>QODF01000193.1:796226-1012329 GCA_024372805.1 Oostethus manadensis | reverse complement strand
AGCAATGTGTCATTTAAGACTTGCTCTCAATTTGACACAGGGTAGCTTCCTACACCGTCGCCATGGTTACGGCGTCCTTTCCGGTCGCCCCCGTGAATCGGAGGAGGTGGGGATGAGGGGGTCAGAGAGGGTGTCATGGCGGCGGGTGGTGTTGCAGCAGGTCTTAAAGATGGCCGCCTTGTAGGCGCGAACGGCCGCCCCGCTTTGGGATCCCGGCTGGGAAGTCGCGCTGGGAAAGGTCCGTTCCCGTCCCGGTCGGTGCGTGACGGCTTTTTAGCAGCGCTGAAGCGTAAATGTGGATCCGCTACGGAAGCCCGCAGGGAGCGGAGCGCTTGATAATAGATGATCTGCTGCAGGCCGGGACGGGGGGCGGGTCAGGAAGTCTACAAAATGAGCTTCAAATCGTGCCGGGTGTTAGTCTGCTTCAGAAAGCAGGAAGTAGTAGTAGAGCTTCATCAACAGCAAGTCAACCTTGACGGCACATATTGATCTTTCTTTACCGGCTTTTGTCTCCGCCCCCGCGCGGCAGCCAGTGAGGCGTAGCGTTTCCCTCCTCGCCGCGACCCTTGACCTCGCCGCCCATCACTGCCGGCGTTTCCTCCTCCCCCGATGGTCGTGTCATATGACCTACAGATCCCGGGGCAGCTTTTGTCCCCGCCCCCTCTCGTGAGGAGAACGGGGCAGGCAGGAAAGCGGCGATGTTGACTGGAGGAATAAAAGATGACAGAGGGAGACCTCCTGTCGCGCCCCATCCCGTCTCGGTCGTGTGTGTTCGTCTAACATGCACGAGGAGCCCCTGTGCTGTGTGTGTGTGTTGGGGGGGTACACACCCCCACGCGTACATCCCAGTGCGTGTGTGCGTGTAGGAAGGCCGCCGCCTCGCTTATATGTCACCAAGCGCCCCGGGACCAATGACTCCTCCTCCCGTCCCCAACTGCGCGGGGTTGGAGCTTGGATGGAGGGGGGGGGTGTCTCGCTCCCAGCTTGCTTCCACTCACCTTCTTCTTCGCCCACCTGCAGCATCACGACTCCGTCACCTCCAACATGGCCTTTGTGTGAAGTTGGTCATGTGACGCGCCTTTTCAAGTGTTGGAGGAACATGATTGTGTGTGTGCGCCTCCATGCTTAGGTTTAGATGTTAAAAGAAGCCTCCACAAAGTCCACCGTGAGATGACGTTCCTCCTCTTCCGTCTGGGAAAGTGTGTTTGTGTGTCGGTGTGGGTTTTTGTCGTGGATGATGTGGACCAGCTGGCCAGGGCGCGTTCGGCGACCCTGAGCGACGGCCCATGTGTGCCAGCCCGCGTGTGCGTCGGCCCGCAGGGTCGCTGGCTAAGTACACTCGGGGTGCCAAAGTGCAGGACAGTTGGCATATAAGGGCGTGACCGGCCTGAATACAAGAACATAAACTGTACCAGCCTATAATAATCAGCGTTACAGTGTTTTGGGTCAATACAAGTACTGTGGTACCTTTCAGACAAACGGTCTCCAGACCCCCCAAAAATATCTTTTTTTCCACCATAAGTTTCACCTTCGCCTTGCCTCAGCTATGGTGCGTTCAAGGACGGCCAACAAAGTGGGAACCTCAAAACGGAAAAGTGGGAATCTCAAACGAAAACCAAAACGCCTCAAATTTCTGTGGTTGTTTAATCCGACTTTACTATTTTTTTCCCAAATTCCTGAGCGGAACTTCCCATGAAAAGATTCTACTTAATAACTTAATTTTCCATCCATCCATTTTCTAGGCCGCTTATCCTCATTAGGGTGGCGGGTGCTGGAGCCTATCCCAGCTGACTTTGGGCGGGAGGCGGGGCACACGCTGGACTGGTCGCCAGTCAAAACGTAATTTTTATTTCCATTATTAATATGATTTTATGATATTATTGTATTTCAAATATTTGATTATGCGTTTATACATTGTTCTAAATAATAATAAACGTTTCAATTATCATCAATACAAATATTTAAAATACATTGCTCTGACATTTAGAATGAATATATATTAATCGTTCTAATATCTATTATATTGAACTATTATTGTATAATAGTGTTATTTTGAAAACCGTTCCAACGCCACAGTCAGTTACGTGCATGCAAGTGTCGTGGAACATCCGCCTCCTTGCTTGTGAGTAATCCCGCTAGCTCGAAGCGGCTAGCATGTTCCCGGCGTGTCATGCGTGTCGTCGGCGTGCGGCCGCCCGAGCCCTCAGGTTGCTTTCCTTCAAACGTTCAGCAAATTCTCTAATCAGGTTTTCGTAATCCGGTTACCCTCGACACGGATTGACTCCTCCGCCTGGCACGTGCGCGCGTGTGTGCGTGTGCGGGCGGGAGTGCCATGCATTTTTTAGTATCCACATGACATTTGATGCCCTGCGATTGACTGGCGACCAGTCCAGGGTGTACCCCGCCTCTCGCCCAAAGCCAGCTGGGATAGGCTCCAGCATCCCCGTGACCCTAATGAGGATAAGCGGTATAGAAAATGAATGAATGAATGAATGAATGAATGACATTTGATGTCTTCGAATATTAACGCTTACATAGCAGTATACTAGACGTCTACGGTAGACGTCTGTACGCATACAGTATACTAGTCCGGTATGGTACAGAAGTCTGTCCTGATTCACAAAGGATGATGATGCAGTTTTTGTGCAGTCCCAGATAGCAAAGGAAGCCTCACCTAAATTGGATTTATTTTTATTAGGCGTTAGTCTCCTTTCATGGCAGTTATTTGTTGCTGTGACTTGAGTCGTCACAAAGTACGTAGCCTCTGGGAGAAGTGAGAAGTGCCCGCCGCACTGCAGGTATTGTTTTGTCCTTTATACCAGCGGTACTTTGGCATAAAGTGTCCCCACTAACCAGTGTGTTTACATGCGAGCCGTCTCTCGTTTCGCTTTCAACTGCTAGCTAAAATGACCGGCTACCGGCAGAGCCCATGAGAGCTATTTGGTGTGCTACCTAATGCTACGTCATTGACACTAGCGTTATAGCGATCGTACGCACATTATAGCCATCTAATTGTTCTTATTCAGTAGGGATTGTGCAAAAACTGTGACAGGAAGAACATAAAACTTCAGGCACTACATGAATACTGAGCCGCCATCCACCTGGAGTTGTTTTTTTCAGAGAGGTGGTTTACCACAAATATGCACATTAGCACTCAACAAGGTCACCAGATCTTACCTTCATGCCTTCCCACGTAGTGTCAGCATTTGGGAGTGAAGATGAGGTGAACGAAAAAGGGTAAAAATACAGCATAGTATTCTTATCTGGGCTGCGTGTGAGAACAAAGAAGGTGCGTTCAAGGACCGTCAAACAGTGGGACAAATTGCCGCTCGCATTTTGCATGACAAATATGAACAAACTGGGGGATTTCTAACTGTATATCATTTTTGAATAAACTAGTAGCCTTTTTTCCAATATTGATATCGCCTTACATAAAATTTGATGTAGTTATGGAATTCTTTGCATCCCTATTTATTACAGATAAAAACTTCTTTTAGACTTTATTGATCTACAAGGGAAATTTCTTGGTTACAGTAGCTCAGTTGTGGAAGAAAAAGACAAAACACTTGCAATGCAATGTGAGTAAACTAATATACAATATTATGTTAGATTATATTACATAAGTATAATTAGATCAAATTAAAAGAATATCAGAAACAGTATTTGCATATTTACAAAGTGTGTGTAAAAATACAAGTAAAGTACCTGCAATTAAATACAATTAATTATGAGGTCATATGGACAAGTGCGATTAATCGCAATCAAATATATTAATTGTTTGACAGCCCTAATCTTTATGTTTCCGGGTCAAGTTTTTGTCCCTCTAGCGAAGTTCTTAGCAGTCGGTTTTACTTGCCTCTGTCGCCAAAGCCGTTTCGTTTGGAATTGATGCGGAATCCAGAGGGCACAATCACGGCTGCCCCACATCGCAGGTGTGACGCTTGGGCTCAGCTGCCCCACCAAGCAGGGAACGGAGGAGGAGAGTCGGTAGCAAGAGGAAGTGCATTCCGGCTGATTTCACTGCAGATAACCAGACAAAGTGGAAGCTGATGTAAGGGGGGTGGGGTGGGGGGTGCCAATTCTCACACTTGGTTGGAGTCGAAGTGATTTGTCGCGTTGCGGCTCTTTGGCTCCTGTTTTCCGCTCGGGCGGGCCCTCGTGCGAAGGTGGGCGTCGTCTGGAGGTCAAGGTCGCCATCGGGAGACTGTCGTCTTTCATTTGGACACCCCCCCCACCACCTCCTCCTCTGTCCTCCACGTAACCTTGGCGACGGAGCCTCATCACCCTCATCCTTCATCCCTCATCCTCCTCCTCTTCTCCTGGACTTTCTCTCCCCCCTCTTTGTTTGTCCGCCGGCAGGACGTTTGTTTTCCTGTGGGCGAGGGCGGGGTGGACATCGAGAGATTAGTTATCGATCAGACAGCGGGACGCTGAGACGAGCTGCTGCCGCTCGGACAGACGGAGACGACGAGCCGCCACGACACGTCCGGCACGCTCGCACCCGTGCTGGAACGCTGACGTGGCCTTCCGACGCCTTCAGCCAACGGAAAGGAGGTCCTGCCTCATTGTTTCTGGGGGAATCATTTCGGTGTGACGCCAAGAAATGGACTCACGGACTAGCATAAAAGGCGACCTTCAAACACGTGAAAGAAGGTCATGCTTGTGGGTTGAATTTTTTGTGGCTGACGTTTGTTGCGTCTGCTAGTTTAGTGACGGTGAATTCTTATCGGCGCAGTGGTCACGCATAATATCGCGTTTTTACACAAATGTCTTCCCTAATGATGGGTGTTTCCTGTGGCAGACTAGACAGCATGGAAGTACAAGCCGTACTGTGGTCCCTGTAATGACACAAAACATCGCCACGTTAGCTTGCACGACATTACCTTCACACTGCAGGTCAGCCATAGCATGTCCGACGTAGCTTGGCCCACGAAAAAAAGTTATTCCCCCATCCCGTGTGGAAGTGGTAAGTTGTTTGGTTTCTTATGTCTAGAAGAAAAACATTTTAGGCAAAAGGGTTAGCCCCCTAGCTTGCAGTCATTTTGAGTGCCCGCAGCATAAGAGTTGCAATTTGTAGATAAAGAATAATAGAAGTGGAAAGGTGACTATAGGGGTGTTATTTCATGTCTAGAGGGCTCAAACAATGTGAAATACTGGACTTAGAAAGTCATAAACATCTTTTCTAGGTTCTAACTGCAAACATATTCCATTTATTAATATTGAATCCTACATTGCAGAAATTGATTTATGGCACCAACGAACCGCAGTAATGGATGCCCAAGGTATTTGGGGCTAAGAAGTCACGGAGCGGGACGGGGCGACACAAGTGTTAGCAATGCTAGCACAGCTACATGAGCTACATTGCTAACTTTGCACTCACAATTTTATCATGTTGTAAGTTAGGCTATTTGTTGAAAGGCCAAACCCAATCACACTCACAGCATCCATGTCTGTATCTGACTGACAGATACTGTCGGTGGCAGAGCGCCAAGCTGCTTTTTAGGTAGTGTAGCGAAGCCTGATGGGGAGCGGGATGTCCTTGCTAAACCCTAGCGTACAATCCCTGCAATAGAGGGGAAGACTGAGTTACAAAAACCTTTGTTTTTAAATTGGCTAAGTTTCATACAATTAGCCGTCCATTTTTTAAGAGTGTAGTGAAGCCTGTATTTTTGTTTTGTATTGTTTTAAGCCAAGCTCTCCTTGAACGCTTGCTACACGCTAGGTCCACGGTCCATGGAGGTCGTTTGTGAAGGACGCGTTGGGTGTGTGGATGTGCAGGCGATGAGGATGTAATCCATTCCCGGGATTCCACCAGAGATCCCGAGACGCCTGACTATCCATGAAGAGATGTCTCTTTTCCCCCGAGAGCCGACATAATCTGATCCACGGCGACATCAGCGAAACACCCGCCAACGTGAGCGACCCCCGACCCGTACTCGAGGCGCGGAGTGACTCGCCAGGCTTACGGTCGGGCATCCTGACAAGTGACAGAAATGCGGCAAGATGACCCCGCCCACTTTTCCGCCGCTGAGGTCGATGCAACGAGCTGCAGGTAGAACATCATCGCAGGTGATTGACGAGTCTTCTAGGGTACGCAAGCCGGCGGCGCTATGGGGAGCGTCGCTCGTCTCCACGGTTACTGCCGCAGGACCACGACACGAGGTGACCGTCCCTCCGATTCGTCCAAGCGCTAAAGAGTGGACATGTGGATGCACGGGGTGGAGTTCCGAGGCTGTTATTGACACCGTCGAATGGCGGCATGACAACCATTGCGACGTGTTGATGGATGCTCTTATCCATGGATGGGGGGTTGCCATGGAGACCGATGCTTCCTGCTAAACGCGCCGATAATGGCCATGATGAGAGTGACTTGGAGACACAGAGGGAGGCGGGCGGCGTTTGGCATGTGTGATGAGCGTTAGCATTGTTCACGTCGTCCCCGCCTTCCGCACTCCTTGCTGGCTGCGGCGTTGCCGTGGCGACGGGGAAGCGCGGGAATATCTCCGTCCTTCAGAGAGACGGCCGGACGGAGCGAAACCAAACACACACAAACCCGCCGTCAGGGGCCTGCTAGCTCCTTCGTGAAGGAGCACGTGCGCGGTGTACCTGTTACTATGGCGGCCATTATTGCTCTCCATTACCTTTCCTTCACTCAATTACTGCCCCCCCCCCCACCTTCCTGCCAACCTGCTGCAGCAAAGATCCGGAAATGCCCGTGATTGGCAGGCGGCATTTCCATGGAAACATGCCGTAACCATGGCAACGGCTTGACTGCAGCGTGGGCACGTGACACCCGTCACCTGGCTAACTGCCTGCCCCCGCCCAGGCGTGCACGTGCGTCCTCTGCTAAAGCTAGATGTGATTACCAGTTACCCTCCGCCCGTCCTCTATCAGGTCCTCAAACGGCACGACCCCGCCCACCTGCCCGTGGTGGGCGGGGCCTCTTGTTGCTTTTTGTAGCTTAAGCGATTCAAATCACAACTTCCTCCGGGACTTCCTGTGATGAGACTTTAGCGTCCTCGCAGGCCGCTTAGATCTTCTCGGCGCGGAAGCAGCGAGCGCATGAAATATGAATGTGACGCTACAACGGCGCCGCGTCACCGTCAGCAAAGGTGAGGCTGCGATAGCCATGAATATTTAAGGTGTGTTTACGCCGACGCGCATGTCCTACAAGACGAGGAGATGGCGCGAGGCCAGTCGAGCCGGGCCCCTCCCCCCTCCACAAAGTTCCCCTGACTTCAGATCAGCATTTGCAATAAAAGCGACACTTTGTTTGCGATTATAATGCGATTCAAGTGTGACTGTGCCGCGCAAACACGTTTCCCGACCGGTGTGCCATCTTTTGGTCGTCTCATTTTGGGGCCGATAACACATAAAAATATATACACAAGTGTGTGCTGTCATTTATCCTACTCTTCATAAAATACAGCAAAAATGGGTACATTTCACACGGAGTTGTGCAAAGGTGATTAATCATAATACAATAATATGAAAACTGCGATTAATTAGATTTTTTTAAATCAGCCCTACTCTTTATGATACAATATGACTCCCAACATTTAATTCTATCACCGCAGCATTGTCTTGATATTAAAACGGCTGCCCCCTGCTGGTTAGGAGTGTTAAGTGTTGAGCTGAACAAATTGAAATGTTGCTACTCAGAAGACTTTTATTTTGGTAACCCCCTAACCTACCTTCCTTACCTCGGCACACACACACACACACAAACACACACCCTAATTTGTGCTCTCTGGGGAGTTTCCTCGCAGGCTGCTTGTCGTCAGCGTGAAATTGAAATTTGCTTACCCGTCCTCGCTGGTCTTCAAAGGCCTCACACAAGCGAGCGCGCCTTCTTCTTCTCCGTCTCCTCCATTCTTAATTGTTTTGCCATCGTACACGGCCGCTTTCATCCGCCGTCGTTGTTATCTCAGGCTTTGTTTTCTCGCTACGTTTGTTGCAGTTTTGTGCTTTTGTGCGGCCGAGGGGTGAGAAAGAAGCTCGACGCCTTCAGGTGTTTTCATTCAAACAATTATGCTCGTTTGGCTTTCTTTGCGAGGAAGCAGGAAGGAATGAAAGTCAGTGTTTGTGGCGTTTAAAGACCTCGCTTGGCCTCATTGTTCAACATGAAAGTGATGTAACGCCTGGAGCTTTGCTACTCAAATCTATAATATTCTTTTATCTTCTATATCAAGCATATTATCAGACATGACGGTGGCCTAAAACGAACGTGCGTGCTTCTGCAACTTCCTGAAGGATGCCACGAGGAGACGTCTTATCTGGGAAGGCGCCGCATGTTGCAATTTTAGCGTGCCGAAAGTTCCCGACTCCGCAGGACATGCTGAGCGCGGTTGCCTAGCGACCGGCTCGGCTGATGTGTGAGGGTGAAGCTCAGGTGGAGCGTGGAGGTGACATGCTGTTCTTCTCCACAAGCCCCGCGCGGCCTCTGCGCTTTCATGTGTCAATCATCAGAGGAACACGCCCCATTGGCTCTCGCCTCAACTCACAATAACATTGAATCGACACACACGCACGCACACATGCGCACACACGCAGTGGGTGTCAACATTGACACGTTGTGCTGCACTGCAGGTCTCGTTTGCCTCTATCTCTGCTTCATCTTCATCTTCAAGCACCAGGAGGAAACGTCCCGCATGTTAGTGGCAGCCAGGACAAGCAGTGGCATAGATAATACATACATATGTACATACATGGATAGGTATAGATTATGAAGATAGCTGGGGGTCAGAGGTCATAATCTGGTGCCTTCTGCTTGGCGTGGTGGCTGAGGTTTGCTCGCCTCCCAGCAGAGTCGGCGCCGTGTTTGTTTTGCGGCTGTGTGAATTAGTGCTAATTTCTTTGCTCAGTAATGACGTGGGAGAGCTAATTAGGCCGATGTTGTGGGGTGCATTAATTAGTCTCTCGTGTGCCGTGCTAATGAGAGCCCCGATCCGCTGTGTGCGCTGCTGTTTGCGCGAATGGAAGCGAGGATCCGGGTCAAGCAGCCTGGTGGAAGCGATGTGTGTGTGTGTGTGTAGCGGGACTATATCATCTTGTAAGAAGCACATTAATCCCACCGCCACTGAAGTGGGCCACGCCTGGCCGCATACTGATCCCTCCTTTCAACCATCGCAGGGACCTCAGCCCCCTTAAACACCTGACAGGATGTGGCGGTGGCACCAGCGCCACAAGAGCATCACAATCATAAGTTCTAGTAATGTTACACACACAGGACTTTATGGCTGCTTTCGAAGCATGCACACACACAGATCCATTTCATAGATAAGACACTGTGTGTGCGTGTGTGTGTGTGTGTGTGTGGAAGAGACACTAAGAATTTATTGCACATTAGCGATGTAGCATCCATCATGGCGGCGGTGAAAGGCGAGCATATGGGAGGGGGTCAGGACTAGCTTTATGGTGATCTATTTTAATCATATTTATCCACCACACAATCCATTAGGACCCGTCTTGTTGGACTTCTCACTTCTTCGCCTCCTCGCCTTTCTCGTGGGCAACTGTGGGAGGAAAGTCGCTGTGAGCGAACCGTGACGCTTTTTCAGAGTGAGTAGTTTGAACTTGTTTTGGACACGTGTACGACAGTTAAGAATGTTCAAACAATACGACAGTGGCGCCCTAGTTAGCGTCTTTATTCCATACCAGAAGGTCCCCCTCAACCCAAAACAGACTCAAACCAAAGTTGCATCCACAATTTGGAAAAATTCATTAAAACTCATTACTTTGAAATATTCATCATAAGTAATTGATTAATTCTTTTTATAGTCATTTTGGGTCCAAATTTTCTATTTTGCATAGTTTCACATGATCCCTAAGTAATCATCCTACATATCTTAGAAATAATAGAAATATTCATAGAAATTTTGGACATAGTAAACCACAGCAAACCAAGGCAACATTTTTGCAAAAACTTTGGATGTTAACGGAAAAAAGCAGTAACCGAGGCGGATGTTAACTCAGGTACCGCTGTCACTGTGCATCGCTAGTAGTCAGATGAGATGTTGCATACCTCGGACTTCCAACTTGCACTCCACCTCGTCCTCCCCGAGATCGTTGACGGCCTTGCAGGAGTAGCGACCGCCATCATAGAGGCTCGGCTTGCGGATGTTGAGCGTCAGCACGCCTTGGTGGTTGAGCATCAAGAACTTGGGGTCTTCACCGATGATCATTTTGTTCTTCATCCAAGTGATCTTCGGCTGCAGGAGGTGAATTTGGGTCAGTCTTTGATGTAAGAAAATACACTCCACGTCTTGTCATTGTTGTACCAGCTAAACCTGACGCTGACGTATGGTGTGATTGTGTAAAGCTGCCAGTACCTTAGGGTACCCGCGGACGGCACAGCTAATGGTTGTTGTATAACCTGCAACCACACTCCTGTCCACCAGGGGTGCTGTAAACTTGGGGCATGTGTTGCGGTCCTTCTCTTTGAAGGGTGGAGGGTTATATTCCAAACCTGGAGGAAGAATCAGATCCGTTTTTGTGTATTTATATCTTTACACGAGCTTCAGTGTTTAAAAATAATACGAAAAGTTGAGCGGACAGTGTTTAAAAAGTTAAAACGGGCTGATTACGACCATAAGCTGTAGTTTGCCGATACCCGCTGTACCCATAACACTAACCTTAACCTTGGACCTGACCCTAACCCGAACCGCAACACTACGCTTAACCCAGCCCCAAACCTAACTCCCCCCCCTACTCTAATACTACTCCTAGCCCTAACCCTGGAGGTTCCCATATATATAATTTAGATTGTGATATATTTTTCATGATATTTAGACCTCTCCAGAAACTCTTTCAAAAAAGCAACTAGCAACAAATCTAGTGAGGAGACTTTTGGAGATGAAGGTGTGTATCACTTCTCAACAAGCAGCGAGTGCTGCTGTGGACCTCTCCCCATAAACACATTCACAGAAGGCCCGGTCTTGTTTGGAAGAAATAAAACCTGCAACCCTCCACTGCCACAAATAGATTGTAGTCATGTGAAAAACACTGAACCACTCCCCTATCTGTACGTGTAACGCTTCCCTAACGCTCATCCTATCCCCAAACTCCTAACCCTCCTAAGCCCCCAAGCCTTTGTGTGTGTGTGTGCGTGCGTGTGTGTGTGTTATGCGATTGGATAACCTGTTTTGCAAATGACTGCTGTGTTCTTGCTGACGCCGGGCTCATCGCTCAGGCCGCAGACGTTTTCGCTGAAGACTCGGAAGGAGTACTCGTTCCCCATGACCAGGTCTGACACGGTGCAGCCGGGGCGGCGATTGTGCTCGTAGACAGTGAACCACTCCTGAGAGAAAGAAAGAGTGTCCACATTGTATATAAATCTGTGGGATCTTCTTCTACTCTTCTTCTTCTGACAGAACTTCTCTGTTGTCGTGTGACAAATCTTAAAGCTTATTATGGCTGCTCTGCCATCATCTTCTTATTGGCAAAGCTACTGAGGAAGAGTCTGGAAGCAACACGGCAAGTCAAATTGTCCAGATGGATAGTCACAGATAGATTAGGCACTACCAAAAAAAACAAAGCTGCTACCTTCGTCTTCAAGTCAGCCTTCTGAATGGTGTAGCCAATAATCTCGGAGTTGCCGTCGTCCTTGGGCGGCTTCCACTCCAGCGAGGCGTTAAAACTCCAAACGTCTGTGATGTTTACCTTGATCGGTGGCCCAGGCTTTTCTGGTGAGAGATTTCAAAAAAGAAATGCAGTGAAATGTATACATGTCATTAGTCATGGTGAACCGACAGGAAAACGTCACCGTTCCAAAACACTGAAATTGCGTTTCTACGCTATCAGCCAAAGTGGAGGTCCAGTGGAAATACTTTGTCATGTCGCGTGTTATTCCTCGCAGTCACAACTGGGCTTCAAAGTGTGGAAACCATATGTCGGGGATAGAGCGCACAGGCGTTGTTAGCTGCCTTGGTAGCATGGTTGTTGTCGGTCAACATATTACTCACACGGAGGGTCACCAAATGTGGAGACGTGACCATGAGAGGTCTAAGTGTTTATTCTCCACTCAACAACAAGTAACAACCACTGAACATCAATCAACAATCAATCACATCAATCAGATGACCCGGAAACACAAGTTTGTGGATCTGCTGGTATAAATCATAAAAGTAACCTTACAAGTTAAAAAAAATTATGTTGTGACCTTCTTGGGTCACTTGATTGCATTTATGTTTGTATTTGCTATGAAAATATTTATTGTGTTGCAGGATTAGCCACAGTAGACTGCATTTTATTTACTTATTTGCTTACAAAAAAGTCTGCTATTTTTTATTTATACTAAATACCTATGTTCCACTCTCATGGTGGAATGCAGTTTAAAAAGGACTTTTTAAATTACTTTATATTTCAAAAAACACATTTTATAACTCTAATACAGTAAACGTGTCAAAAAGTGCTATTTTTGCCCAAGGTTATGATACAGTCATAATCTTATTCCGGCTCTTGCCTACATGCCATGCATTCATCCTCCAAAGCGGGCAGACACGAGCCTTGAGACTAATTTTGCCCAATTTGTGTTTTCTAACAGGAAGGAGATATGAATGAGATGGATGATGAAAGGGTCTTCACAGATGTATCCGCTCATTAGCTCAACCTTTTCAGCACGGGAAGTGTGAGAGTAGCATGAAGGTAATCCCAGTCTACATGCAAATAATCCCTGCCAAATCATCCAGCGAGCGCTCTGACCCGGGAAGACAAGCGGCGAGGAGATGAGGATAAGGCGGCCGGCATGTCAGCGCAGGAGTCAGGATTAAACAGTCGCTTTGATGAAGTAGCAAATTGGGAATTATGATCACACGTGAAAATACGTCTTTTCTTACTTAGAATTGAGATTGTGATTCCCTGGGACAAATTTTTCACACACACACACACACACACCATTTTTGTGGCCATGTGCTTACGTTGTAAAGAAATCACACTGATAAAGCAAATTCCGCTAACTAACGTGCTCGCTCCTCCCCCTAGCTGATGAATAATGGTCATCAGAACCAGGGGAGCGGCTCCAACCTATTACTTAGAATCGTGTCCACACCGGCGTGACCCAGCAGAGACTGACCTACGACCTGGATGTGAATGTCAGCGCTGTCCGTAATGTTCTCGATCTGCACAGACAGCGTGTACTTCCCCGAGTGGCTTCTGTCGGCCGAGCGGATGAAGAGGATGGAGTCCACGTCGCTGGACCGCGTCCCCACGCTTCTGTCCTCCAGAGGTACGCCATCTTTGAACCAGGTGGCCACCGGGCGAGGTTTACCCTACGGGCGGAGACGAGAAAGGTCTTCAGCCTCTTAAAGCAAAAATAACATTTTTTATTGTTAAGTTTATGACTGCCTTTGCCATCCGCTTTTTGCGGCCTAAAGCCAAACGCCCCACGCCCCAACACCACCCCCCCAACACCACCCCCACGCTCTAGAGTGCATTTGGCACATGTACAAAAAATAACTACAGAAGATCAAATATTAAAATGGGCAAGTCAGCACTTCTAAATGTGCCAGTTGCCATCCACTGACCTATTTCACATGAATGTTTTTAGCTACTAAAAAGTACACCTGCTTGTAATTCTCAGAGATGCTTTTCTTGTTCTACGCACGTTTTGACATCCACAGCAAGTTTGTTTTCTTCCAAAAAGACGATTTGGAGGCATTCCAAAGATTATAATTTCTCTTGGAGATGTAAAAAGTAGCTGACCTGAAAAGGGATGACCAAGTTGACCTTCTCACCAACAACCTTGACCAGTCTGGTCCTGAGGTGGCGCGGCAAACGGATCTTGGGATGTTCTAGAGAGAACAAGCAGGAAGTGTTTCAGTCAAGTGCATTGTGATCTTTATTTATTTACATCCTTAGCGTCTGACCCATGATCTCTCTGATGGTGACAGCCTGCGAAAGCCTGGCCGGAGGGCTTCGCCCAGCGATGTTTATGGCAACCACCCTAAACAACATCTTCTCGCCTACCGGGAGACCCTTAACCCTGTACTGGTTCCGCTCCACCAGCTCCTGGTTGGCCTGCACCCACTGGTCACCTGAAGATGGACAAGAGACTATTTTTGTATTTTTGCCTCACAAATTGAAATTGAAATGCTAAGTAAGTTATGGAAGTATTTACTTCCTTCTTGACAGTACTCGACGATGTAGCCGTCGATGCCTCCAGGTCCAACTTTCTCAGGAGGAAGCCACTTGAGGGCGCAGGTGGAGTCAGTCACGTCTTCCACCGTGAGGCGGGTGGGCTCGCTGGTCGGGGCTGTGAGAGACAGAAAATACTGATATGTGGTGACAGTGTGACATTCACGAGTAAACAACCGTAAGGGGCTCCCGTGGAGCCAAATGGCGCCGCACCGATTGGCATGAAGGGCTTAGAGTTGACGCTGGGCTGAGAGATGCCGATACCGTTGACCGCAAACACTCTCATCTCATAAAGGACGCCCTCAATCATCTTCTTGGCCTCGTACGTGGTGGACTCGTAGACATCAAAGTTGAGCTTGGTCCATCTGGACGAGCCGATCTTCTTCCTCTCCATCAGGTAACCTGGAGCAAGATCAAAGATAGTTGGCGTGGTAGCGTTGGCTTCCCGGGACGACATCAGATGTGAAAATGAGGGGGTGGGGAGGCTACCTTTAATGGGCACACCGCCATCAAATGCAGGAGAGTCCCATGTGATGGTGGCGCAGTCCTCGCCAACTGATGTGCATTTGACATTCTCAGGAGGGTCGGGCACATCTGGCGTGCCACGGAAAAGCCCAGAGAAGGCGTATATGTGTCATCAGCAAGGAAACACCATGGAAATAAAACATCAGTGATAGAGAAGAAGCCACTAACCCACGACCTTGACAAAGAGTTCGGCCTTGTCCTCTCCTGCGGGGTTGGTCACGGTAAGCGAGTAGAGGCCTTCATCCTCTTTCTCCGCCCCTTGGATGACGAAACTGCTCAGCGTCTTCCTCGTCTCCACGCGGACTCTTCCCTCTGACTCGCTCACCGTCTACACTTGCAGGTAAGGTGTCACCTGGACACTGAAACCATGTGACATTTTGGCAAGAGAGCCCCGCCTCCTCACCTTGTCTCCCTTCATCCAGCACACAACAGGAGGCGGATCCCCGGAAATCTCCACATCAAAGCGAAGTTTGTTCCCGGCCACCACAGTGATGGTGTTCTGGCTCCCGGTGCCGCTGGTGTCCAGGTGGATTTTAGGAGGGTCTATCATGAAACAAAGTCATCACATACAGGACTGCAATGTATTTGTGGTGACGGGTCGTTTGCATTGAATGATTGGCCATGAAGCTTTAAAAAAAAGGAACATAAAAAGCAAGTCAAATATGTTTACAAATACAAAATTAATAGGTTTTACATGCTTACTTGCCTCTTTTAATCTACTTTTATATTTTTAGAACACACAAAAAAATCAAGACATTTATTCAGGTTTCACATTAGGATGGTGGATGATCTTCTTCTTTTCCTTTCGGCTTATTCAGGGGTTGCCACGGCGAATCAATTGCCTCCATCTAACTCTGTCTTCTGTATCCTCTTCTCTTGCGTCAACTACATTCATGTCCTCTTTCCATAAACCTCCCCTTTGGTCTTCCTCTAGGCCTCTTGCTTGCAATTCAAAACTCAGCATCCTTCCACCAATATATTCACTATCTCTCCTCTGGACATGTCCAAACCATCTCAATCTGGCCTCTCTGACTTTATCTCCAAAACCTCTAACATGTGCTGTCCCTCTGATGTGCTCATTCCTGATCCTGTCCATCCTGGTCACACCCAAAGAGAACCTCAGCATCTTCATCTCTGCTACCTCCAGTTCTGCCTCCTGTCTTGTCTTCAGAGGCACTGTCTCTAAACCAAACAACATCGCTGGTCTCACCACAGTTTTTGTACACCTTTCCTTTCATTTTAGCTGAAACTCTTCTATCACACATCACACCCGACACTTTTCTTCATCCATTCTAGCCTGCCTGCACACGCTTTTTCACCTCACTCTTCCATTTGAGTACCTCTCATTAACACACATGTACTCCTTCATGCTGCGGCTAACCTTCATTCCTCTCCTTTCCAGGGCAAACCTCCACCCATCAAGCTTCTCCACCACCCTGCTCTCACTACATATCACAATGTCATCTGCAAACATCATAGTCCATGGAGATTCGTGTCTAACCTCGTCCGTCAGCCTGTCCATCACTATAGCAAACAAAAAGGGGCTCAGAGCTGATCCCTGATGGAGTCCCACCTTCACTCGGAACTCCTCTGTCACACCTGCAGCACACCTCACTACTGTCTTACAGTCCTCTTACATGTCCTGCACCGCTCTAACATACTTCTCTGCCACTCCAGACCTCCTCATACAATACCACAGTTCCTCTCTGGGCACCCTGTCATAAGCTTTCTCCAGATTTACAAAAACATAATGCAGCTCCCTCTGACCTTCCCTGTACTTCTCAGTCAACATCCTCAAAGCAAATACTGCATCTGTTGTACTCTTTTTTTTTTTTTTTACTACTTTTTTTTTTACTGTTGTACTGCTGCTCACAAATGCTCACGTTTGCCCTTAGTCTAGCTTCAACTACTCTTTCCCATAACTTCATTGTATGGCTCATTAGCTTTATTCCTCTGTAGTTTCCTTAACTTTGCACATTTCCCTTGTTCTTAAAAATGGGCACCAGCACACTTCTCCATTCCTCAAGCATCTTCTCATTATCTAAGATCTTGTTAAACAACCCGGTCAGGAACTCTACTGCCACCTCTCCTAGACACTTCCATATCTCCACAGGTATATAATCAGGACCGAGTGCCTTCATCCTCTACAATGCCCTCCTCACTTCTTCCTTACTATGCTTTGCTACTTCCTGGTTCACAACAGTCACTTCTTCTACTCTTTGTTCTCTCTCATTTTCCTCATTCATCAACTCCTGGTGGCCTTTGCCACCTTTACTTTTACCTTACGCTCCATCTCTCTGTACTCCTGTCTACTCTCTTCAGTCCTCTCAGTGTCCCACTTCTTCTTAGCAAACCTCTTACTCTGTATACACTCCTGCACTTCCTCATTCCACCACCAAGTCTCCTTATCTACTTTCCTTCCAGATGACACACCAAGTACTCTCCTACCTGTCTTCCTGATCTCATTAGCTGTAGTTGTCCAGTCATCTGGAAGGACTTCCTGGCCACCCATAGCCTTTTTCAACTCCTTCCTAAAAGTCACGCAACACTCGTCCTTTTTCACCCTCCACCATTTCGTCCTCTGCTCTGCCTTTACCCTCATTATCCTTCTCACCACTAGAGTCAACCTACACACCACCATCCTATGCTGTCTGGCTACACTCTCACCTACCACTGCTTTGCAGTCACTGACCTCCTTCAGGTTACACCTTCTACACAAGATGTAGTCTACCTGTGTGCTCCTACCTCCACTCTTATAGGTCACCCTATGTTTCCGTCTCTTCTGGAAGAAAGTATTTACTACAGCCATTTCCATCCTTTTTGCAAACTCGACCACCATCTGTCCTTGTCCTGCGTTCCTCTCCTGGATACCAAACTTGCCCGTCACCTCCTCATCATCTCCTGCACCAACATGTCCGTTGAAGTCCGCACCAATAACAACTCTCTCACTTCTGGGGATGTTCTGCATCACTTCATCCAGGTCTGACCAGAATTTCTCTTTCTCATCCATCTCACATCCTACCTGTGGAGCATAGCCACTAACAACATTGAACATCACACCTTCGATTTCTAGCTTCAGGCTCATCACTCTATCTGACACTATTTTTACCTCCAGGACATTGCTAGCAAACTGCTCCTTCAAAATCACCCCTACTCCATTTCTCTTCCTATCCATGATATAACAGCTTGAACCCTGCTCCTAAGCTTCTAGCCTTGCTACCGTTCCACCTGGTCTGCTGGACACACAATATGTCTACCTTCCTCCTCTGCATCATGTCAACTAATTCTCTACCTTTTCTTGTCATAGTTCCAACATTCAAAGTCCCAACTCTTACAGTGAGGGAAAAAGTATTTAAACCCCAGCTGATTTTGTAAGTATGCCCACTAACAAAATGATCAGTCTATAATTTCAATGGTAGCTTTATTTGAACACTGAGAGACAACAATGACAAAAACAAATCCAGAAAAACGCGTTTCAAAAAGAGTTAAAAATTAATTAGCATTTCTATGAAGGAAATAAGTATTTGATCCCTTTGAAAAACGTGCTTCAGTACTTGGTGGCAAAACCTTTGTTGGCAATCACAGAGGTCAGCCGTTTCTTGTAGTTGGCCACAAGGTTTGCACACATCTCGGGGGGGATTTTGGCCCACTCCTTTTTGCAGATCCTCTCCAAGTCATTCATTTTTCGTGGTTGATGTTTGGCAACTCTAACCTCCAGCTCCGTCCACAGATTTTGTATGGGATTAAGGTCCGGAGACTGACTAGGCCACTCCATGACCTTAATATGCTTCTTCTTGAACCAATCTTTTGTTGCCTTGGCCGCGTGTTTTGGATCATTGTCATGCTGGAATACCCAACCACGACCGATTTCACCCAACACTTGACGGTACATGGCCTCATCCATCCATCAGGATTTACCAACAGTTACCAACTGTTTTCGTGGTGACTATGGTCCCAGCTGCCTTGAGATCATGGACAAATTCCTCCCGAGTGGTTCTGGGCTGATTCCTCACCGTTCTCAATCTCATTGAAACTCCACGAGGTGAGATCTTGCATGGAGCTCCAGGCGAGGGAAATTGGCAGTTCATTTATGTTTCTTCCATTTGCAAATAATTCCACCAAATGTTGTCACCTTCTCACCCAGCTGCTTGCCGATGGTCTTGTAGCCCATTTCAGCCTTGTCTACAATCTTGTCCCTGACATCCTTGGAAAGCTCTATGGTCTTGGCCATGGTGCAAAGTTTGGCATCTGGCAGCAATCTATTGATTGCTTCTGTGGACAGGTATCTTTTGTACAGCTATTGAGCTGAGAGGGTTGCCAATGTCAGCTCGTTACCTGTATAAGATCCAACTGGGAGCTAAAGATCTTGCTGACGCATAGTGGATCAAATACTTATTTCCTTCATGGAAATGCAAATTAATTTATAACTCTTTTTGAAACGCATTTTTCTGGATTTTTTTTGTCATTGTTGTCTCTCGATGTTCAAATAAACCTACCATTGAAATTATATAATGATCATTTCTTAGTGGCAAACTTACAAAATCTCTCTCCTCCTACGGACACACCTTTCTCCTCTCTTTCTTCAACCAACAGTAATCCAGTTTCCACCGGCACCCTGTCGGTGAACAGCACCGGTGGCGGGCGTTGTTAACCCGGGCCACGTCCGATCCGGTATGGAACTCATTAGTTTGATTTGCATGTTCTGGTTTGGCAAAGTTTTACATCAGATGCGCTTCCTGACACAACCCTCTGTATTTTTCCGAGCTTGGGACCGGCACAATAAGACACTGGCTTGTGCCTCGTTGCAGCTACATTATGGTAATGATGGGCAAACATCCAAAAAAGCTTTTCCTTAAGGAAGTGGGATTCCAATCCACACTTCCATAGACCATCCCAATATAATATACTGTATTTATGAGCAACAAATACCACCAAATCTACAGTATTTGTGATGATCCAAATGTATTTTTGGTGCCATAAATAAATGAATGTAGTAATTATATGTACAGCGCACACGTGAGCAGTAAGAAGACAAACATTGAAACTTAAATTTCCTCTCTCTTATCTGCTCATTTCCTGCATGTGGAGTAAAAACAAAGCATTTCCAAAACATTTTTCATAGAAAAACAGGAAACAAAAAGCCTTTTAAAATGAAACCTTCTCTGACCCTGTCATTATGCAGGCTATTGTGAGGTTTTATTGAACCGCTAAAGTACGGTCAGCCATTTTTGTACTAAAACGCAGCCTCCCCCTCACACTTGGCGTGGACTCACCTTGTCTGGGAACATAGTCTATCTTGATTTCTGCAAGAAAAGAGCACTACAATCAGCTTGATCAAGTCACATTTACAATAAAATAAAATCAGTGTTCTTTACGTATGCTGCATTCTCACCCAGGAAGTTAAGTTTAGCCGACAGAGAGAGCGCGTAGCCGTCAGGCACAAACGTATAATCTCCGACGTCGGACGGCTTCACGTCATTGATCGTCAGCTTGTGTGTCCTGGAGACATGTTAGCGCTCGTTACCATGGAAACCCCAGTGGCTGTGAGCGGCAATTAGGCGACAGAGAGACAGTTTCCCCAGCAACAAAATCATCCCAAATGGCTTTCACCTTGTGTGACCGCTGTCGCCTTGACATGTCTGCTGCGATGGCGTTGGCGTTGATGTTGGGGGGATTACTGAGAGAAGACTACGACCCTAGGGGCATGTCTGCGTGTGTGTGTGTGTGCGTGTGTTTAGGGTGCACTTGTGCAGATTGCTGCCAAGTCCAAAAAATGGGTCAAACTCTTAAGAGGAGCGTTAGTTTGTGAGCGTTGCATGATGTTTGGAATAAGGAGATTTTATGACTTCATTCATGGCGACGAGGTGATACCTTCCAATGTGCGTCATCTTGATGCGATCGCTGGGCTGGACCTCTACGCCGTCTTTGAACCATTTGCCTGTCACCTTCTCGTCGGACACCTCACACTTGAACAAGGCCTGCTCGCTTGCTTTCACCGTCAGGTCGGCGATGCTCTGCAGAACCTGCAGCTCCTTTTCTGCAAACACATACAGCGTGCATATATTATCTTAGCAGATAGCAGTCTCTTGGAGGGATGATGTAATGATCTAATCGTTGAATTTGCATTACTGGCCGTGATGCAGTTGCAAAAAAGCAAAACAGAACTACAAATGAACTTTCTTTTGTTGCTTTTTATGGTCATTTTTAAAAAATGTCACACACAAGACGGAGCCGCCTGGGAGTGCTTTTAGATGGGTGAGGAGCCCACAGCAGCACCCGCTGCTTGTTAAGCGCAATCCGTGCTTTCATGTCAGCATTGCCTAGAGACACTTCAGTAGATTTATCGCTAGCCGCTTCTTTGGGGGGAAAAGTACGTTAGAGGGGTCTACTTGCTCGCTAAATGACTACCTTGGAAACATGATCCCTCCTGCTACGTGTTCTTATTCTCTGGGAGATCAGGTGCGTATGATGAGTGCTATGAAGCGGACTTATGATGCCATCTACTGTACGGAGTTGGAACAACACGCTACATTCACAGACAGCCCCATTATAATAACCAAATAAGGTTATAATATACAAAATTTAACCAAATCTATTTGTGAAGGTCAAAAATTATTTGTGGTGGTACAGCACAAATAACGTGTGGGAAACACTGTTGATGTAGAGCTTTCACAATAATATGCATTAAAAGACAACTGCTTTAAGAGTTTTGTCCACCTTTTTGGCTTTTAGCAGTCATGTGGTCTAACGGGGCTAGGCGACTACATGTACGCTTCCAAGATAGATTTTTTGGGGGGTCTTTCTTCGCTCTAGTCAGTTGGGGAGCGTTGAGGGGAACTAATGTGTCCTAATTTTTGGAGTAATAAGCCCAGACCCCAGCATCACTTTTGGACGTGTAGAGCAAATTACCCTGACCAATACTACGATGATAGACGGACGCGGAGATAAAGTCAGCAGTATTAATTATGGCGTGAGCAGTAATTCATTTATGGCCGTTCATGCTTGTCAAAATGAAAAACGTCAACACGTTAAATTCCGTTCAAGCTCCTAATTGAAATACCTGTCAGCAAACTTCTGGCAGGCTGATGGCCAATTAGTTTGCTGTTAGCTTTCACTTCAGTTTCATGGGCCCTTTGATGTGTTACCTTCATTTGACGTGAACATATCATCACATCCTGATGTTACAGCTTTTCCAAAGTCGGAGCAAAAAGTCTACCTTCCACTTCCAGCTCGGCCTTGGACTCCCCACCGTTGGTGAAGGCAAAGTAGGTGCCGATGTCCTCTTTGCTAGCATCGTTTATGATCAAAATGTGCTTCTTGCCGTCCTTTTTGAATCTGTACTTGGAGGCCGCGCTCTCTTTGGTCAGCTCAACTCCATCTTTCATCCTGAAGACAACCCAACCAGGGATCAGGACCATTGTGTTTTGGCTGTGAAATATAGGAAGTGTTCTGGGTCACCATTTGACGTGAGCTCCTTCCTCCGAGACCTCCACCTCAAACTCCACCTTCTCTCCCACCACCGTGTGGACGTCATCCAGCAGCTTGGTGATGGTCACCGGAGGTTCTGAATGGCAAAAGAAATGGATGCATGGCTCGATAGCTCATGGTTTTGAACAGTATTTTACAATAGAAGCTGAAGTATTTGACCTGTGAGTCTGTGCTTTATAACAATTAAACCATATAAATATTCCAAAAAAAACTTTAAAGTTTTTTATTGCTGTTTTTTATTGGCCTGTGGCACATTCTAAAAATTTAATTTACCAAAAATATAGCAAAAATATTACATTTTAACCTGAAACAGTTGTAATTTTACAAGAATAACGTAATCTTATGAAAAAAAATGACTCCTGTTATACATTGTTTACCCAACATTAAAACTTTTTTGCTGCAAGGATTCAGACAGCTGCTAGCTAGCAAACTAACCAGCAAGCCTCTCATTTATTTCTTCTAAATTTAAGAATCCAAAACATTAAGAACTTAAGGAACCACTTCCACACAGAATGGGAGGAGACTTTTTTTTACTCTATCATGTCAAACATGGGTGACATGGTAAAGTAATGTAAGTGAGTGTCATCAATGTTTTGTGTCATTACTGCCGCCTAGTGACCAGAATAGTACGTATCACTTTTTATATGTTTTGTAATAATAAACCATACAGTTTACTACAAAATAGTGATAATTTATTAATTAATTTCTTGAGAACCACAAAGTAGCAAGAAGCGATAATCAAGCCTTGATATCACGAGGGACGACAAGTCTATTGTAACATCAAGGGAAGTTTTTCCTAGAGTACCAAGCATGCCTTGCAGGCACTTTTTAATTAACAAGTTAGTGTTTGTTGTTAGGGCTTTGTCGTTGTGCCCACGTAGAATGGCAGCTCATACCCGTTTCGTACCCATTTATTTGTTTGTACCGTGAGTAAGACTGTTGTTTTATTTGATGACCTTCCACCGTGTTGTCAAGCTAATTGTTGGCTATCACAACTTGGAACGACTAGCCATTCAGACAGTCCTGTTGTACAGTATAACATACATGTGAGCGAGGCTGAGTCCAAATTTAATTGTGACAGAAATTGTGGTAGGAATGCTCGGTAACAATGCTTAATCACGATTCTGGTAGCGGCCTGGAAAGTATTCCCGGTCTTCTAAAGGGGGGGGGCATCACATGGTGGAAGCGCTCCGCTTCCTGCAGCTATTTGTCACTATCAGCATCCGCTCTGCTTCCACACGTCTCAATTGTCTGAGGCGGCGCTGCCGCCGTCGACACCCGCCTCCCAAAACATTTGACTGATGACCTCACCAGTCGTGTGACATGCAAGCGTTTGGACTTTTCTGTGCCTGCGGCAAAAGGTGGTGTCATCACTAGACTCAACTGAGAAAGAGTCCCCAAATTAGCGCCATTGATTCTCTTTAAGTCAGACTCTCTGCAACATGTAAATGACGCTAACCAAGGTTGCACTGTATATAAGTATACAATTCTTGTGTTCTGAGTATTTTAATTAAAAAGGGGATTTTGAAGGCTAACGTTACCAGAATCGGTATTTGTATCTTTGAGTTCAATAACACCATCCTGTTGTACAGCACTTTGAAATGGCTTTCAGGAAAAGCTCCTACAGGCTCAGAGACATTCACTTCTGCCGCACAGCCACGCCACAAAACCATAAATGCAAACACTCAGGCTTTACGGTTAGCTCATAAATGCTCTTTGCTGAAATAAACAGAGGTGGAGCAGAAGGAAGCTTCCGGCGAGTGGGGTGGGAAAGCTGACTCGTGCACCTTTGACAAAGACCTCGGTGAAGCACTTCTCCTCGCCGACCACGCACTCGTAGGCCGCGTCGTCAGACAGGTTGCACTTGTTGATGGTGAGCGTCCGCTTGTTGCCCACGCTCTCAAACACGTACCTGCACGCCACAGCCAGAAGACACAAAGTATCGTAATGAGCGAGGTTGCCCCAAGACAGCGAGGCGACTCATCATCATTTTCTATGCCGCTTATCCTCATTACGGTCGCGAGTATGCTGGAGCCTATCCCAGCTGGCTTTGGCGAGAGGCGGGGTACACCCTGGACTGGTCGCCAGTCAATCGCGGGGCACATATAGACTAACAAACATTCACACTCACATTCATACCGATGGACAATTTAGAGTCGCCAATTAACCTAACATGCATGTTTTTTTTCAGATTCAAACCCTGAACCTCCTGACTGTGAGGCCAACGTGCTACCCACCCGACCACCGTGCGTCCTGCGAGGCGGCTCATCACGGACAATGACGATGATAATACTTTCTTAAGTAAGCGCGCAAACACACACCAAGGCATGATGTGCCACAATGCTACATTGTTGTGCTCAGCTAATGTCGCCAGATTAGCTCAAATACTGTGTTTGTTTGGAAAACGGCTCGTTATTTTCACGTGTGAAGAAGTAAGTCACAATTTAAAATGTGAAACATGTTTGAAAGGAATCGAATGTGACCTTCCATTTAAAAAAACATCTAATTTCACCTTCCAGTTTATGCTATAGACGTCCAGCTAAGGATGCTAACAATGTAGCTTGAGAAAGTGGGGCTAGCAGCGTTAGCATAAACAAAAAAGGCAGCAAAAATACAACTAAATTTGCTGTTTCCTTCATGTCCTTCATTTGTTACCACCCAATGTCCGTGAGTGGGCACACTATACTTTATGATAACAGAGTTGTTATTAAGACAAAGCTTAAACTCACTTAAATGTCTCTCAAAATGGACGCCACACACCTCACTTTAAAGGAGCTTGAGTCATGTGACCCCTCCCAGCCAATCGGCAAAGAATGATAGTGATGATAGGGAAAAATGACAATTTGATATCAGATAAAGAAATGTAAAATATACTGATATAGTATCGTCATTAATGTAGAATTTTGTCAAAAAAAGATGTGACATTCTAGGCTGAAATACAATTATTAAAATAGAATACAAAACAATGACATATCCTTATACAGAAATATATTGATACTAATATGTCATTTTGAAATGATCATCCTATCTGCTCTTAGGGTTTAAATGTGGAATTTCTGAGTTTGAAATGAGTTTTTGATAGTAATAAAAAGACACGAGTATGACACTATTGAAGGAGTCGTTCAAAACTCGCAAGCTCGGGACTCACGGGTACTCATCTCTGTTGACTTGTTCACTCACTGACTCATACCCGCTACTGCTAAGTAATTCAAAAGGAAAAGCGGGTGACATGTCACGGTGGGATTAAAAGCGAGACGAGTCGCTCTGTGACGGGTGATCGAGTGACCCGAGGACCAGATTCACTTCTTGTTGGGCGTGTCTGAGTTTCTGCACATTTCCCACCACTGACGCGTTGTGGTTACAAACAAACATGAGATGAGCTGAATGTCTCACTTGGCTGACGGTTTAATTTCCTGTCCGTTTTTGAGCCACTTGATGGGAGCGTTGGGGTCGGCCACCTCCACGGTCAGCTGGATCTTCTTGCCCTTGTCCACCGAGTACGCCGGCTCCAGCTTCTTGAGGAAGGCTGCAACCACAACATCCGGTTGGTGCCCCGCCTCGCCAGCCACGTCACCTCTGAGCACCCTTCTGAGCCCTCACCGTCGCTCTTCTTGGGCTCCACCGTCTTCATCTTCTTCAGCCTCTTCAGCATCCCCCTCAGGTCCGTAATGCCGTACTCAAAGGCGATCTTCTCGTAGTCGCAGGGCTTGGCCGCCTTCAGGATGTCCCACACGTCCACCTCCTCCTTGGGCGCTTGTTGCTTCTTCTGCCTGAGGGCGCTCGCCAGGGTCAGGGCAAAGCAGCGACAGGAAGGGCGACGTTGGACTTACCTTTTCTTGAGCAGGGCGCTGAAGTCCAGATCGCCAGCGTCCTCGTCTGCGTCTCCACTGTGGGAGGAAGAAAATTCACTTCATTATGAATGCGATCAAATCTAGATGTGGCGGGCTGCAGAAACCAGTACCAGAGACCAGTACTATTGCGTTTCTGATTTCAGATTGCTGTGTATTTTTTTTTCCAATCCACTTGGTTTTCCCGCCTGCTGGCCTCAGAGGAACGAATCAGCGGCCATAAATCGCGAGGCTGTCTGAGGAGGCCGCCTTGCGCTTCCATGGTTGAGCGCCCCGTTCAAGGATAACATCCGCGCTCAGTATTATCTTGAAGGAGGGAGCCACACTCCCGGGGTGATAATAACCTCGCTGACGGGACACACGAGCTCAGCTGACGGTTGGCTGAGCACGAAAACGACAGCCCGTCCCCGGCGAGATGTGGGCCTACTGTACCCGAACACCCCCGGGAGCGCCGCCTCAGATAACCTCCACTGATGCCAGGAGGGCAGGGTGGCGGGTTGACTAAGAGGGTTGTCAAGCAATTAAAAGCATTTCATCAGCTTAGTCACCTTGCTAGCTAGCGAGCTCCGCCCAGGCGACAGTGATGACATACGCCAACAATATTTGAGCAATACTCATTTAGACTGTTTCACACGCTTCTTTTTACACTTGCATGACAGCTAACACCTTGCGAGACAAAAAGTGAGCAAAAAAAATGGCGTCACAAGCAAGACGGAGCTGCCTGCGAGATGGATGGATGAATGGAGGGAACCCACAGCAGGACCCACTGCTCGTTGAGAAGAGCGGTGTGTGCTTTTATGTTAGGTGTCGTGTGCCACATAGTGGAAAATTACCAAGGTTATGTATGGATGCATATGCTATAGATAGATATGCTAACAAGTTATGTATAGCTCAGCTTTATGATCCAAGCGACAAAACACATTAGTATTAACTTCACTCTTTTATATAATATAATATTTATATAATATTATGGCGATAAAGTCAACTTTTTCCCAACCTAATTTTCCAAAAATGACAACTTTTAAAAAACACACTTTTGCATTTATATTTGATCTCGGTGCTACTTAAATGGGGCTACTTTTCTAAAAACATGAGTTTATGTATTAAAATAGCTTTTTTTCTTGTTTCTCCTAATATTTTGACTTAAAGCCCATAAAATTAATTAACAGGGTTTGTTTACGTCTGCTTTTTTTTCTAATTTGCCAGCTATTTGAACTTTCTTCTTGTAAATTTTCTTCTCATATTGTTATCTTATCATTATATTTTGATCTTATTCACATCATAATACTTTTTCCACATCCCAATTTTCTAAAAATTACAATTTTATTTTGCTTTTCATAATATTACAACTTAAAAAACAATTTTTGATTTAATATTTGAACTTTACACTACCTAAATGACATGTTATTTTTGTAAAATTACAGAACTTTTTTCCTTAAATTACACATTTTGTTCCTCCTAATATTTAGACTTTTCTCATGAACCTCTGCAGCCTCTCCAGCAATAAATCTGACTAACCAACCTTTCACTTTTCATTTACGGCGCCAGCCTCCTCCTCCTCCTCCTCGCTATGCTGCAAATGAGCAAACTGACAGCCCCGTCTGAAGCACAATATCCTGCTGTCTTTTGCACGTTGCGCTCCTCGCCTTATACCTGGGCCTCCATGCTGCGGCTCTAACGAGGACAGGAAGTGATGGTTTTATGCACCGATTAGAGATAAGGAGGCCCGAGGTGAAGGTGGCGGATTTATGAATGCACGATAAACGGTCCGAGAGCAAATGTGAGCCAAATGCTTGGTAAACGTTGCACATACACGCATACAGTACATACACTCCTACGTTGTCACAAAGCAGGGATAGCCCACAGTCAGTAAAAACCACCAACAACACACAGACAATGTTAACTAGCATCCTGTCGTGGCATGCAGGCAGTATGAGTGCAGTGTCTTCCCAGGTGGCATTTCTTACACCAGGGGTGTCCAAAGTGTGGTCCCGGGGCCGTTTACGACCTGCGCCCGTTTTTTGAGTGGCCTGTGACACTTGCTAAATATAAATTATGCCCGTTGCAATTGAACGTAAACATAAAAACATGGCTGACAGTCTTGACGGAAGTGTTGTTTAGATAGATGTGTCTTATAAAACAGCACAACAAAAAAACAACTGCAAATGTTAAAAAAACGACAAGAAGAAAAAAGAAAATGAAGACAAAAAAAGGAGAAATGAAAAAAGAAAAGAAAAAGAAAGACAAAGGATAATAAAGAAAAAAGAAAATGAATAAATTTTTAAAAAATGAAATAGGGAAAAGAAAAAGAAAAATAAGAAAAAGATGGGGAGAAAAATAAAAATGTAGGAAAAAATGATGAAAAAAATAAAAGGAAAAAATACATCCATCCATTTTCTATGCCGCTTATCCTCACTAGGGTTGTGAAAATAAAATGAAAAAGGGAATCAAAAAATGAAAAATAAAAAGGGAAAAAAAGACAGAATTTTTTTAAGGAAGAATAAAGAAAAAAGAAAGAGAAAAATCAAATGAAAAACTAAGAAGAAAAAAACAGGTGCACGTTTGTGTATTTTGTCACCTACAACACAAAAACTGAGATGCAGTCGGTAAGGAACAGTAAACTTAAACTGATATCTGAATCGGTGCCTGAGCACATTTTTGGGGCACATTTGCGGCTAGCAGCTTGTGTTGTTTCGGCCCATGGCACATTCTAAAAATACAATTAAACAACAGAACTAGGGGAAAAAACAATCCAACTGGAACAATGCTGGAAGAAAAGGGGAAAAAAATGCTGGGAAAATGGTTAAAAATGTTAATACTAGTAACACTACCAACAATAATAATAATAATAACAACATGTTGCCATATCTGCGTTGGAATGGCTTTTCATTTTCCAGTATGCAGCCCTCGGTGGGAAAAGTTTGGACACCAGTGTTTCATTTTGGTGGGCTTCTGTGTCTGGCACCCCACAGGGTCGAGGATCACGTCTGATGAAACGTTCGAGTTCCTGAACCACTTCAGGTGGGACAGCAGCTGTTGTCAGACAAGACAGTGACAAATGACGGGCAGCGCCCCTGCGTTGAGGCGGGCAGATGTCCTCAGGCAGCCATCACCAGGGGAGCATATGCAAGAAAGCGCCACGCCGACACTCACCATCGCTTGAAGGCCTCCAAAATGTTGTCCTGCTGCTCCTCTTCCATCACTGAAAGCAGACAGAAGGAGGAAGACTGCTGAGGTTAATTCAGTACACCAGCGGCAAAGCAATAATGGACTCAGGACCTCGCCGGGCCACTAAATGATGGAATCTAATGTGCACGGCACTCGCCGCCGAGTTATTGTCTGACAAAGCCGGTTAGACGGCGGCGGCGGAGACGCTGAATGGAAGATGACAATAATGTGATTAAGTGTCGCTCTGATGACCCACCCTGCACCGACACCTCAAACGTGCAGCTGTCGCACTTGTCTTTGGAGGTGACCTCGCAGCGGTAGCCACCTGCGTCTCCGTCCACCACCTTGATGATGTGCATCTCGTACGTGTAGATCTGGAAAACAAACGGCAACACAAGCCATCAGGCCAACATGGATTTGACCTTAGCGTTATCCATCTATCCCTTTTTATCCGGGGTCCACCCCGGGAAGGTTGCAGTCTTGAGTCTTGATTGACAAACCCAAAACGGCGTCCTTTCTATATCAGCCAGCAAGCATCAGAACCTGTAAGAAGGCCAAGTCATTTGGTTTTACAGCCCAACACCCAGAGTTCGTTAAGTCCAAAAAGCCGGTCCCTTTACAACAGTCCACTTGTTATGGACTGCCTGTGGGAACAGCCACAGCAACGACGTCCGGTCAGCTGGACTAACCTTTATCTAGAACATAGGAGTGTATGGATACACCTTGGACCTTCTGCATGGTAGTCTCCCATCTGGTCTATGGGGTTGGGCATTGTTTGAATTTCAGCGATTCCGGTTCTGACTCAGATTCCTGGTTTTGATTTTAAGAGGCAGGGTCAGAAAAGTTTGCAGGGCTTAAATGATGTCTGAACTTTTTAGCCTCTTATTCACTGGTGCTCGCCGACTTCTTCTTCTTCGTTGGTGTTAGCAACTATTTCTTGGGGTGTCGAAACTAGAAATCAAAATAAAAACATTTGAACGAACCCGGGAGAATTGCAATGCGATGGCAATGTTAGTCCCGGTTGCCATAGATCCGTGGTGTCAAAGTCCCGGCCTGCGGGACACATCCGGCCCGGCGTACAATTATAGCAGCCGATAGGCCGGCAGCGCTAGCCGGAAACCAGTCCCTGACCAATCAAGTCGAGCGTCTCTTCCGGAGCACCAAATTGAAGCTGGCAGTTAGCCCCAAACAATGGCGGAGAGAAAACAGAATCTTCCAAAACCGATGGGAGGCCGAGTATATGTTTAGTGACCTTTGTGTCTTATTTGTGGAGCTAAAGTTGCTGTACTTAAGGAATTGAATCCACGACTTCACGAGGTTGAAAAACCTGAACATGGCGCAGGTGGATGAAAGTTCGGACGTGATGGACACTGCGCTGCACACTCCACAGCTTCATGCGTGGAGTGGACTCCAGTTGTGCGTTACAGAGGACATAATGGACATGAAATCGAGGCATGGGAAAAGACATTTTTGAAAATGTATGTCTAAGTGTGAAACTGCCCAGGGACCACAACAGACGGAGCACCGGCGATGTGCGGGGAAAAGGGGGACTTGTGGGAAGGATGGCGCAAAGATGCAGGATGAACAGTGCACTGGTGAGTTACCAGTATATCACTGCATCATACACCAAGTAAAGCTGTGTCCTAAAAATGAAACAGGTCATGAGCACTCAAAGGTGATCATATTTTTGTTCTATATTTAGTGAAAAGGCGTAAGCGCGGAGAAAATGTATTGTTTGGATTTGTTGTTGATGAATGTTTGCTAAATAGCACTACCTTTTACAGTATTTACCTTTCGGGGTTTTGGCCTCATAGTACATTTTTCTCACTCGTGCACTTTTGACCATAGATTCATTCATTCATTCATTTTCTATGCCGCTTATCCTCATTAGGGTTGTGGGGATGCTGGAGCCTATCCCAGCTGGCTTTGGGCGGGAGAGGGGGACACCCTGGACTGGTCGCCAGCCAATCGCAGGGCACTGAATAGACAAACATTCACACTCACATTCATACAAAAGGACAATTTAGAGCGGCCAATGAAGCTAACATGCATGTTTTTTAAATGTGGGAGGAAACCGGAGTACCCGGAGAAAACCCACCCACGCACGGGGAGAACATGCAAACTCCACACAGAGATGCCAACGGAGATTCGAACCCTGAACCTCCTGACTGTGAGGCCAATGTGCTACCCACTCCACCACCGTGCGGCCCTGAGATGTATTTATGTAGTAGAAAATACTGTAATATAAGTTTCAATTTAGTCTGGATTATTCCCTGTTTGGCTTTATTCATTTTCACGGTGAAAAACCTTAAGTTTCATCGTGTCTAATAAAAGTTTCAAGGTCGGCCCGCGACCGGAAGTATAGACGTTCGAGACTCCATGCCCAACCCTAAATGTCTACGTATCATATTTGAGCGTGTGTGTGTAGCGTTTTACGGCAAGGTCGTTCCAGAATGATGGACTGCTGGAACAAAAACATTTGGCAGTAAAGTCACAGGTTCTAGGGCCCGACAAGGTTTAAACGGGTGGAAAGTCCATACTTTCATGTAAAAGTTGGCTCCTGCACAAAGAATCTTGGGATATGGACAGACTTCACGCAGTGTTGAGACATCGTCTGCCTTTCAAACAAAACCCCAAAGAATGAATTGGGACACGACAGTGGTCCTTCCGGTGTTTGTCCAGCCTTCACTAAGGCTTGCTCCCGGTTGGACATGCCTGGAAAAGCTCCCAAAATCTCTCACGGATGATTAAGGTCTTCATCTTAGCCAAGAGACTCTACGTAGGATGCTAATGTGTCCACTGACTTTTCAGTCAACAAAACCGATACCGTGACCATGTTATTTGTCATCTCATGTTGCGATTCTTGAAGACCACTTGAAGCAGAACTTCCCTCCCAACCCTAAAGACACAAGCATGGTCTGATTCTGCACATATTCTGGTTAAACTTGGTGATCATACCTTGCTGTTCCTGTCATAGGACTCCTTGAACTGCAAGTGCTTCCCAGCCTTGCTGCCCAGGTCCAGCCACTTCCCCTTCAGCCATTTCAAGCTGGGCTTCCTTATCAGGGTAGAGGAGTCCACTTTGGCCACAAACGACACATCCTTGCCTGCCACGGACGGTCAGACGGAAGAGATGAGCAATCATCCGGCAGGAGAATGCGACTCTCCAAAGCAAACCCACGGGGAATTGCTGACCTTTGATGGCAGTGGTGCTCTCTGGCTTCAACGCAAACAGGCCAGTCAGTTCTGAGAGCTGAGGGTCCTCGCCTGATGCAACCTCTGCAAGGAGAGTGGGTAGTGTGTTGTTTTGGAACATTGTCAAAGACTAAGGACAATCTAGGAGACTACTGGTAGATCAAGGAATGAGTTTTTTAAAGGGACGCAATTCAGCATGTCTACACACCCAACACAGTCCATCATTGTACATTTTAGGGTACAATGTCTAGTCAGTGAATAGTTTAGCGTTTTACTCCTGACTTTTAGAGTTTGTGTTCTATTTGGATCTGGAAAGAAGTACAAACCAATACCTCCGAGTACAATAATTAGTCCTAAGAGGTACATTAGTGGAGTATAAACCACGTGGCGCACAAAGGGACCCCTAAAAAGTACATGCAGTCTATCATTAACAACAGTTGTTCTTTGGGGATGGTGGCAAATGACAGGAGCCCAGTGGACCACCGCTTTGAGGCACCCCAACAGAACCCAACACTTTGCAGTGAATTTGTTGCCCTGTTTCCTTTGGCTGTAAATAGGCAGAGCCTCTGCAAGATGTTTGCTTCACAGACATGCTAACAATTTCAAGTCTTACCATCAGGCGGCAACTCTGCGTCGGAGAAAGAGAAAGCGAGGAACAGCATCAGTCTGTATGTTGTTGTTATTCAATGCCACACATACACACCTCTCTCTGGCAAATATTCGTGTATTTGGGGTTAATGGCGTCGTTGCTTCAACGATCGAGTAGAAATTAAGTTAAGCATCCAGTCGGACCCGGTGTTGCCAACTCCTCAGAAAGGAAAGTAGCTAATGTCGGTCCTAAAAGGCACTAAATGACGTTTCCTCAAGACAATTTTGAATTATGGTCATGGAGATGACTCTCTGGAGAACAGCGCCCCTAGTGTTTCCACTGAGAATTGCATCGCTCGGGCTTGGCAAAAAACTACTTAAGAATCAAGCATCAGAGGGGACGTAGTGTCAATGCAGGCGCATAAAGCAGGCTTAAAAAGGACATGGCACAATGGGCGCCACCTTTGTTGTGTGATTGGGGAACGTCGATCTGTCACGAGTTAACAAGGAAGTTAAGCTCAATGAAATTAAAATGATTCACCAAAGCTGCGAGCAGCGTTGAACGGGCCCGTGCACCCCCACGCAACACGGGTTCACGCGAGTTGGAGGGCATGCGCATGCCCTTTCAGGAATTCATGGGGTGATCAATGAATAGCTTCAAAGCGTCGTCTTCATCACGTCTACCAATTATGATGACGAGCTGACCTTGTGGAGCGGAGTTATGGACATTTACAGGATCGTGACGAAATATTTGTTGCCATGCCCCGCCCACATTTATGAAAGTCCTATAACATTGCTCGTCTGTCTAGTTATTTGTCATTTTCATTTGGGCTCACTATGTCCAGTTTCACCCAAAACTGAAACCGGGAAGCAAAATGGTCGACTTCCTACTTTTTTGTGCAACCTGTCAGGATTGACGTTGCCAAGTAATTTCCTGACCATCAGCACAACTTTTTTATTTTCAATTTCTAAATTTAAAGGAGGCACTACTGAGTGAATTTTGGGGTTTGGACCGCCAAAATATAAAAAATTTTGCCAAAGCAAGCAAAATTTCAAGAATGAAAAAAATATATAAAATAGAAAAGAAAAACTATCACATTAATAAATCATAACATTTCTGAAAACATTCCATTACCCTACTTGCAAGACATTTCAATGTTACTACCTTAGACAGAACAGAGATGCTAGCTAATGCTACAAGCTAATGCAACCCTATGAAGGCCATTTCCTGCACGTGTCATGTGGGTTTGGCCACGCCCACATCAGAGACAGGAAGTGTTCATATGGTGCCGGTTGCGATGCTCGATGTTGAGGTTTGCTTTCATTTTCCATCCGACATGTCAACGGAACAGCAAGACGGACGCAAACACGTCCAGGTGTCGCGCTGGCAGACGACTGGCGCTGGTGTTTGCTGACACGCGAGGTGCTCGCCACGACAAACACAGCAAGCGGACAAACAGTCGGCGGGAGCGAGCGTGCTGCGGCTTACCGTCCCTCGGCTCGGCGTTTGCTGAGGGAAAGCAGGGACGCCAATCAGACAATGGTGCGGCTCAGACACACAACGAAGCCGTTAATGAGCGAGCGAGCTTACCTGCAGCCGTCTGGGCGTCTGTTAACGGAGAGGGAGCACGGGTCAGGCCTGCGTGTCCTGGAAATGCAAGAAGCGGCAAAGCGGCCCACACCTTTTATGCTGCGGCGGCTGCTGCGTTGAATTGCCTCCACAATCGAGAGGCTTCTTGCTCATGTTGACATGTTTAGACTTTGCGAAATATTGGATGACCCAGGCCTTTAAATATGATCAATTACAACCAACAGGAAGTTGATGTGATTGGCCAGCAGAGCGCCATGCAACCCAATGGTACAGATGTGCCTTGATCTCATATGCCATAATGCATACATTTCCCTTATTTCCCACTTTTTTCCCCAATTCCCTTTATTTTGAAATGCATTTTACCCGGGACACTATATTTTGCCTTTATGTTTTCCCGTCTTAATAGTTTTTTGGATTTTTCCGTTATTTTATCTTTCATGGGAAAAAACCGTTCTGGTGAGAGAAAAACTGATATTTTTAAATTCAAATCCATTACTCCCGTTTTCCCAAGGATACTCGGGTATTTTTCCCAGCTTCCTCCTGTTAATAGTTTTCCTGATTTCTCCCTTATTTGACCTTCCATTGAATGAGAAGTGCTGGTGGGAACTAATAAATTCCGCTCATATTCCCTATTTTTTCCCCTCCTATTTTCCAGAAAATGCATCTTATTTTGAAATGCAAGTCCATTACCATTACTGTACCAGGAATGATAAAACTCATAACTGGCAACCCACCCGTTTTCCCCGAGAAACTCCCGTATTTTGCCCTCCTTTCCCAGCACCCTTAATTTCTCTCATTTTTTGCCTCCTATTTTCCAAAAAGTGTCCTTTATTTTGAAACAGAAGTCCATTACTGTACCATGACTGATAAAGTGTATTCCTGTCAACACACATTTTCTCTAGTAAAATCAACTTAATAGTGTACTGTTTTTTCCCCATATTTTAACCTTCAATGGAGCCTGGGGGGCAATTCTAGTGGGAAAAAAATAGAATTTATTATTATCCTTTATTTTCTGCCTTCTATTTACCAGAAAAGGTACCTTAATTTGAAAAACAAATCCATTACCATGATCTTACCATGCTTACGATGGACTTTAAAGGTCTGACTGTAGTGGAAATGCAGGTGAACCTCTTGTGTAACAGGAGCACAAGTAAACATCTTACGTGTGTGTGTGCGTGTGTGTGCGTGTGTGTGTGTCTAGGGGCACGCCCCCATGCAGATGAATGTTTCATGTGTCCTTCAGCTACCTTTGTGCAAGTCTGCAGTCAAAGCCTTTGATCAGTACACTTTTTTTAGGAATAGTTGTTCATCGGATTAAAATGCACTTGAGTAGAATTTTTTCAAATATTTCTGGAGGAGGTCTTTGTCCTCTTTTTTTTTTTTTTTTACTCCCCTTCTCACCTTTTCGCCACTAAAAATAGGTGTGCTTGACAGTAAAGTCTGAAAAAGTGGTTTTAGTTGGCAAAGAATGACATTCTTAAAGTCTCTATTTTGTAAATGCTTCTGTGTTATTCTAAGCTGTGAAGTATTGACATTCCCAGCACAGAAACGGAGCACCAGTGGCTGCTACGTGGCGTTCAGGAAAGAGCGCAAGATGTTTTATTTACAGTGAGGGAAAAAGTTTTTGATTTTGTAAGTATGCCCACAAACAAAGAAATGATCAGTCTATAATTTCAATGGTAGCTTTATTTGAACACTGAGAGACAACAATGACAAAAAAAAATCCAGAAAAACGCGTTTTAAAAAAAGTTAAAAATTAATTAGCATTTCTATGAAGGAAATAAGTATTTGATCCCTTTGAAAAAGGTGCTTCAGTACTTGGTGGCAAAACCTTTGTTGGCAATCACAGAGGTCAGCCGTTTCTTGTAGTTGGCCACAAGGTTTGCACACATCTCGGGGGGGATTTTGGCCCACTCCTTTTTGCAGATCCTCTTCAAGTCATTCATGTTTCGTGGTTGATGTTTGGCAACTCCAACCTCCAGCTCCCTCCACAGATTTTGTATGGGATTAAGGTCCGGAGACTGACTAGGCCACTCCATGACCTTAATATGCTTCTTCTTGAACCAATCTTTTGTTGCCTTGGCCGTGTGTTTTGGATCATTGTCATGCTGGAATACCCAACCACGACCCATCTCACCCAACACTTGTCGGTACATGGCCCCATCCATCCTCCCTTTGATGCGGTGCAATTGTCCTGTCCCCGTGGCAGAAAGCTCTTTTGTCTTGGCATGGTGAGAGGGCTGCCAATGTCAGCTCGTTACCTGTATAAGATCCACCTGGGAGCTAGAGATCTTGCTGACGAATAGGGGATCAAATACTTATTTCCTTCATTGCATGCAAATTAATTTATAACTCTTTTTGAAAAACATTTTTCTGGATTTTTTTTGTCATTGTTGTCTCTCGGTGTTCAAATAAAGCTACCATTGAAATTATAGACTGATCATTTCTTTGTTAGTGGCAAACTTACAAAATCAGCTGGCGTTCAAATAGTTTTTTTCCCCTCACTGTATCTATTTTTTTGGCGGGGGGTGAGGAAGCCATCCAGCGACAGAAAGCAGCTAATCACCAACGAGCCCCTGGAGAATCAAAAACACCTTTTGTGGGCTCTCCTTGTCGGATTAAGACTCACTTGTGTGAGGGAGCAAAGTCTAATGGGGGATGAGTGTGCGTGTGTGCGTGTGTGTGCTGTCAATCCAGATGGATTATTGCATAAGCAGGTCCAATGATGAGGAGCAATGGTGAGTAAGATGAATGCTACAAACCGTCTTTGTTTGCTCTGTCACCCTCCGTCAAAGAGGGTGTGCTGCGTGTTGAAGTCTCTCCCTCCTCAACATTCAGTGACGATGGTGATAATGTCACACACACACACGCACGCACACACACACACACGACGGCTGGCATGTTTTTTCTCACCTTTTGCGTCTGAAAAAGACAAGAAAAAGTAGTCATTTTAATTTGATATCTATATATAATGTATATATTTTCTGTGGAAAGTGTACAACAGGGATGTCCAAACTTTTCGAATGAAAACAAAATGAAGCATGTCGGGACAGGGGGAAACTTTGATGTATTTTGTACATTAAAGATGCTAAAAGGAATGTTTGCTATACTTTCATGTATGGTAACCCTCGCTGATAATACTCACAAACACACACACACCACTTTACTACACCCCGAGGGCCAATACAAAGCAAGCAGCTGGACAAAAATGGCTCCCAGGCTGCACTTTGGACACCCCCGGCCTACAAGTGGGACTTGACACTCACCGGGAGGGACCGCTGCATCTGGATCGCCCTCGGCTGCTGCAAGGACACAACAAATTCATCAACGTGTACGTCCTCCGTACGGAGCAAGAACAGAGAAAAAGAAAAAAGGATGAAGGGAGAAAGAGGAAGAAGAAAAAGTGCATCTTGCAGAGACACCTCAGGAGACGCCTGATCCTCAAGTGTGTGTGCGCTTGCTTTAGAAGATGAGCTCATAAGGATAGAAGACAGAAAAAGAAGAAAAAAGAGGAAGAAAAAAGAAAGAACAAAGAGGAGGAGGAAGGAGAGCAATGAGGAGGAGGAAAAGAAGAAGGAAAGGAGCACAGACAAGAAGGAGGAAGAGGAAAAGAGAAGAAGAAGAAAGAGTACGGAGTAGAAGATAGAAGAAGGTGTAAAAAGAAGAGCAACAAGGAGCAGAAGGAGGAGAAAGAAGCTTGCGGACAAAAAGGAAGAAGAAGAGAAAGAACAAGAAATGAGAGAGAAAGGAGGAGGACAAGAACAACACGGAAAATGGGAAGAAGACGAAGAAGAAGAGAGTTTATTCTCCACAGAGAGGCAACCCATGCATGAAATAAAACAGCGTATCATCTCCATGGAAACCAACACCCTGCTGGGTGCAGATAAGTGTGATGAACACAACAATCACTTCACTAAAGCAACCTCTTCAAACTCCAAAGATAGTTTGTGCCAGACGATCCTCACCACCGCCAAAACAATGCTGACACTTCCTTCCCCTTTTCTCTTGCAGCGCATTGCTGTTCCACTTGAGTCCTGCAGGAGGCGCTCATTTGTGTTTCGATGGTGATCTATATACCCATAAGTATGCTCCTTATGCTTTTATTTAATGGGAGTCCTAGCAAAGCTAACCAGTGTGTTGTTTGTGCACCACCATTAGCCATCTTTTTTTTTCCTCCTGCGCCAAGGTCACAGCGGCGAGCTCCTCCTGGTGTGATTACACCAGACTCTTTAGACGTGTCATCAGGAGGATGCTTTCATGTCTAATTCATAAGCCGCTCAGCACGCTCGTGTCTTACATTCCCATCCTTGTCGCCGCCAAGCCTCTCTTCCGCCTCGCGGGTGAATTAAAGAAACGATTACATCATACCATGATGATGAAAGCGCCCTCTGCTGAGGACGAAATATGGCAAATTGAGAAGGCTTTTTTTAAACGCCACAAACGTCCAAAAAGACCAAAAAAAGTTGCTTGATTTGTCGCTAGTCACTCTGAAGGCATCTGGATACTCACTAAATATGATATACACACAAATATACCGTTGATCCCTCCTGCTACATCTTCTTATTCTCTGGCAGAGCAGGTGTATGTGACGTGTGCTACGATGCCACCTACTGTATACATTTGGAAACACAAGTCGGATTGCCGTCGAGCAAAAAATAGCTAAATAAGGGACACCTTGTTGGCCGGGCCAACCGACCTGACTGTTAATTATTTTTACACACATTATGATTTTGAGAATAAGACATTCCTAGAATGCTGACAAGAGGGCAAAGTTATTAAACAATGCTTTGGAGACGTACGTTAGCGTGTACCTAAACATAAACATGATAGCCACTTGTAGCTTCCCCATGGGCCGAAAACGAGCTCTGTAGCCGTGTTGCTAGTTTGTGCTGAAGACAAAATGTCATAAAAAGACACCCAAACCAGACGCTAGCCAGCTAGCTAGCTACCTAGCTAAGCTAGAGCTAGCTCTAGCTAAGCTAGGTAGCTACCTAGCTAAGTTAGAGCTAGCTCTAGCTAAGCTAGGTAGCTACCTAGCTAAGTTAGAGCTAGGTCTAGCTAAGCTAGGTAGCTACCTAGCTAAGTTAGAGCTAGCTCTAGCTAGCCGGCTAGCTGTCAAGGTGAGTCAAGAATAGGGACGCCAACAGTGCCTTGGAAAAGCAAGCGAGGGAGGCACCTTGTTCCTCATTACCATGAGAATCCAAACTTTGGACGATTAAATGAGGAGGCAGTTCCGTGTGAGTTTTTGAATTCCGCAACTTTGTTTACACTCATTGCCTGGGCGTCACTCGGCCTCACTGGCAGCGGCTAGCTAGCTAGCTAGCTACTTTTTCACCTAGCTTCTGGTCTTTCAGCGCCAAATGTAATTTTTTCACCCCATTGACATGTTGTGTTTAAAAAGAACAAGCAGGGCCGCTAGTTGGGAGCTGTTTCTTGGACACTCCAAGTGTTTTAGCTGTTTAACATAAACACATCGTGTGTCTTGTAGCTCGCAAGCTTAAGTTGAGTAGAACATTTGCTTCAACTCTTAATATTGTTATGAATGTTGGAGGGCCTGCTTTTAATTTTGATAAGTATTCGTCTGAAACATGCATCAAATTCAATAACGGGATCGTTAAATAGTACAAAAATGAGTTTCCCACAAATAACGGCAAACAGAAAATAACGAATCGGCTTGGTTGGGCCTGCTAAAAAAGTGTCCCTTGTTTATTTTGGCAGAGGAGGGACAGCCCGGCAGAGATGCCAGAAAAGGAGGATGGCAATGAGTTCGATAGGTGAGCGATCAGACACACTGGCATCGACTGGCTTAGCCTTGGCGCTCGCCACTGAAGGCCACATTTTACAGGCTTTTACAGACTAGTAATAGTAAAATACTGCTACTACTCTAGACTGACAGGAAGAGAGTTCACTCTGTGCGTGGTGCATAGAACCACGGCATGAACGGAGTGAGCCCTTTTGTCAGTCATTCAGTCTCTTTTGGTGGGTGGAGGCGGGGCCGCTAGCAAACACGCAGAGGACAACGTAATGAGTAGATTGCAATATATATCTTTTCATTGAACTGAGTGTTTTTCGTGGTTGGCAACTCTAACCGCAAGCTACGTGCGCACACAGTCTCGGACACAGGGCACCTTTTAAATATATTTGTGGCAGGCCGCCACAGATAAATGAATGTATGGGAAACACGGCGTGCACGCGTATTATATATGCAAAAGGAACAGGAAGGTGTCACGGGGTAAGTTTACGAGACTCGAGTGGGGTTTGCCCTCTCGCTTCCTGCTTGGCTGTCTCGGTGGAATGTGCTTCCCTAACCTCCTGTGACATTTCCCATCCCGCACGGTTGAGCCAAGTCACAGATTTCATCTTGGAATCGCTTCTTGGTCTTCTCTTCCTTCTAAACGCGTTGAAGTCGAGTCAGACCCGTGATGTAAGACACGTGGCGCACCTGTCAGGTGGGGGTGGCGCGATGACACGATGTCACCTGACCCGTGCCAGCTACATGCTAACCAGAGGCGGTTGCTGACGCTGACTGCTCTGGCCTGGCGCCATGCCAGTTGGCGGTAACATATCCTCCCCGCCTGCTCTCTTAATGCAGCGTGTGGCCTTTTAAACGCCGCGCCGCCGCCGCCGTGGAGGTCACTGCGCAAGCTGTGGAAATGCCAGTGTAGCCGCCAGGCTAGCCTAAATGGAACACAGCAGCTCTTAATAGATCACTCGCTGAATTCTCATTCTTTATCTCAGCAGGACATGGTGGACAATAAAACCCCTTTCTGCTCCCAGCGCACACAGCACGCTCCCTAAAAGCTTACTTGGAAGAACATGGATAACTCCTGACCTCACTAACATCTTGTAGAAAGCCTCCCCAGAAGAGTGGAGGCAACACCCGCTGCTCGCAAATACATGTTGGGGTCTTCAAAAGTTTCCAAAAAGACTGGGAAGTGAAGACTTCTAGCGGGGGTCTGAATACAGTCACCCCTCGTTTGTGTTCCAGGCCCAAGCGGGATAGGTGAATTCCTGCGAGGATTCCATTCCTTATTTATAAATGCAATATTTTCATAGTTAGAGCACCTTCTAAACACAGTTTAACATCATTAGAGACATCTAGACATGAAGTAACACCCCTATAGTCACCTTTACACTCGTTCTACCCAACGTATAAGTGAAAATAAGACATAATTTAGACTCACGTGCTACCATTGGAAGAGTTTCTTGTTGCTCCTTTTTTTACTTCCTTACTTACTTTTTGTGCCCATCCAGGGTTGCATCAGTATCGGACCGATACAAGCCCGGTGAGATTGATATTGTTCAGCTCTCTTCCATGGTGATTTTTACAAATCAATCATACCTTGCAATATTGCAGTTGCAACCAGGGACCCAAAGTTTCCAGTGGCCATTAAGTTGCGACCCACTTTTATGTAAGGCATTTTTATTATTTATTTACTTCAAATAATTGTTGTACTTCATGCGTCATTTTTATATATTTTTGTTTTTTACTTTTATTGTAGTCTTTTTGTATTTTTTTAAACATTTGGTACACTTTGTTACTTTTATTTATTTTATTTTTCAATTATTTATATATTCCCTCTCTCTATCTATAGAGAGAAACTACTGTACATATACAGTATATACAGTGTATATACAGTGTATATATATATATATATCTATATATAGGTACAGTAGTTTTTTGCACGTCATTTTTATTTTTTGGTCTTTTAAGATTTATATTTATTATAACTACATATATCCATTCTAAATTATTTCTTATTTCAGTCTTTTTGAATTTGTATTCATATTTATGATGTTTTAGTATTTCTTTTTTTCCACATGCATGGGGTTTTATTAATCACCTATCATCTTTTGAAGCATTACATGTCCAAAGTGCATTTTAGAGGAATTTGGGGAAAGGAAATGAGGAAAAACGAACAACTGCATGCGTAAAATAATGCATAATGTAAAAATGAAATCTCAAAGACCAGATAATCAGGAATCTACCTGTGCAATGTGCATACTGTACAACAAGGAGGAAGATGACCAAAACATTGCTTCTTTGTACTTATTTGTACATATTTGAAGTACTTTTTGACTAGCTGGCCCAAGGACTCACTTTTAAGGCCTTCCAGAATTTTTAAAGGTGTCTCCCACCTCAGAGTAGGTTTCTATTTTTAGCCGAGTCCAGTGAGATGCTATAAGAGCAGCTTGAGTTGGATACTAGTTTAGAATCCTGCCATTTCCAGTAACTAGCCACTTTTAAAAGGGAAAAACGACACTTTGGCAGCCTCTCCTGCCGTTACGGCGCCCCCGAGAGGCCGAACTGGCGTGACAGAGACGCCGCTTCATCCTGGTCTGGTAGGGAATTCTGGCTGACGGAAGATTCATATTCAAAAGGATCTATTTTTACAGCCGATGGGTATCAGTGGCATTATCGGCACTTGGAAGGCGGCCATTTTGGGAGGCGGGGAGGGGGACCATTATTACCAGGACACTTGACACACTCCCCATGCCGTCAGGTGCCGAGTTAGCCTGACATTCTCCATCAGCGGGAATGCTGGCTGCATCATCCAGGGAAGAGATCATCACCTTCTATAAGCGGAGCGCGGTGAATCTTAGGCACGGAGGTGGCAGCGCTGGTACGCCGGCGCGGGCACCTGTCCTGTCTGGACTTCACGATCATTAAACAACTTTATAGGGTGGCACGCCTTTCATCAGATTCCCAGGAATACCAGGAGGAGCGTGAGGGGAGCAGGATGAGACTGGTGTGGATTAAGAGAGTGTTTACCTGAAGTGGAAGATCTCCGCACTGCCAAAGCCAGCAGGAGAGTTTGTGGGAAGTTTGGATGACCTACTTTAGCGACGCCCCGGCCGGAAGAGCGAATCATTTTCATATTTGACTTTTTGTTTTTGATCTCATGAATACATAACTTTACAAACTGGGCTGTGAAGAGGAGAGAAAACATGAAGACATCAAGTAATCAGTTAGGACAAGTTTTTCTGCAAAGAGAATATGAAAGTCTTCAAGAACTTTCTTCTTGTTTTTTTTTTAAACGTTAAAACTTTTTCACATTCCGGCTGGAAATGGAGTCGAGAACATCCGACCGACGTATGTTTTTTTTAAAGGAATATCTTTTTGTGCAAAAAGTATATCTTACTGGGCGCGAGGTTGTAGCCTGACAACCAGGCTAAAGGTTGTACTGCGTCTTTTCCCCACCCTCATTTTACAAAAAGTGTCAACTTGATTTTGTTTTCTTATGACTTAAAAAAAAGACTATGTTTCTTGAATATGCTACGGCTATTTTGTCTCATTAGAATAGACTTTTTTTCCTTTTAATATTTTGACTTTATTCCGAAATGTATATTATATACCTTTTCCAACTATTCCAACTTTCTTCTTGTGAATTTTTTTCACTTTATTCCCAAACATTATATTATCTTTTTTGCAACCTAAATTTCTCCCCCCCCCAAAAAAAAATTACAACCAACTTTATTTGCTTTTGCTTCTCATGTTATGTTATCTAATATTTCCGCGTGATGAATGTAAAATTACATTTATTTTCTCATTTAAAAACTTTTTTCTTTTTCCTAAATATTTTGACTTTATTTTTATTACTGCTGTTTTTTCAGATTACTTAGATTGTATTTATTTGTAATTCTTTTTTTAATTACTAAAATTTTATCTTTTTTTTTCAAATTATTTCAACAGTCCATCTCTTTTTGTAATATTCTGATTTATGGTATTTTGACTTTCCCATATTTGACCTTTTTTCCCCAACTTAATTTTGCAAATTTTTTTCCATAATACTATGACTTTTAAAAAATAAAATTCTTCTGCTTGCGATTGACTGGCGACCAGTCCAAGGTGTACCCCGCCTCTCGCCCAAAGTCTGCTGGGATATGCTCCAGCATCCCCGCAACCCTAATGAGGATAAGCGGAAATAAAATGAATGAATGAAATTTTTCTGCAGTTTTTTTTGGTAATATTTTGACTTTATTCTCATAAAGTTACAGCTGCTACTTTTCAAAATTGGAACCTTTTTTGACATTTTTTTCTTGTAATTATGACTTTATTCCCATAATATTTTCCATAAAAGTGTTCATTGTTTATCATTTCTTCATTGGTTTCTTATTAAGTCTTTAATATGTCTATGTTATGCTACTAAAAGGAAGTTATTTGTCCTCATAATATGGCATTACTCTTGTAGAATTATGATTATTATTATTAGACACGCAAGGCCAGAATGCCAGCAGGGACGATGCAATGCATGCGGCGGCGAGAAAAAGAATTACGGCTTTTTTGGATTCTACTTCTAACGCAAGATGAAGATTTATGGAGAGGTTCGGAGGTGGGGTGCTGGGGGGGGTCTGCTTAGAGGCTTGGAGGAATAAAAGGGCTGTGATGCAGAGGATTAGATTTTATGTCCTGGCTGCAAACTTTGCTGATGGTTGGAATTCTTCTATTGTGCAAGTCAAGCTCATCCAACCTCAGAAAAGAGTCGAGCCGCTACATTCGGAATGTTTTAGAAACAAAAAGCTAAGCTGCAGCCCCACCTCTCATCAATCCCGTTTGGTTGTCTTCTGACTTTACATGTGCCTGTGATCCATCAAGAGCTCGCCGCATACCTGCGGGAACTCGATGATGGCCTGGGAATGAGGTAACGCTACACTGGACATGTTTATTGGGATGTGCACTCCTTCCAGAACCCCTGCGACACCTCCTGCAGCCCCCCCCAGACCACCGAGGGACTCACATGGTCCAGCTGAGGGAGACGAGGGCAGAAGGCCTTCAAAGCTGACACGGTGTGATGAACTTCAAGAGGATAAGTGGTGCCATCAGCCTGGGAGACGGTGGTAATGTGGGAGCATGGGGTGGGGTGCCGTGGGGGGGGGGCACTTCCACCTGCCTTGGCAGAGGTCTCTCCATCCAGCCTCCTGTCTGTCCTCCTGCACGTACGTCTCCTCTCGGGTTTCAAGCCTGGCTCTGATTTATGCGCTCCGAAGGCGTTTGTTGACAAAAGCGGCGGCGCATATTTCAGTCGCCATGACAGCTACGCGACAAACATACGCTGCGGCCCGGCACAGTCAAATGTCACAGTTATTCTACCATGTGACACATTCAGTATCACCTACCGCTACGGAGGACGTGTTCATTCTGTTACATTTGCTGCTTTACATATAACTCATTTCTATAAACAGGACTAATAAGTGGAAACAAAGACCTCCCCCAAGGCCCAACAATCCTAATCTGTACGACTGCACATGTGAGCTGCTTGATCATCAATTAGACATCAAACAGCATCGATAAGCGGCAACACCACAGAAACTGACCCGAGACCAGCTGACAGATACAGATACATACTGTATGTTCTGCAGGGGTTGGAATTTTATCAGTAAAGACTCATGCATTTTTCAATGGAAAAAAAAGGCATGCACTGTTTGTCTGCAACCACTAGAGGCGCTGTGGATAGCGTGCCATGTGGATAGACATCCACGCCAGGGGTGTCCAGAGTGTGGCCCAAGGGAGACATTTGAGGCCCACGGCTGTTGCTGTTTTTTTTAACTGGCCCGTGGCTCATTATAGAAATATTTTTTAACAAGAAAAATTTAAAAAAACAACATCTGCAGTAATTTGACAAGAATAAAGTCAAAATATATATTTTTTAAAGCTTTAATGTAATGTCATTTTAGTAGCCTAAAATATTTTTAAAGTTTGAATATTATGATTAAAAAAAACATAGTTTTTGAAAAATTAGGTCGGGGAAAAAGCCATATGAGAAATATAAGGAGAAAATTTACAGAAGAAAACGCAGTTGATGGAAACAAACGGCAAACTGTAATTTTACAAGAATAAAGTCAAAATATTAAGAGAAAAAATAATATTCCAACAAGAAAAAAGTCACAAATTTACAAGAATAAAAATAGAATACAAGTAGCACAGAATTAAAATATTACAGATTTTTTAAAGCCATGAAGTCATGAGACAAACAAAACAAGTTTGGGCAAAATTAGGTTGGGGAAAAAGTTATACTATTATGGGAATAAGTCATAATATTACACAAGACAATTTCCAGATTTAAGAAGAAAGTTGAGTTTCTTCTTAGAAAATCTCTATACATTTGCTTTGTGTAATAATATGACTTGAGTTTATATTTGGAAAATTCAACAGAGAAACATGGAAACGATGGCAAAGAGTGAAGTCGATACTTTGAATATGAATATGTTTTTTCTCATGTATGACAAAGCTGATATACTGAAATATTTAAGGTGCATCCTTTCATTTTTCACTACGTGGCCCTCGCTGGAAAAGGTTTGGACACCCCCGCTCTATGGGAACCTTAATGAACAGAACACTGGCACGGAAAAGGGAGTTCAGAACATTCAGAGAGATGATAACTTTGTCAGTTGTCATCTGTACTTGATGTAGTCCGTATCCAGATAGTCGTCTCTAGTATATAAATGCACTTTTAAGATGTTGAAACAACACAAGCAGAAGCGCACGAGTGAGTGGAGCCAAGCGGACCAATAGGAAGCCAGGCTGCGATGATGCAGTGGATCTTAAAGGGTGTTGGGGGGGTAAATGTTCCTTTTGTCTGCTGTCAGCTTGGAACATCTTACCTGGCTGCTGTGGCTCAGGCATGTCTGTCACTCACTCTCCTCGCCTTCTCAAAGCGTCGTCTTCTCTCTTCTTCTCGTCTCGGGATGTGCCTCCACTTCCTCCTCCATCCCTTTTTATCACCTTAGCGCACACCCTCCCCCTCCCCCACCACCACCACCTTCTTTCTTCTACGCGACAAGGCTGCCAGTGATAGAGTGCTTGTCACTCGAAACCTCGGCAGGCAGCGGCTTTGAGAAGTGTGAAGGCTCCTGGAGGGGGTGAAGGGAAGATCAGGGCCACAAGGAGGAGAACCCGCCTGCAGGAGGAGACCCTCGTGCACCCCCTCATGCTAATCAATCCAACGACGTGACACGACGTCCGGGCGCTGGGAAATGTTTGTGTCAAAATAAACTATGTAAAATGTCAGGAAACGCAACAGTCTGAAGGTGTGGGGGTGCAGGTCAGGGGGCTTGGGAGTTTTTTGGTCAAGGATGGACAAAGGTCGCTGACCTCTTGAATCCTTGGGATGTGTGGGGGGGTCTTCTGGTCAAGGATGGACTGAACTTTTGAGTTATGGAGGGGGCGCATTGTACTCTCCTCAACTCTACCAGAGAGATCTTTATTTAGCAGCTGCTGTAGTTTGCAGCGGTGTGTCTAATATTGGTGCTTTTTTTGAAGCCCATGTCAGCGTTTCCCCGCCGGACTGCCTTCTATGTGTGGCCGTGATGCGTTCAGGCGTCATGAGCACTTTCAGCAAAGGCGGCAAAGTTTTGATATCATCAATCCAGTGATGTGCACACTTGGCCATCAAGCATTTCCAAAACGCGAGCAAAAAAAACCCCGAAAAGCAAAGCAAGAGCACTTGAGTCTTTTTTTTTCCCCGTGGGTGCTTTTAGATCGGACGAGGACCAGCACCCGCTGCTTGTTGAGAAGAGCAGTCCAGTTTTCCGACGTCTCATTTTCCGCGACGCTGCACTCTAAACACCTGACAGAGTCAACGTCTATGCAACACTTTCCTATAAAATCTACATATACCTCGAAACTAAGAATAGTAAAGTGGCGTTACAGGAGGTGCTAATGCTCAATGGGTGACCAGATACTTCATCTCAGGTTCTGGTGGAGCTCCTGGGTCGGCCGCCGTGTTCCCTGGGCGTAGAAGTTCCCGTCGTAGGGTGTTTAGGGTGGTGATTTCATCCAGCAATGCGTCCCTCAGCTGTCGCGCATCCCATAAAGAGTGTTTATAACGCGTGATTCAGCACTAAGGAGCGAAACCAATCGTAACGAGTGACTGGCGACACGTGGGAGGCATGTCGTCACGCCAGGTGTGGACTGTCTGACCTTTGCGGGTCATATCCGCTTCGCGATCGGTGCACTTTCGCAATCTCTTTCTGGACACGCAAGCACAACATTGGCAGCAAGCAGACTTGTCGGCTTCGGCTGGTGAAATCGATACATTTGTGCTGTTACAGCAAGCGTGGGAGCGGAGGAATGAGGGCGACGCCTTTATCTCGTTTTTCCCCCATTTTAGCGCCCTCTGCTGTCCAACAGGGGAAGTGCGCCAATTGGCAAGAGCTACGAGAGTTGCTCTCGTCGGCGCAATTCTTCCCGGAAGTAGTACGCGATGACATGCGCGGTTTAAGTTGGAGGCTGTTATTGCGAAAGGGCAAACAGGAAACAGACTGGGGCATTTCCGTTGCTTGTTAATGAGCACCGGCAACAAAATGAAGCCTTTACGGTCATTCCCAGCAGCACTCGTTTGTTCGGCTTTGCTGTTCGTGTGCGCGGACGTTGTCCGGTGCAACAGCGGGAGGAGGGTACGTGGTCGCGCCGTGCTTGAAAGTGTAAAGATCGGCTGGCGTTGTTAGCCGATGCGTTAGCCGTGTTTTGCTAGCATGCTAACGTGAACCCTTTCATTCCGGTTCATTCAGGTTGGAGATGCCGCCGACGCGGAATTCAACGACTTCTCCTTGCCTCTGGAACATTCTTTTGAAGTTGGTGAGAATAGCTCCTGTTGTACCGTACGGCGGTCTTTGTCTCGCGGCACGTGACGAAGCCGGCGCTGCCCCACGGCAGACTCCGTTCGGAAAGGCGGAGCGTGTTCTGCGCCAGTCTCAAACGGACTTGCCAGCGTTACTTGGCCGTTTTTGGGAGCACAGTGGGAAAGTCTGCAGGCCTATTTAGAATTCGGCGTCTGTTAAGTTAGAGGACCGTCATCACTCCCCCCCCCTGGCATCGCCCACCCATTTAGCTTGCCTCCGCCGTTGAACTGTCACCGCCATTTGAACGTGCCGTTAAATGTGCCCGCTTAGCGTTGAACCCTCGCGTGCGCTTGCTCTTGGTTGCAGATGACGTCGCCAAGTTCCAGATGCGTGGATCTCTGGTGCTGCGAGCCGGGAGGGAGCCCGGCTCGGTGTCACTAAGTCCGAACCAGCTGTCTGAGGTGGACAGAGTCAAGCTGAAGGTGAACAACGTTAGCCGTACATACTGGATGATCGCAAACTGATCGGTGCTTTGCTGTCCGATCTCTGCTGTTAGGAAGTGGCGGCAGTGGACGGACTGTACCGAATCCGAGTGCCTCGGGTGTCCCTGCAGGCTGACAGACAGACGGAGCGGCAGATGGAAGGTTACCTCACTGCCTTTGTCAGAGCTGTACGTATTTCAAGCCAGAAGGTGCACTGATTGCTGGAAGAGCAACTTGTAGAGTGGAACGGTGTGACTGATGTCAATCAATCCCCAGTGTGCCATGGTGGAGTCCCACCTGAGCGACGTCATCACCCTCCACACCGACGTCTCGGGCTACCTCATCGGCATCTCCATCGTTACGATACCAGGAGCCTGCAGGGGCGCCGAGGTGGAGGACGAGGTGGATCTGGAAGTCTTCAACACCACGCTCAGCATCATGGCTCCCGTCAACGCGCCCGGGTCGGTCCCGGCTGAGTTTATTCCCAGCCTCTCATTGTCAGCCCGTGTAGAAGCATCTTTCGGCACCGAGACGCTCCGGCTGTTCTGGGCTTTGTTTGAACTCTAATTGGCAATTTGCTCTGCAGACCTGAGACGGCTCTCTTCCTGGAGCGCATGGAGCAGGAGTCGGAGAAAAAAGGGAAGAATCCACAGGAGCAGAAGTCTTTCTTTGCTAAATATGTAAGTGGTCCCGGTCTGCCTCCAGACGTCACCCGGTGTTCAGCGAGTTGATGAATAAATGAAAATGCCTCTGTAGATCCTTCTCGGCGTGCTAGGGTTAACACGTGGTCGGATGCAGCATCGATTCTCGGAGCGTTGCCCTCTTTCCTCTTTCCGCACACCAGTTTGGCTCTGCGCTGCCTCCTCCGACGGATATTTTATCCACGTAGCAGGAAAGCTCCTTCCTGTCGCTTCCTCCGCATTCCAGGCCGCCACAGGTAGATGTGTCGCTACCTGTTGGGCCTGCGTCGTTCACAAACACGTTTCAAGTACGAGGCAGCGTCTGGCAATGGAGCGTGCCGTTCCAACTCCGTACAGTAGATGGCGTCGTCACTCTGCTTCTTCATGCTCTGCCAGAGACCGAGACAGCGTCGTTAGTGCCGGCGTGTCCAAACTTTATACTGAAAGATCAAAGCACACAAGCCCACGTTGCTAAATTGCTTCTCCGCTTTGTCACTTAGGCCGAAAGCATATTCCTCCGCTCTGTTTTACTACATCTTGCTTAAATAATATTCCTACATTTTTTATTATTTATGACTTTATTCCTCTAATAGTTTGTCTTTATTTCTATAATATTGGAACTTTTTCTCCATCCCAGTTTTCCATAAATTCAATCTTTTATTTTGTCATAACATTATGACTTATAAATAAATAAAACTATATTTTTTATTTTCAACTCAAAGATGCTAAAATGATGATTATTTTAATGTTATACATTTTAATTGTGCAAAATTCTCAAATCTTTTTTTGTATTGTTTCATTTTTTTCATCTATTTTGACTTTTAGAATTATGTCTTTAGTCCCGTAATATTTAGACTTTATTCTCGTATCTTTTTTGCAACATAATTTAACATTTAACGTTTTTTATTTAATAACTTTATGCTACTAAAATCATTTTTTGCCTCAATATTAAGAGTTTTTTCTTGGAAAAAATTGCAATTTTATTTTTTCTTTTAATATTTGGACTTTATTCTGGTCAAATGACTGTAGATTTTTTTTTATGCTCGTTTTTTTTCTTGGTAAATTCTGTTTGTATGTGCCGCGAGCTGCGAATGGGCCACACTTCGAACACCCCTGACTTAGCCACTCCAGAACCCTCTGGATTCTGTTTTTCAAAAAAGTGACTAGTGACAAGCGTAACGATTTTTTGGGTCTTTTTAGAGACTCTAACACGAAAGCATGTATCGCTCTTCTCATCAAGCAGCGGGTTCTAGTGTGGGCCCCTCAAACATCTTTTTTTCCTTTCGGCTTATCCCTGCTAATCCCATCAGGGGTCGCCACAGCGAATCTTTTTTTTCTGGTTGCTTCGCATGTTTTGATTTGGCAAAAGTTTTACGTCGGATGCCCTTCCTGACACAACCCTCTGTATGAGGGACATGATCTGTAAAGTCAAAATATTATAAAAATAGTTATCTAACAAGAAATGTCACATTTCTATGAAAATAACATTGTAATACGCATTATGAGGAAAAAGTATTTTAGTAGTATCAATTTGAAAAATGAAAGAGAAATGTGTTTTTTTAAGTCATAATATTATGGGAAACAAAAAAAATTAGGAAAATTAGGTTGGGGAAAAAAGCCATTTTATGGGAATACATTCATAATATTAGAAGAAGTACATTTACAAAGATTATTTAAGTAGGATGTCAAAATATATACATCCAAAACTAGGAAAAATTAGCAAATCCCAAACTCATGTTAATAATACACTTTTTCACCTACGCTATATCACAAAGCTGAGATGCAGTAGGTATATATTTTTCATACCTGCCAAGTATATTAGCAAAATGAAGAAAGTTCATTTGGATTTCTGAACATATTGTCAAAGCTCAGTTTTTGCACACCCCAGTGTTTGTATGATCTGGTTCTTGTACAATATTGCACGTAACATACTAGTCCGTTTGCCCGGTACCGTATCGGCCCCCGAAGAAATCCTCTTCCCAAACAGAGCACCCTTTCTTTTCTATAGAATCTATTTATTGTTCATATTTCTGGGGTGTCTGGAGCGGATTTGGTGGATTTACAAGATGTACTATGCGGGAAAAGTACATTTTGTCCGACCTTGTGGAATGAATGAATGACGTGTTGTTTTTTTTTTTTGCTGACTTTTTGTCCCCCATAATGAACAGTTTAAAATGACAACCACCACAGCCGCAATTAGATTGCTGTCGTGCCACTTAGTCCTTTCTACCAACCAATACTGCCGATCGTGCTCCGAACGACGCTAAATGTTTATTCGTTGATGTAAGCAGAGTACAAAGAAAGAATTGCCACAAGGTGGCGCTATCCTGTCTGTCGCTGTGCCTGATGATGATGTTGCCTGCTTGCTCCTCATCTGCTCATGCCAGCGTGACTTGTTTGTGCAGTGACTTGTGCTGTGCTGTGTTTCAGTGGTATTTGATACTGGGAGGCGCTATCTTCCTCATGGCCACCAATTCGGCACAGCCCCCAGCAGGGGGAGGCAGAGAGCAGAGCTGATGCCCACTGAAGTACTGTGCTTAATTGTGGCTGCTTCTCTTCCTCCTCTTCCTCCTCAAGTTGGCCTAATTCCCTCATTTAGTGGCTGGCGCGCATATTTGCTCAAGCGCAGAGAGTACCAGGCTTGTGTTGGATGATTATTGGTGCTGCTTGGATACAGGCATGACCATGACGAGTCGGTTTGTGTGGCTCACGAGGTGCTGCTGTTTTGGTGAGCTATTGGCGGAGTGACGGTAATTACTGCCGGCGCATGCTCTGAATGCATGGGAAGTCATTCCCAACCGAGCCAGTCATTCCCAACTATCAGTGTGCTTTTTTAATTATTCAATTTCACTTCATTGGGCCGAAAATGATTTATTTACGACAACTGATGCGTGTTTGTATTTGTTCCAGCGACGTGTAGGGGGAACCATAACATGCTGAATGGCAGAAGGTACATATTTAGCCTGGCTGTCAGTCTTCGGTTATTGTTGTGCGTGTTAATTTTTAATGAAAATACAATTAAGTGTATTGAAATACAAATTAGGAAAGTCTTGGTGGCGTGCCGTGACATTTTTCTAAACATGTGCTTTGGCCCAGCGAAGGTCGGTAAACACGCCTGGTGATGAATTACGGCGTTTGTCAGAGCGGGGGCCACTATTTGAGGAAATAGGCTGCTTTCTAGCTTAGCTTCTTTCCACTCCTCCTCCCCGTATTTGACGTTGCTTTTGCAGACTCGAAGGCAAGAGGTGGCAAATCCTGCCAGTCTTGACTAAACCAGCAAGAAGCTAACGAGATTGTTCAGCATGCGCTCAGCTTCCTTCCTTCCTTCCCTCCTTCCTTCCTGCCTTCCTGTTGAGGTCTTCCACGTTCATGTTTTCATTTCTTCTCTCGTCTTTGTCTCTGCCAGTGGATGTACATCGTGCCTTTCGTTCTCTTCCTGATGATGTCAGGCGCTCAGGACCAGTCAGGGGGCGGAGCCGGGGGCGGAGCCGGCAACGGAGGCGGACGATGATGTGACAAACTGCGAACACGTGATTTTTTTTTGGAAATGCTATGGATGGTGGACGTTTTAAAAAGACGGGAGAATAAAGTATTTATTACCGACTCAATGATTGAAATGTTTACCGCTGTGGATGTGCTAACGCGATGGTGCGTGTCATAGCTGCGTTAATTTTAGAGCTGATACGCGACTAAACATAGCTGGGATTGGTGACAGGCTCGTCACTCCGGCTGGTGAGCGAGGGAAGGCTGAGGATTCCAAACAGCAGGTCGACTCGTTTACTTTAGGCTCAGATTGGATATCCCCTGACAGGAGCTATGAAATAAATGAAATTGTGAGGGACGATGGCGCCTATCAGCTTCGTAGCGGGCCTCGGATACCTCTAGGGGTGCCCCTTGCATGCATTGGGCTTCTTGTGTTTTTGTTTAAAAACACAACCATGACAAGAAAAAGTATTAATCCTGGCTCACGGGGAAAAACCTTCCACATAGTGTTTTTATTTTGATTTATTTTTTGTATAGTGCTTTCTAATTAAAGATGCTTTAAAAATATGTAATGTACAACTCATGTTTGGCTTAATTCAAATGACTTAAAACCATAAACAACAAAATAATACCAATAAAAATGGACTAGTATAAAAAAAAAATCTAAAAACTTTTTACAAGTAACAAGTGTCAAAAGTATTTTTTTTTAATCAAAACAAAAATGTCTCAAAATGAAAAATAATAAAAATACATTAAAATGCCTTAAAAGTGTGAAAATAATAGAAACAAAAAAATGACAAATGTAAAAGATAAAAAAAAATTACTTCATAAGTGTAAACAAAAATAAAACAGGAAAAATGAATAAAGGACCATTGAAGGATGCAGGTCCCGGGTTGAGGCCATTTGAGAACCTTCAGCTTTAGAGCCCGGGAGTCCAAAGTGCAGCCTGCAGCTAATTTTCCGTTGGCATATTTAAAAGTTCTAACAGTACCAGAAAAAGCTGATGACAGACCACATAGACATGATGTGCTTGTGAGGGCGGGGGGACTGGGTTGCGCCAAATCCGAAACAAATGGTGGCGGTCCAAACGCTTCCATGGAACAGGATGACATCAAACTAGTCCTGATTGATGAATGAGCACGTATCCTGCACTTACTGACCTATTTATACTCCAGCATGTGGGGGGGTCACAGCAGATCTGCAAAGTGTCTGAAGATCCGTCCGTGCGCATCCTTCTGCCTTCACGCCTGATTTTAGTGCGCCTGTCCCACTGTGACAAACGCTTGACGTTTATTTCGGGAGGCTCGGCGCTGAGCGTCAGCAACCGGTGCCTCGTGGCTCAGCCAATCGGGGGCCGCGGCTGACCTTTCCCGCCGCCACCTGGACGGGAAAGCGGGCGACAATGCCGGACAACAAATCCGCCGTCGGGAAAGAGCTACTCCTACCGCTGGCAGGGTTCAAAGGTCGCAGCACAGAGGGAGAGCGGACTCTATTTGACTTATTTTTACTTTCAATGCAGTCTTCTCTCTTTTCACCTGTCTGCTATGCGGCGCTCTAACCCCGGTGCATCATGGGGGCTCTCGGCGCGGACACTGATGGATGGCGACCAGAAGGCCGAGAGACACGTGGTTGTCGTACGTGGATGCTGGAAGCGCAACACGTGCTGCTGTCGTCACAGCGCTTACATAAAATAAGAATCATCCGAAGGTCATCGTATTTTGATTAGCGAAAACCAAGACACAAAATTCCAAATTCCGCTCAGGGGTTCCCCAGCATCTCTATTAGAAAGTTAATAACTAACGTCTCTGTAATGACAATAAAAACGTCTCTCCTCTATTAGTAAACTCAGCCACAAATACCCTACATCTTTTCTACCAGAAGTGAAGCTGAGAGTAGTCAGTGTACAGCTGCTATAGAACGTATTGGCATGGTTTATTTGGCTTCAGTGTACCTGGGCAGGTTTTTCTTGTGTCTTATGGCTTGCTAATCGTGTGTCTTAGAGGACGCTAACCGTGTCTTACAAGACGCTAACCGTGTCTTACAAGACGCTAACCGTGTCTTACAAGACGCTAACCATGTCTTACAAGACGCTAACCATGTCTTACAAGACGCTAACCGTGTGTCTTAGAGGACGCTAACCGTGTCTTACAAGACGCTAACCGTGTCTTACAAGACGCTAACCGTGTCTTACAAGACGCTAACCGTGTCTTACAAGACGCTAACCATGTCTTACAAGACGCTAACCGTGTGTCTTAGAGGACGCTAACCGTGTCTTACAAGACGCTAACCGTGTCTTACAAGACGCTAACCGTGTCTTACAAGACGCTAACCGTGTCTTACAAGACGCTAACCATGTCTTACAAGACGCTAACCGTGTGTCTTAGAGGACGCTAACCGTGTCTTACAAGACGCTAACCGTGTCTTACAAGACGCTAACCGTGTCTTACAAGACGCTAACCGTGTCTTACAAGACGCTAACCGTGTGTCTTAGAGGACGCTAACCGTGTCTTACAAGACGCTAACCATGTCTTACAAGACGCTAACCGTGTCTTAAAAGACGCTAACCGTGTGTCTTAGAGGACGCTAACCATGTCTTACAAGACGCTAACCATGTCTTAAAAGACGCTAATCGTGTCTTAGAGGACGCTAACCGTGTCTTACAAGACGCTAATCATGTCTTACAAGACGCTAACCATGTCTTACAAGACGCTAACCATGTCTTACAAGACGCTAACCGTGTCTTACAAGACGCTAACCGTGTCTTACAAGACGCTAACCGTGTCTTACAAGACGCTAACCGTGTGTCTTAGAGGACGCTAACCGTGTCTTACAAGACGCTAACCATGTCTTACAAGACGCTAACCGTGTCTTAAAAGACGCTAATCGTGTGTCTTAGAGGACGCTAACCATGTCTTACAAGACGCTAACCATGTCTTAAAAGACGCTAATCGTGTCTTAGAGGACGCTAACCGTGTCTTACAAGACGCTAATCATGTCTTACAAGACGCTAACCATGTCTTACAAGACGCTAACCATGTCTTACAAGACGCTAACCATGTCTTACAAGACGCTAACCGTGTCTTACAAGACGCTAACTATGTCTTAAAAGACGCTAACTATGTCTTAAAAGACGCTAATCATGTCTTACAAGACGCTAATCGTGTGTCTTAGAGGACGCTAACCGTGTCTTACAAGACGCTAATCATGTCTTACAAGATGCTAACCATGTCTTACAAGACGCTAATCGTGTGTCTTAGAGGACGCTAACCGTGTCTTACAAGACGCTAACCATGTCTTACAAGACGCTAACCATGTCTTAAAAGACGCTAATCGTGTGTCTTACAAGACGTTAATCGTGTCTTACAGGACGCTAACCATGTCTTACAAGACGCTAATCGTGTCTTACAAGATGCTAACTATGTCTTAAAAGACGCTAATCGTGTGTCTTACAAGACATTAATCGTGTCTTACAGGACGCTAACCGTGTCTTACAAGACGCTAATTGTGTCTTACAAGACGCTAACTATGTCTTAAAAGACGCTAATCGTGTGTCTTACAAGACGTTAATCGTGTCTTACAAGACGCTGACTGTCTTGAAACACCCTGATCGTGTGTATTACAAGACGCTAACCATGTCTTAAAAGACGCTAATCGTGTGTCTTACAAGACGCTAATCGTGTCTTACAAGACGTTAATCGTGTCTTACAAGACACTAACCGTGTTTTACAAGACGCTAACCGTGTCTTACAAGACGCTAATTGTGTGTCTTACAAGACGCTAATCGTGTGTCTTAGAGGACGCTAACCATGTCTTACAAGACGCTAATCGTGTCTTACAAGATGCTAACCGTGTCTTACAAGACGCTAACCGTGTCTTACAAGACGCTAATTGTGTCTTACAAGACGCTAATTGTGTCTTACAAGACCCTAACCGTGTGTCTTTTAAGAAGCTTTGTCTCTCTTAAGAAGCTCACTGTGTATTACAAAATGCTAACCGTGTGTCGTATAAGTAGCTATCTGTGTGTCTTATAAGATGCTAACCCTGTGTCGTATAAGAAGCTATCTGTGTGTCTTATAAGATGCTAACCGTGTGTCGTATAAGACGCTATCTGTGTGTCTTATAAGATGCTAACCCTGTGTCGTATAAGAAGCTATCTGTGTGTCTTATAAGATGCTAACCGTGTGTCGTATAAGAAGCTATCTGTGTGTCTTATAAGATGCCACCCCAGTGTCGTATAAGACGCTATCTGTGTGTCTTATACGATGCCACCCCAGTGTCGTATAAGACGCTAACAGCATGTCTTACAGGAGGCTAACCCTGTACATATGTGAAGAAGTCATTCTATTGCTAATTACTGATCAAAACGTGCTTGCTCCATAAGATACAAGTTAGGGGAGAAGGTGCAGGTATCGCCTCTTGTGGTGAAGGGTGGTATCACACCAAATTTGGCATGGCACCGTGGAGCACCCGCTTGCACAAAGACATTCATTTCACGTGATCCTTCATATTTGGACACATTGACTTGTTTTGTTTAGCTCCTAATAGCTTGATGTCATTCCTTTCACACACATGGTGGTCATCATCATTCCTCTCTGATCGGGCCTTCTGGTTTTGATGGTTCTGGTTCCAGCCCACTGGGCACTGACGGGACCGGGACATCTGGAGGAGGTCATTAGTGGCCCTCATAGTAATGACCAATCGCAGCGTATGATCATCTTGGCTGGCACAACAACAGCGGAGTGCCGAGCCGCAGCAAGGCCGTCCGTCTGCCGGGCAGCCGAGGGTGGCAAGGCAGCACGCGGGCACCGTGCAGGGGAGATGACGCAGATTTAAAGCAGAGGAGGACGTGATGGAGTTTGGGGGTTGCTGCGTGCGTGAGGGGCATAAATCTCAGACGACATGTTAGGGCGGGGCGGTGATTTAGGGGTCTTTTACAAGGTTTATGCTGCGTGTGAAGAGGCCCCTTGCTTTTCGCCGCTCGTTCTCAGCTAGTAAATCGCCGCACGTTAAGCACGTATTTTCCTTCCGTGCCAGTTACGAGAGCAAGCGCTCCCATTAAAGCCTTATTAACAAGCTGGCCGGGGCCGACGCGCTGGGGTCACGGCCAAGTGCACGTGTCCCTGCGGCGCCCGGCGGGGAAGCGAGCTGAGCGCCGCCATCTGGCCTGTCAATCAGCACCCGGCAGCGAAACCTTCCAGCGGTAAATTTTAACGCACCTGCAAAAAGCATCTCGGGCGACATTACATTATGCCGATATACATTTCCCCATTGCGCTAGCATGTTAACATGTGATCGTGCAACACGAGAGGCCCGCCGAGGCGCTGGCGCGCTCACTAATGGGGACTTTTAAACCCCGCCGCTGTAAATGCAGTCAAAGGTCACGACACAATGCAGAGCAGCACCTGCTTCCACTTCACTTCGTGCATACCCTGTGTCTTATATGACGCTAACCCTGTGTCTTACTGTAGGCTAGCCGTGTGTCTTACTGTAGGCTAGCCGTGTGTCTTATATGATGCTAACCCTGTGTCTTACTGTAGGCTAACCCTGTGTCTTACTGTAGGCTAGCCGTGTGTCTTATATGACGCTAACCCTGTGTCTTACTGTAGGCTAACCCTGTGTCTTATATGACGCTAACCCTGTGTCTTACTGTAGGCTAACCCTGTGTCTTATATGACGCTAACCCTGTGTCTTACTGTAGGCTAACCCTGTGTCTTATATGACGCTAACCCTGTGTCTTACTGTAGGCTAACCCTGTGTCTTATATGACGCTAACCCTGTGTCTTACTGTAGGCTAACCCTGTGTCTTATATGACGCTAACCCTGTGTCTTACTGTAGGCTAACCCTGTGTCTTATATGACGCTAACCCTGTGTCTTACTGTAGGCTAACCCTGTGTCTTATATGACGCTAACCCTGTGTCTTACTGTAGGCTAGCCGTGTGTCTTATATGACGCTAACCCTGTGTCTTACTGTAGGCTAACCCTGTGTCTTATATGACGCTAACCCTGTGTCTTACTGTAGGCTAACCCTGTGTCTTATATGACGCTAACCCTGTGTCTTACTGTAGGCTAACCCTGTGTCTTATATGACGCTAACCCTGTGTCTTACTGTAGGCTAACCCTGTGTCTTATATGACGCTAACCCTGTGTCTTACTGTAGGCTAACCCTGTGTCTTATATGACGCTAACCCTGTGTCTTACTGTAGGCTAACCCTGTGTCTTATATGACCCTAACCCTGCGTCTTACTGTAGGCTAGCCGTGTGACTTATATGACGCTAACCCTGCGTCTTACTGTAGGCTGTGTATTTTAGCAAGCTAATCATTTGTCTTTCTCAATCCCGCTGACATACCTTCCGTAGAGGAAGCAGAGTCTGAGGATACGTACGTGGACTGTTCTATCACTGTGGCTGAGGTAATTCGGGTAGTTAAAACACTCCGGGGGACGAGTTTCGCCTTGAATTTCTCAAGGCTCTGGGTGTTGGGGGACTGTCTTGGTTGACACGCCTCTACAACGTTGCATGGAAGTCAGGAACAGTACCTCTGGACTGGCAGACCGAGGTGGTGGTCCCCATTTTTAAAAAGGGTGATCGGAGGGTGTGTCCCAACTATAGGGGGATCACACTCCTCAGCCTCCCTGGGAAAGTCTACTCCATGGTGCTGGAGAGAAGGGTACGAATGTTAGTCAAACCACGGTTACAGGAGCTGCAATGTGGTTTTCGTCCCGGGCCCAGAACACTGGACCAGCTCTACACCCTTGCAAGGGTACTGGAGGGTATGTGGGAGTTTGCCCAACCGGTCTACATGTGCTTTGTAGACTTGGAAAAGGCATTCGACGATGTCCTGTGGGGGGTGCTCCGCTACTACGAGCCATTCGGTTCTTGTACAATCGAAGCAGGAGCCTGGTTGGCATTGCCAGCAGTAAGTCGAGCTTGTTTCCGGTGAACAAAGGCTGCCCTTTGTCACCGATTCTGTTCATAATCTTCATGGACAGAATTTCTAGGCGCAGTCTAGGCATTGAGGGAGTCCAGCTTGGTGACCTTAGGATCTCGTCTCTGCTATTTGCAGACGATGTGGTCCTTATGGCTTCATCAGGCTGTGATCTTCAGCGTTGTGACTGGAGCAGTTTGCAGCTGAGTGTGAAGCTTCTGGGATTAGACTCTGCACATCCAAATCCGGGGCCATGGTTCTCAGTCGGAAACGGGTGGACTGTACCCTCCGAGTTGGGAGTGAGGTCTTGCCTCAGGTGGAGGAGTTCAAGTATCTCAGGGTTTTGTTTACGAGTGAGGGAAGGTTGGAGCGTGAGGTTGACAGACGGATCACAGTGCACTAATGCGGTCGCTGTACCGGACCGTCGTGGTGAAGAGCTCTGTTTACAGATCAATCGTTCATGACTGAAAGAATGAGATCGCGGATACAAGTGGCAGAAATGAGTTTCCTCCGTGGGGTGGTTGGACTCACCCTTGGAGCTCGGCCATGCGGGAGGAGCTCAGAGTAGAGCCGCTGCTCCTTCACATCGAGAGGAGCCAGTTGATGTAGCTCGGGCATCTAGTCCGGATGCCTCCCGGGCGCCTCCCTGGTGAGGTGTTTCGGGCATGCCCAGCCGGGAGAAGGCCCCGGGGAAGATCTAGGACACACTGGAGGGACTATGTCTCACAGCTGGCCTGGGAATGCCTTGGTGTCCTCCTGTTGGAGTTGGAAGAGGTCGCTGGAGACTGGGAAGTCTGGACTTCCCTACTGAGACTGCTGCCCCTGCGACCCGGACCCGGATACGCGGAAGAAAATGGAATGGAATGGACTTATTTGTCTAACAGTAGAATAACTGGATTATAGGCTAATGGCGTGTCCTAGAGTAGACTAACAGTGTGCCTTACATGACGCTAACCGTGTCATAGGTTGCTAACTACATGTCTTATAGGAGGCCAACCATGTCTCATAGGAGGCTAATTGTAGAACACTGACCATGTGACTTATGGCAGGCTAATTGTGTTATAGAAGACTCTTATAGGATGCTAACCGTGTGGTTACAGTCCTGTAATTCAATCGCAATTGAGTCCAAATGGAGTGCAGTACTCACCTGCAACCAGAAGAGGCGCTGTTGTCCATGTACAGCAAAATGTTGCTGTCTGGAGGAGCACACCAGGTCTTTCTACGCCCCTTTATCAAAATTATATTAATTCAGCGTGTGCCAAATGTCTGGACATATATAAATACATCAAATACAAGAAATAGTTATTCATATTTGTATTTTATATGTACAGTAATGTACATAAACCCGAATATTTTTAATTAATACATTTTGAAAAACGATCATTTTTCAAATATTTAAAAGAAAAAAAACAAAAAAGGCAGGTGAACATGAAAGCATGCACTTCTAGGTACTTCTAGGTACTAGGTAATCTAAGATAGCATTTCTTTGAAGCCGGATCAGGACACCACACACACTTATAGATTAGGTTACGTCAGGGTCAACTGGTTTCTTCACAGGTTTCCATCATCTTCTATTTGCATCCTTTGAGGCATCACTCAATGTGTTTACATCAACTGATGTGCTCCTTAGATGGGGGGGGGCACATGCCGAGTCCATGTGTATGCAAACGAGCACGACAAACTTGGCGTAGACCGGCTCCCCATCTGATCCTTGGACTGGATCCCATGAGGCGCCAGCGGCCAACCCAAATCTTTGCATATTCCCCCTGCACCTCCCCGCTCATCTGGAAGTTAATAAGAGTGATCCTCCGCAGACTTCCCCTCACAGCGCCTCCCACTCGGACCCGGCTGACATCACAGCACCCCGACGGAACCATGCCCGTGCCCAAGAAAGCAGGTAGGACAAATTTGAAAATAAATGCGGTGCAGGTCAGTACAGGGTGTCCATAAAACCGAAAAATATACAAATATTTCATTGTATTTACAATCCAGTAAAAATTTCAAATATTTTATGTATAAATTAAGTTATATAGAAAAATACATGAAAATTACTACAATAACATTTTTACAGTAATTTATATTACCTGTGTATATTGTGTGTCTATATAAATATATATATTCAATAAAAAATGGTATTGCTTTTTGGTACTTCGGTCAGCACATGTGATTTTACCTATTATGTTTTTATTCCTTCAAAACAGAAAAATATGGCAATAAATGCGGCGCAGATTGATGTACAATACAGTCTGCACCGACAATATACCTACATTATACACAAAGATAAATCATTCCTCAAAAAGCATTTCATTAGCACATCATTTGGTAAACAATGTAAAAAATACATATATAATATACAAATTGTTTGAAGAGGAAGAAAATATCTAGTTTGATGAAAATGTTTATTCCATTTAAAAATAAAACGTACATATTTTTAATAACACATAAATATATATACACATACATATATATGCATTTTTGCTTATGTATTTTTCTGTCTTCCTAATTGAAAGCCAACAAGTGACCCTCATTTTAGTCTTCCAGGCAAAACATCTCTGGTGGCTTCTGGGGGAGGGGGGTCATCCATCATGTCAGCGGGGTGCAGAAAATATCCTTCGCTTGGATTGTTGCTTACCGGAATCCCTTCCGTGTGTCACACGGGCTCACGCAATTCCGCAGCTCATGCTCCGGTGCCTTCGGCGATGCGTGCCGCAACCCCAGACCGCCAACTTTGACCTCCTCGTACGTTAACGTGAAAGGCAGAGAATGACGTTCGGCGAGGAACGTCCTGAGAGCTTCGCTGTCACATGGCAAGGACGCCAGGACTCATGTCAGGTTAGCCCCCCCCTTGAGGATCCTTTTGAAGCTCCACGCCATCGGCGTGTCATCCTGATATTCATCTCTAAATCTCAACTGATTAATGACTTGTGTTTTTAGTCGCCACTTAAATCCATGTGTCCTTTGTCGGGTATCCCGCTTGTCAAGGTCACTTTAGGCCTCCCGAGAAGTAGTAAAGTCGACGAAGATCATTTACGGTCTCGCCTTTCTCCTTCGTGTGGTCTTATGGTGATGCTATTAATACCTCCCGGAGCTCAGCCTTGTCCGAAGTTTGCTTTCAGCCTTCCCTCCCTGATGGAAGGAACAAGGAGATGCGTGAGATGAACGGGTCACATGACCTTCAGCGTCCCACAACCCTGACAGATTTCTTCATCGAGGACTTAATCTGCCGTGGAATTGGAGCCTAAGCCCGAGCGGCGCTGCGATTAAGAGCGCGACATTCCCTCCGCTTCATCAAAGGTTACGCGGATGGCGTTGGTCAGGTAGCGGCGCTGCGAGAGAGAGAGAGCCCCTCTCTAGATGTTTTATGGGAGTGATAAATGGCGGGATCATCCGCAGAGCTCTGATCTCAGCTTGGCCCGCTTCGGATGCCAGAAACGTCCTTAAATCAAAAGCCCCTCATTAAACGCTCTCACGACATTTCGAGGAAGGCAACGCCATCCCACCACATTAGATGATTGCAGATGTTAAACTGGAACCCCCCCTCCAACTTAAAAGTCCACTTTGACACACTCCTGGCAGGGTCCGGGCCTGATGGATCGAATGGAGGTTTGGGTTTCATGTGACTCGGCTCACCGACGTGAGCACAGCCTGGTCAGAGACGCGTTTACAAGGTCCGATTACAGCCCGGCACCATGTTAGACGTTGTGTGCGTGTGTTAGCATGTGCGAGCTTTAGCAAAAATAAACGGAACCACAGCTGTCATGTTCTGCTGCGATCTAATTAAGCGCTGCCACGCCATGCACAGACACGGTGGTGCAATCAAGTCTTATCAACAAAAGATCAGCTCGCATGGAGCAAAACTCAAAACGCCGCACAAAATACCAACGTAGGCTAGCAGCCACAGCTAAGGCTAGCGTAAAGTCACCATGGGAGATGGAAACCAGATGGGACCAAGAACTCTAGGACCAAGAGTTCAAGCTAAAGTACTGATAAACAAGAAAAGGTCAAAAATATTCAAGGAAAAGTCCTGGAAAACAAATCATGGAAATGCTAAATGTTCAAGGAAAAGTCCTGGAACACAAATAATGGAAATGCTAAATGTTCAAAGAAAAGTCCTGGAAAACAAAAAAAGTAATTCTGCAGTAAATTCCCAGAGTTCAAAAAAGGGGGTACAAGACTTTGGTTGCATTTGTGACTTTCAATTTGGAGCTTTGACAAGATCTCTTCTGTCTTTCTGCTTGACAGGAAGTCAAAACGCGGCAGCTAAAGGTAAGGGGAGACACCACGCATCACCTTCACATCTTCAGTCATCAGAGTCTCAACCTTCTCCTTGTGTGCCCTCAGAGAAGCTGCCCCCCTACGAGCCCAACATCCCTGAACCCACCACCAGGGCAGACTTTCTCAAATGTCAGTCATGATGGAAAATAGGCGCCTTTTGTGATACCTTGATCAAATACTCAATATCTCCTCCCTCAGACTGGATGCCGCTCTCTCTGGACGACAAAACCGCACAGAAGCTGCTGTGGATCTCAGAGGGCGCGGCTAAGGTGGCTCGCACCTCCGACGCCGTGTGTCCGTACCCCAACAGGCCGGAGAGATATGAGCACTCGCCGCAGGTGAGCCTGCAGAGAGCAACGAGACCCCGGTGGAAAATATGAAGTGTCTCACCTTGACCTTCAGGTCCTGTGCAAGGAGGCTCTCCTGGGCTCCCGCGGCTACTGGGAGGTGGACTATGACGGCTGGGTGGTGATCGGCGTGGTGGCGGAGAGTGCACCCAGGAAGGGCCAGGACGGCCCCTGCGGCCTGGGGGAAAACAGCAGCTCCTGGGGGGTGGGCTGGTCCGGCTCCTGCTACCAGGTGTGGCACAACGGCGAAAACGTGGACATCAGCCTGCCCCCGTGCCCCACCTTGGGGGTCTACGTGGACCAGCCGGCTGGCATCGTCAAGTTCCTGCTGGTGGAAAGTGAGGGCGACAAGGAGGTGCGGCTCATTCACAAGATGAAGATCAGCCTACAGGAGAAGCTCTTCCCCGCAATGTGGGTGGGCACAAACTCCTTCTGCCTGATAAGGAAGAAGGATCAGTGACTGGTGTAAGGGCTGGAAGCGGGGAGGAGCGTACAGTTCAGGTAGAAAGATGCCTATGATGTTGTATTATCCTTTTGTGTATCTAAATGTGGGTTTTTTTAGAAATAGGCAAAGTCTTTTAACAGGTGATTTTGCATCTTTGCAATCGGCATCGTTCTGTGTGGACAATAAAGCCAACCATTGTATAAAACTACGCCTCCAAGTGGAAACTTGTAGCATCGCAGCGCATTCACACCGCCACCACATCGCTAGTGTAAAACTACGCCCTCTAGCGGCAGCTTGTAGCATCGCAATGCATTCACGCCACCATATAGCTAGTGTAAAACTACGCCCTCTAGCGGCAGCTTGTAGCATCGCAACGCATTCACGCCACCATATCGCTATTGTGTAAAACTACGCCCTCTAGCGGCAGCTTGTAACATCGCAACGCATTCACGCCACCATATCGCTATTGTGTAAAACTACGCCCTCTAGCGGCAGCTTGTAACATCGCATCCACACCACGTCTCTTGGTTTGCTCCTTTATTTTGAAACACAAACGTAATGAACACAACAGCTATTTGTTGATGAAATGTCTCGTCGACATCTTTGCTTTCCAGTCCGACCCTTCTCTCTCTCAGTCACTTGGAGATATTCGGAGCAGGAACAAACAAAACCAAAAACATACGAGCTCGGTTTGGGAGTACAATCGTTCCATCCTCAGTCAGTCAACCGGTCGCTCATTCATTCATTCATCCGTTCAGTCATTCATCCATCCGTGGGCAAAACAGTCCAAAAAGTACAAAGAGGCAAGTATGAGTGTGTGCTGGTGTACTCACATTTTAAACACAAGCTTCACATTTCTGTTTTCTTCAAGGAGGATTATGGGATATACCAATATTGTCCACGAGCTCCATGCCAACACTTTAGCCCAGCGGGAAGTACGTCAAATGAAATGTTTTGTGTGGCGTTTTCTTTTGGCTTCACCTCTTCAAGTCCAAACTTTTTCCCCCCGCGGCCGAAGTCAACCCACGCTCTGTTGTAACCTTTCCACGGGACAAACACACATTACTACTTTTCGTCTTGTTAGTTGGAACATTTGGACTTCCTCATTACACGTCACCGTTTTTCCTCATTTTATCTTTACACTTGAGTAAGATGCCGCGTGCAAAAGGCTGTTATTACATTCCTCTATAATTATGTTTACCATTTTCCAATAGCACCCCCATCTTGTATTAAAATGGGGTTTACTGAAATGTTTCTATTCAATTCGCTTCTATTAGAGTCAGTTTTTGGTGGCTATTCGGCCTTTTCACTCAACTTGTACTTGAAGAAAGTCTTCAGCGTTTCAGAAAGAAATGCCAAAAAATAAGCGGCGGCGGCACACAAGGAGCAACTCTTACATTTCAAGTTAAAGTGACACTCGTTTTTATTTTGACATTAAATGAAAATGAGTGTCATTTTCATTTGAAACATAACCCAAACGGCCCCCGAGCCGCACTTTGGACACCCCTGCTCGACGCTTAGAGACGCTGGGCCCATTTGGGTCATTTGTGTTCATTCCCAGTTCTTGTGGGCCGGTGGGGAATGGTTACCCGAGGGAGTAGGTGCCAAGGTCTTCGGCTAAGACTTGGAGGTGCGTGTGTGTGCTAAAGCGATGAGCACAAGGAGGATGACTGGAGGACGCTGATGCCCAATTAGCCTCCAAAAAGACGCGGCTGTCCCGTCCTGGCGTCGTTAAGAGTTTGCGGGCCGGTGCGGTGAAACGTGTGGTGGGTGTTTGCGAACGTTTTTAGTGTTGTTACTCCTGGAAGCGTGTGATGATGTGGAGGCTCTCCCGCTCTCGTCCTGGTGGGCCTCAGTGCTTCAGAGAGAAGTCCCCCGTGTTGACGCGGGGTCGCGGCAGCGCCCCGAACATTTCCGTCCCGTCGGTGGCGCTGGGGGCCAGAAGAGCCTTCATGCTGGCGGCGATGTGCTCCAGGTCAGCACAGCCCACCTGAGGGACACACCAATCAGCACTTTACTGGCTCATCACGTGACTGCAACATTTCCATCGTACTTTCCACCAAGCGGCACTGGTGTCTTCCCTCCGCCCGCCCCAAACACTGACGTCAGAACCACCGCCGTGACCGATGCCGAGCATATCTTTGATGTCGTGGACAAAACAAGACGTTTCTTTTGCTCTTTGCTTCAAGTTGCAAGCAGCTGATGAGCAGCCTCCCCGCCCCCACCCCCCGGCCCAACCGGACCCTCACCCCGCCCGACACGGGTGTCGTCGGCGGTCACATGCGGCGCGGGAGCCTTCGCGGCTGTTAGCGGGGGAGCGTCACGACAGCAAGGGCGGAGAATGGCGTCTTTGTTTGACGTGCCCCCCCCCTCCCCCAATTCTTTCCCTCCTCCTTCTGACATTCCACGAGCTTCTTGCTCAACAACAACACTTGAGAGCCACGCGTGTTTGGGCGTCATTGCTTCACGTCGAGGCGCGCCTGCGCGGCAGCAGCCGGCAGAGGGCGCAGAGGAAAGGCCAACAGGAAGTGAAGGTTTATCCCAACTTCTTCCACCCGAAGCCGGGAGTCCCAACCTTTTCCGGCGGGGCCACTTTGAAAAATGAAAGGATGCCACTTTGATCTTCCTTCTGTCTTTTCATTTCTTCCTAAATGATCTTTGTGAAAATTATTCTTGGAATATTTTCCCACACCCCTTCATTTTAAAAGGGAATTGAAATGCTTCATCTCATATTTCCATTTTTTCAATATTTGTTTTACTCATTACTACTGAATTGACTTTTCCCCCCCCTCCCAAATTGATTCCTGTAAAATTCACATTTGAAATCTCCTTAGAACGCCACTTTTTTCTCCCGTCGTATTTTGACTTTATTCTCGGAAAATTGCAGCCGTTTCTTTCCATTTCCGAGTTTTCCATTAATTATGACTTTATTCTCAGAACTTTTTCCGCAATTTTCCCAAAAACTACAACTTTTTTTAAACAAAAAAATTGTAAATATTAAATTAATAACTGCACCCAAGATATTACAACTGTTATAATATCAATATAAAAAAGTAAAACAATCAAAATAATTAGATAAAAAATAAAATCAGAAAAAATAATTCAATTGAAAAACAATTTAAATGTAACTAATTAAAATATAAAAACTAAGAATATAAAACAAATAAAAATAATCATTACATTAATGTAATGAATGTGTGAACAATGCTACTAAAATAATATCTTTCCTTTTCATATTTTGACTGAAATATTATGAAATGATTACATTTTACAACGTGCCACCGGCCAGTAGGAACCTCGGACTTCGCATATCAGGTGATCCGTTTTAGCGGTAACGCGAAGACTCACCCGCTCTCCGCTGTTGCTGTCTCCCGGCGCCGCTCGGCCTGCCTTGCAGCCCCACACGGGCACCGACACGGGCAGCGAGCGGGCCATCGCCATCGCGTGGGCGTGCCGGGACGGGTGCACGCCGTGACCCATTGCCATGCTGCGGGTGGGGGGCGGGGCTTCCTCGCTCAACGAACCTGTGGCGCACAAACACCAACCGTGAACACGGAACCGAGATCCCCTCCGCGCGCGGCCAAACTCACCGTCGGTGCTCTCCTCCTCGCCGTCCGACTCGAAGAAGGGCTCACAGTCACGAGACAGCGAGTCCTCGTCCATGGAGAAGACGCCTGGAACAGAACCAGGATGTCAACATTTTCCAAACTTCCGCTCATTCCACTTCCCACCTGCAGGGGGAGGCAAGGAGCCGCCAGCGGCCCAAAGAAAGTGTTTGACGGGTGTGGGCGTGTCTTTCCTCACCTGCGCTTTCATTCCCGTAAGGTCTCTTCTCGTCCATGTCCTCCTCCTCTTCGTCTTCCTCCTCCTCTTCGTCGTCCTCGCACTCCTCCTCCAGGTCCACGATGCCAGCCCGCTGCCTTCCCTGCCTGGCCGCCTCCATGCCGCTCTTCTCACGCTCGCCGTTGTTGCCGCCCTGGGCGGGGGCGGCGGGGGCGGCCGAGCTGTAGATGGACGGGTAGCTCTGGGAGTACAGCCTGCTGCTGGGGCTGACTCCGCCCACCACGCCGTCGCCGGTCAGGTTCTGAAAGGACAGCAAGGTTGACGAACGCGAGCTTGGAGAAGCGGCGCCGACGGGGGTCACTCACCCCCCTGACTCCGGGGTCAGAGGTCAGGTCCACCGCCAGCTTGGTCCCGCCCGCCTGGCGCGTGTGCTTCTGCGCCGTGAGCAAGGTGGCGGAGTGCAGCACGCCGATGTCGTCGATGTAGCGGCGCGCCGACTCCGCCAGGAAGCTCTGACCCCAAATGCTGTACGAGAAGTCGCACTCGCCCGGAAAGCCGCCGCCGCCGCCCCTGCCGCCGCCGCTCTCCCACTTCTTCTTCCCGTCCCCTTCCGGGACCGACGGGCGGAACTTCCTGCAGGCGGTGAGGATGGCCAGGTCGCAGCCGGACTTTTGGGAGTACGCTTCGGCAGCGGAAAGCAGCGCCAGCCAGCTGTCTCTGTGGTTGTCGGCGATCTCGGGCTCGGACGACTTGGTGATGGAGGCCATGGCGGTGTCAGGTAGAGTGTGTGGCTTGACGGGCACCAAACTTTGGCGTAGCTTCCTAACTTGCTGGTGTTGGCTTTTTTTGCACCGATGAAGATGATTGTCGGGCTCGAGAGGCACTGGGTGACTTTTGAGCAGCCGAGGGGAGAGAGTAGATGGGTCCACGTTGCTGGTGCTACCTGGAACAAGGGTGAATAAATGTGTTACATGCGGTCACCTCCTTGCAACAAAGTTGCAACGCTAACAGCTAAGCCCGCTTTGAGTCGTCACGGCGCATTGACATCCTTTGTGCGGGTTCTTTTGGGCCGCATGTGGACGATTCCTGCAGCCGCTCTCGGTGCTGCAGCTTGTTTATTCGCCTCTTGTGCACAAGAGCGCGTCACCACCATTTTTTCTACACCGGCGCGGCAGCCGACTGCGGGCAGGACCAGGGACGCATGCAAGGGGGTCGCGTTCGCCTACCTGCTCGCGTCCTGTCGTCCGAGTTGCCACTTTCGTGCCGCCCTTAAACTTGGCCTAAACAAACGTGCTGTTCCTTTTCGCGTCGCTCCTCTCCCCTTGCTAGGCTCGTCACCAGCGCGGAAAGCTGGCGCCGAGTCCTATCGAAGGTTCCTGTTTGCGGTTGCAAAATAAAACCGGTGACGAGGGTGTTTGTGTTTGTGGGACTGGAGGTGCGCGACACTGATGCGCGCTCATACATAACCTACGCGTAACCCAACGAGAGTAATGCGATTATGTTCACCACCACGCCCACGTCAGCAATTTGCCACCGACGCGGTGCTTTTATTTAGAAAGACGCGAGGGGACATCCGGCATCGACGTCACCTGTTTACTGCCTCCTAATAGAACGCACCATGTACACGTGACTGGGGCCGGCGTACGCCCAGCCCAACCCGCCAATCAGCTTCTGCTCTCTGGTCACGTGGTCACAACGTTAGCCTGCTAAAGTAGTCCCCGTTTTGACAAACATAAAGATGATGATACTCGACGTAAGGGGTCTAAAAACACCGTTCTTGTATAAAAACAGCACACCCGAGGGGTAGTTTTAGTCTTGTTGATATCCTATCCAAATAGTTTGCTTTGAAAAAGTATAGTTTCTGAATTTGGGCTTCCTTTTCCTCAAGTGGTCACAACGCGGAGCTGCACTAAAACTTACATTCATGAGCCAGAACAAAGTTTTCGATGGACTATTTTATGAGGACAGTTTTGAAGTGATGAAATAAAATGCAATATGTCGTGTTGTATTTTGAGCTCTGGCTGAAAAAAATGACCGACGTCACTTTGTGGGCGGGCTTTAGGGAAGCAGGAAGTGTGACGTAACGTTTGTTTTGGGACGACCAGCGTAGAGACGACCCACAGCCTTTGGAGAATGGAGCAAAGCGCCGACGACTACAAGGTATCGGCGAAGCTTATTTCATATTTCGAAAGGTGAAGGAAACGCTAATCGTGTCTCCCGGAAGTTTGGCTGCACGAGCCCGCCGTCGTCTGATGTTTACGTGCTAGCTAGCTAGCTAGCTAGCCAGCCCTGTCTCCTGTCATTAAAGATGGCGTTCAATCATAAACATGCACCGTTTGAGGAGATACGGGCAGTAGATCCAGCTAGCTAGCTAGCTAGCCCTGTCTCCTGTCATTAAAGATGGCGTTCAATCATAAACATGCACCGTTTGAGGAGATACGGGCAGTAGATTCACGCTGAACGACACCTAAGAAACAAGACGTGTTACGTGACCAGTCAGACCGGCCCTGCCGATCACGTGACGTGCCGGCGCGTTGTGTCGCGGAGGACTTTTCAGACTCTTTTCATTTCAGCGCGATCTGCAGACAAATCGTCCGTGATTTGATTATGCTAACCATGTGCTTTGCGGCGCCCCTCAGCTGATGTTTGAAAAGGAGGGCGTGTACCTGCACACAAACGCCAAGAGGAGCAACCAGGACACCAGCATCCCCGGGTTCATCCGCATTGTAGAGCGGGTAAGCAAAGCCGCAAGTGTGTGTGCCGGTTGGCACGTCGAATAAAATATTGGCGCTGCTTTCAGGCTGGGGTGCCAGCTCTGGAATGGAGTCCGCTGGAGGACGAAGGCCGCGCTGCTCCCGCTGTGCTCTACACCAAAAAGGTCGGCGTGTGATCAGCCCGCCCGCCGTGTGCAAAAGGCACGGACTGTAACCGCCTTTGTGCTCTTCAGGATGGAGAAGGAGGAGAGGAGGACACGAACTTTGACCCCGGCTACGAGCCAGACTGGGCGGTCATCAGCACGGTGAAGAAAGACAGAGAGCACGTCCCCGTCAAAGAGTCGGGTGCGGCTTGAACGTGTACGGGGTGACCCGGGAGAGGGTGTGTGTGATGTACTGTCGTCGTCTTCTGCAGGTCAGTGGTCCTTCTCCCTGCCTCTGTCAGAGCTCTACTCCCTGAGGAGGGCACGCTTCTCCCTGGGTCGAAACTTCCTGGTGCTGACCAGCAGAGGCGGCCACCCGCTGCCTCCTTTGCACTTCCACAGGGGAGGAAGCAGGGAGCTGCTGCGCGCCCTCAGCCGCTACATCGTCCTGGACCAGTAAGCATCACGCCCACATCACTCTAGCCCGGCAGACTCGTTCACTGACACACTTGTGGACTTTGCCGTCATCAGGTCTCCTCTGGACGGGCGTCTCTTCCTGGCCTACCCCCAAGACCCCAATGCTCTTTCACAGTCCTTTGATAAGCTGCACCTCTTTGATGACGGCTCAGATCTCGTATCGGTACGTCCAGCCGGAAATCATCCGCCATTACACCGCTCTTCACCCCCATCTTCTTCTAAACAGAGATTCATCCAGGACCCCTATGCAACTACGTTTGGTGGCTTCTCCAAAGTCACCAACTTCTTCAGGGTGACTCTGCGGCCTCCAGATTCCCCGCTGCATCAACGTGACGCTCAGGATTCAAGTATGGCCCCTCAGATGGACGAGGAGCCCGGCTTTGAGCTCATCACCTGTGTAAGAAAGCAAAGCACCACACGCCACACTTTGTTTTGCCAGCACACTTGCATGGAAAGACGTCCGCTATTGTATAGTTCTTGCAAAGGTAATTGTATTAATAATAAATACTAATCAATTATTATTTTATCAGTAGTAAATAATCATTATCCGTTTTAAATTGGATTTCAAGACAAAAAATGAGAACCTTCCTGTAAAATTGACAACAGCCAAGGTAGTCTTTTTGATTAAAAAAAATACTTAAATTTAAATACGTAAAAAATATATATATATAGTTATAAAATAATAATATTTGAATGATTTTATAACATCTTCTTAATATGAGATAAATATATTTAAATGAATACTAAATTCACAACAATAACTATAACAATAAACTAAAAAATTTAGGAATATAATGTAACTGTTAAAAATACTAAAATATATATAAATTCTTTGAAAAATAATACTAAAATAATAAAAAAAACTATTAAAGTAAAAAATAAAAATCATAAAAATGTCATAATACAATTAAAAAAATATATGTTTATAAATCTAAAATAATACCATTCATAATATTGCATACCGTAATAATAATACTTATTCACAATATTATTACACTTTATACATAAAACAATACATGTTTTAAAAATAAAACAAATAATAACAAATAAATATATGAAAAAACATTTAAAACAATAATATTAAAATAATCAAATCAAATAAGTGTCCTTTTGACACGCATTATTTGCAGGCCACGTAAAGCCCAAATTCACCCAAATCCGGGCCTGGAGTTGGACTGTTTTAGAATATATTTGCTGATGTTTACCTGAGGGCTTCCCTCCAGGGGGTGGAGCTCGGCCCCAGGCCAGCTGTAAGCAGAGGTCAACCTCTGGACAAATGGGAAGAGTTCCTTGACCCCGAGGGTCGCGTGAAGGACCCAGAAGGCGTCAAAAAGCTCGTCTTCCGGGGGGTGAGACACAACCGCTCGCACGTGGACGACGCTTGTTGAATTCGACCTTTTGTAGCGATGTCACGCCCTCTAACTCCCCTCAGGGTATCACGCCGTCGCTGCGGAAGGAGGTGTGGAAGTTCCTACTGGGCTTCTTTCCGTGGAACAGCACCCGGAGAGAGCGGGAGGACATTTTACGGGTCAAGACGTGAGTTTTCTTCATCAGCCTTGGATGTGTATAATTTGTTCCTGGATGTGTATAATTTGTTGCCTGTGTATTTCATTTGATGTAATGAATACGATTTCTCTCGTGATGATGAAATTCAGTCAAATCGGAAAATAAAATGTGGCGTTGAAGCTGTTAACTGCCGCCGATCTTGTGCCCGCAGTGACGAGTATTTCAGGATGAAGGTGCAGTGGAAGTCCGTCAGCGAAGAGCAGGAAATGAGAAACTCGCTCCTGCGGGGATACAGAAATCTGATTGGTGAGTCGTGCTGGCGGTCACACCTGCCGGAGTCACGTTCCGGGACCGCCAGCGAATGAGTAGTTGATACCTCCATAAAAGTTGTGTTCAGCTCCAGTACACTTGCCTTCTCTCTTTGACTGCCGTTGTTCTCTCCCCTCACACACTTCTTAAAGACATGTAACGTATAAAGTGTATAGCTACTCACCGCTAACCAATGATAACGGAAGATGATCCATGAAAAGCTGGAGTGGGAGCCGCGGTGTAGCCTTTAGCCTGGTCAGGCTAGCACTGGAGGCTAACGGGCTAGAAAAGCCGCATCTACATAATCCATCATGCTTGCTTGTTGCCATTCCAGTAATATATTCACTCGTTTCCGCCTCGTAGCACTCAACTATGGTGCATTCAAGGACCGCCAAACAAAGTGCGAAATCTCAACACTTGGTGAAAAAACCCGATCGGTGAAGCGTAAAGACATCAACTGTATAAAGCATCCCAAATGTAACAATGGTTGCTGATTTATGGTGAGTGAAATGAGTTTTCTTTGAATCAAACAATTTGCCGTGTGTGTGTGCGTGCCGCGTCACAGAGCGTGACGTGAACAGGACGGACCGGCACAACACCTTCTTCTCCGGGAATGACAACCCCGGCCTGGCTCTCCTCCATGACGTGCTGATGACGTACTGCATGTACAACTTTGATCTGGGTAAGTTCTGAGCTTCGATCATCCACATCCTCATTTGACCTTGAAATGCACGCACAGGGTACGTGCAGGGCATGAGCGACCTCCTGTCGCCTCTGCTGTTCGTCACCCAGAACGAAGTGGAGTCCTTCTGGTGTCTGACGGGCTTCATGGAGCTGGTGGTGAGGAGACCAACATTTACTTCCTCCGTCAATAAACATGATGTGTCACCCGTTTTTCTGAATCCTCAGCACCACAACTTTGAAGAGTCCCAGGAGGCCATGAAGCAGCAACTCCATCAGCTCAGCATCCTGTTGAAGGCTCTGGACCCGGAACTCTGCGACTTCCTGGGTGAGTCGCAGTCAGACAGCAAGGAGGATATGAAGATAGTCATGAAAAATCCCGCTTTTTGTTTGCTAGACTCTCAGGACAGCGGATCGCTTTGCTTCTGTTTCCGCTGGCTGCTCATCTGGTTTAAGAGAGAGTTCTCCTTTGAGGACATCCTCACAATGTGGGAGGTGAGCTCGCCGCAGCCTCCTCTGGTCACTACATTAGGTACACCTGGGATCCGGTACAAGTGCAGGTGGTTCTTGGGATGTGATGTGAAATGGGAACTGAGTGAAAGATGAAAGGAAAAAATGACACTTCCACGGTGATGACTTTTCTTGTCTTTGGCGCACACCACCTGTACTTTTAAGTGGACATAAAGTGCAGCACGGGGGCCAAAAACAATAATAAATGACAGCAGCAACAAAAATGGAAACATCAGCAGTAATAAAACAGAACAGAGACGAATAAGTCAGAATATTATGAGAGAAATAACCTCAACTTAGTAGTATGCATTTGAAATATTAAAGAAAAAGACATTCATTCATAATATAATTAAAAGTTTTGGAATTTTGTGTGAAGAATAAGTCGTAATATTATGGAAATAAAGTCAAAATATTACGGAAATAAAGTTATAATTACAACAAGAAAATGTGCAAGAATACAGTCAAAGTATTTGGAAAATTAAAAAAAATATCTGATGTAATAGTTAAAATATTCTGATAAATAAATAATAAATAAACTGTAGTGCCATTTTAAAATGTATTTAAAAAAGTGTATGGTTTGAAAGTCATAATATGAGAAACACAAAACTACTCAAGTTGCAAAATTTGGAAAATGAGTCAATTATGGATATGTGCGTATGTTCTGTATATACTGCATGGGTATTCCGGTAGAAGTATAAATATTATGGGAATGTCGTCATGATATTATGAGAAGGAAATTTACAAAGATGATTTAAAGAGAGAACTGAATTATTTGGAAAGAAATAAAACAATTAAAAAAAGAGTGGAGTTGATATTTTCATACATGACAAAGCTGAGATGTAATATACAGACAGAGCATCACTCCCCTGCATATCTACATGTGTAGACACCCCTCATATCAGGTCTCCAAAGTAGCATCCGGCGCTTTTCCTCAGGTCATGTGGACCCGTCTGCCCTGCGACAACTTCCACCTGCTGATCGCCTGCGCCATCCTGGAGTCGCAGAGAGGAGAGCTGATTGGCTCCGACCACGACTTCAACACCATCCTGAAGGTGCCTTTGCCTTTCCCAGCCGTCCCTTCTCACCGCAGCCTCATCCTCACTCTTCTTTCCTGCCGGCGCAGCACATCAACGAGCTGACCATGAAGCTGGACCTGCAGAGCACCCTGCGTGGAGCGGAGGCCATCTACCTGCAGCTGCTTCAGTGTAAGGTGAGAAGAACGACAAACACGAGTTCCCGGCGGGCGGCCGTGGCGGCGCGGAACACGCAAACACAACTATGTGGTACCAAAAAGCCCTCAGACCAACAAAAGGCGGGGTTGGGGCGTACTGGTGTGCTGTTGTACGTAGCTGAGAAAGTTCCCCGACACACACACCCACACAGCTGCGCTTCAGTAAGCCCCGCCTCTTGAAAGGAGGGAGGAAACGGACACCACTAAACTCTCTTTTGTAACCTCATCTCCACCCCCCCCCACCCTCTCCGCTGGTCCTAGGAGCTCCCTCTCAAGGTCCAGGAGGTTCTGGGCCTCTACGTGCCGTCCAGCTCCGAAGACGAGAGCCCCGACTCCTCCCAAGGCAGCGAGACGCAGCGTCTCCGCAGCCAATCGCAAGCGGCAGCCTCGTCATGTGGTCCCGCCTGTGTTCCTTCTCAGTCCCACCCCCGCCCGTAATAAGTCACAGAGAAGTTTATATATCATGAAAAGAACATGAACTGCAAATACCTGAGAGGTAATCTACGCAACATCCAAACACTCCAAAACACACGCGTCAGGAACATGTTGGAAATGAACACACAAAGGCTGCAGCATCCACAAACAAATGCTGAAAATGCCAAATGCGTACTCAACCCCCAAACAATGCTGCAAGTTCACCGAACAAAAGGGAAGTTAGCTGCCAGGGAGTTAGCCACGCTACCGGGAAGTTAGCCTGGCTAACAAGACGTCAACCAAGCTACTGGGAAGTTAACCAGACCAGCAGGGGTGCCCCACCTGAGAGTCCTTAAAAGACAGTTTCCCTCAGGTTGGCGTCCCTGGTAGCCTGGGTAACTTGAGTTTTGTTCTGTGAGCAGGCAGCTTTTCTCTCAAGCATGTGTTTGGGGCATTCGCGGCAATTTGCTTCTGCATTTGTTTTGGATTCTGCAGCATTTTTTGTGTCCAAACGTTTTCCACTGATGGCCCCGTCCAACAACGCGAGAGCTGCTTTGATGACATTTTGTAAAGCAAGCCGTGTACACACGCTAAGCCTACTGTACATGTCAAGCTTTGTCTTACGGGTAAATCTGGGTAAAAAAATATGAATATGATTTTCTTTTTTTCTACATTCACATCATTTTTACTCCATGTCTTTTTTTTCTGGGCTTGTCTTTCATTTTTGCATGTTTAATTGTATTTCTAGAATGTGCCGAGGGCCATTTAAAACACAGCAGCGGGCCTCAAATGGCCCCCGGGCCAGCCTTTGGACAGGCCAGATTTATGTGATTGGAGCATTTTCTCATTTGCAGCATTTCCCATGCATGTGTTCTGCATGTTTGACCAGCGTAGACATTACTGTGTGTCAGCAGCAGGGGGCGATGTGAAGACACGCCCAGCAAGTGCTCTCTCCTCATGTAAGCAAGCACCTCCTCCTCATCATCACCTTCCTCTCTCACTGATGCTGCTCTTGTACATTTTGTTGTTGTTTTTTCCTAAAAAAGGGATAATTGAAGGACTTTTTGGCCCTATGCAAAGCGTGTGCATGCCTTCATGGAGTTGACATGCTGTGCTGTGCTGTCTTTTAACCTTTGTACCGTCTGCTCATTACTACAAAATAAAAGTTTGATAAAGCAGCGCAGGGCAAACGTCCTTTTACTTTATAATGTACCCCCGACCAATGGCAGCAGAGGGGGCGTGGTCAGCCAAGAAGGGAAGAATGCAGATTTACAGTATTGAAAGAAAGTTACTTTGTCTCCTAGTAATACTTAGCAAAAGTCATATTTCAAGTCTGTAATAGTTAGCAAAAGTGAACTATTTTTAGTCCAAAAAATATGAAAAACAAGTCAAATGTGGTGTTCCGGCCCACTAGGTGGCAGTAATGTTACATAACATTACATTGCTAGTGATGTGCGATACCATACTTAGTACAAGTCAGGGTGGTATCGGCGTACTGTCCAAAAACCGATACTTTGCGCAAATTCACCTAATGTGTTTTTTGTTTTGGTTTTTTTTCCACTGTGATGTAAACAAAGAAGACTGGGAAAGGGAAGGCGTGTTTTTTCAGGTCTACATGGTTGTAATAATGCTATAATAAAAGTTAATAATAATAGAAGCTAATTCATATGGAACCCTACCTCAGGAATCGGCAGCAATCAATCGCGATAAAGGAGGGAATTATACAGTAGTCATAATTGTGTTTGATACCTAATGAAGTGTCCCGTGCGTGATGGCGCTTCTACGTGTTGTCTTAACTTGTGAACTGGTTAAACTTTGCCTCCCCCCTCCTTACACCCCAGCAGGTGTCTGTGTGCGAGTTGAATGGCAGCGGCCAAAATAGGACCTCTGTTCTCTAGTGTCCCGGGAAATGAGCTGGAAAATGAGGGGCGGCGCGCCACGCCCCCTTCTCAGGACCCCGCCGCTGTCCCTCGCCCCCCCCCTTTTGAATACAGCTGCGACGTATGAATTTAGCAGGCTGCTTAAACAGGCCGGCGGTCTGTCACCGGGTTTGTCCTCAGCACCGCGCCCCTCCCCGATTATCTCCCAGCCGTCCACCCCAACCTGACCCCACTTGACCGGCAGGCCCTGACGTACTCGCCCGCTCATTCAAACTCAATCTGCTTTCAGGTCTTCTCAAAGTGCTTTGAATGTGCGCGGCCTTGTCGACATCTTTAAGCCTCATTTCCTCCCCAATCATCATCCTCGCTTCTCATCCGCTCTTCCTTCATAGGGTGTATCGTAGTTCCCGTACCGTAGTTCCCGTAATCACACTCCTGCATCTTCATCTGGAGGAAAATAATCTCATTTCTTGTTTGGGTCCCATGATGCATTGGACACATGAATGCTGTTTACGTTTTTCAATATTTTGATTTTTTTTGTGGACTTATGCCAAGTTTTTCTGCATTTTTATGATTCTTTCATTTATTTTAACAATTGTCTTATTGTTCTCACTACCTACAAATCACGTGCTTTTACTGCCTTGTGTTGACTTATGACGTCCATATGAATGTATATACATACATACATATTTATAAAGCGGTATAGAAAATGGACGGGTGTTCATTTTCTTTGGTGTAAACAACGCATGCGCACCACCGCATTATTTCAGCAGATGGAAGCACAGTGAAGCTCACCTAAAATGTCAAATAAGTAAACAAAAACTAAACCCAACATTTTGCCGTGTTTGTTGAGGAGGTCTTCCAGGACGTAAACAAGGAGGGACAATGTTTTAATGCTCAGAGCTGATATTGTTGCAGACAGTGGAGTACCCAGCATAACTTGCGGGCGCTTAGGAATAAGAGTTTTAAGTTACGTGTTCAGTTTATCGCCCACATACTAGTAGTGGTTGATTTATGTGATGCCTTGATGATCACCTTTACATAAAACGCCATGTGGCCCACGAGTCAGAAAGTCTGCCCACCCAAGTTTAGAATATACTGACCTACTAGCAGCGCGTGTGTGTGTTGGTGCAAACTTGGGTGTGATTCCAGTCAAAGTGCTGAGTGGTGAATTATTGATGCGTCCACTTGAAAGGTGATCTGCCGCGGAAAGCCACCTGTAACGAGTGTGTCAAATCCAATCTGTAATCCTCCGCTGGGTACGGCGCCCCCGCCACCCGCCCCTTGTTGTGACCGGGCGCCGCTGCCCTCTGGGGAGTGTGTGACGAGTGTGTCTGCGTTAGGAGTGTGTGAGGCAGAAGGCCCGGGCCTGTTGTCTGACACTGATTTGTAAAGGGAGACAATACGCCTCATTGACCCGGCCCATTGGACCGGGCTGCGCTGTCTGTTGCACATACCTCCATCACGGCTCTTTAAACACCAGCAACAGATTGCCACGAGGCTCTATGGGAGGGTCTCTTTGAGGGGGCGGTCAGAGGTACATGAGCTGCTTTGACAATGAGGATGCTCCAAGGCGAACATTTTTAGAAAACCCAAACACCCTGGAACTGCAACCTTTGTACAGCATTCTGAACAACACCTAGCAAACGTAAGGCCGCTGCTGTTAACTCTTCCGTTTTAGCTAATATTGAACTGCTATTCCCAGGAAACTAAACCATTGTTCCCCCCCCAAAAAAATCAAAGGCTGCATAGACTCATTTTTCTAAGACGTCAGCTTTATTTGTATTTGTATTTGTATTTTTCAAATAGTCCTTGTTTGTGGTTGAATTTTGTACTGTTTTCCATTGTTTTGCTGTTTTCGTGTATTTTTAGAATGCTCCACAGGCCCCCCCCAAAAAAAGAGCTGCAGGATGCAGAAGGGTAATATATATTTAATGTATATGTACTGTATTTAGTATATTTTATTATATATACATATACTCTAATTCTATTAATGAAAAAAAAACATTTTTATATTTTTAATAATGATAAATAATATCTTATTAACAAAACATGACAAAACTAAAGAGCATATTGTTAAATAAATACACAAAAAGTGTATTTATTTGTAAATGTAAACGTAAATGCATGTTTTCATTGGATGCCATTAGAGGGTGTACCAAATGAAGTAAGTACCCTAGCAGTAAAAATATTATGTACTATCCCGCCACTGAGGGTGACTAATATGATATTTTGCTCTTCAAGGTTCCTCGCCTTGACATCCGTGACCGCCCACCCCCTGCACCCCAAGCATCCATCCTCAGCATGACGTCTCTCGTCAGTCGCCGACGTTGTAAACAAACACCGTCTTCTATTGTCATCCATTCCCATTGTCAGGGAGTGGAGATGACCTTTTACTCTCCCCTCGCTCTGCTTCTCTTTCTTCTGCCCTCCTCGCCCCCTCCCCCCCTGCCCCCCATCTCCTTTTCACCGTCGATCCCAAGCTGTCGCCCCGCCACTCCCTCTCTTGTCTGCACGCCCGCCTCGCTCCCTGGCCTGCTCGCTGCCTCTCCCCACCTGTTGAACAATTGTCTCGCTATTATCTTATGTCACTCAGCATGGGCCCCGCCTCTTTATCCCCCTCGATGCCACGCCTCCTTCACCTCCTCCCTGCTATAAAAGCGGGAGATGGAGCAAGGAAGAGAAAATTGGCGATTCCCTCATTGGACATTTTACCCAGCCTGCAAATGGAGAGAGGTGTACCCGTGTCTCTGTGGTGTGAAGAGGTGGAGGATGAGCGCCAGACGGAGGCGCCCGCCCAGACTCCACTGCGGGCCGCCTGGGACCCGTCGGTGTCCGGGCATCGTGTCATCCAGCGGCTGCTTCACGTGGAGGAACGCTACGCCCCCTCGCCGCTCTACGTCAGCCTCATCCAGCGGGATCCACAACGCAGGGAGGAGCTGTCCAAGTGGACGCTGGAGGTACGTCCTCCCTTGTCCACCCTCGCCCCCTCAGGGTGTGTCAACCTCCCTTTTCCACAGGTGTGCTGCGGTTGCGGCTGCGACGAGGCCGTCTTCCCGCTGTCCGTCTCGCTGATGGACCGCTTCCTGTCCGTCACTCTGACCCTGCCCGTGTCTCCGTACTGCCTGGCCGCCGCCTGCGTCCTCATCGCCTCCAAGCTAACGGAGAGCGACAACATCCCCTCGGAGGCGCTCTGCGCTGCAGCAGAGTACGACTTCCTGCCCTCCAACCTGAGGGTGAGTTCAACATTATGGCCCGAGTAAAAAAAAAAAAAAGTTACTGCGTTACACTTTAGAGCCTTTATATAAATTTTTTTCACCCAGCCACTTGTTGCTAGGTAGATTTCGCCACCTGTTGCCAGGCAGAACTCATGGGGCAATTAATTTGTGCCCCATCTGCCAGTGATTACTTTGTAAATACTAGGGCAAGGCGGAGGGCAAAGGTTCGATTCCCAGCGAGGATTGGAAGAACTAAGACAAAATAATTCATACAGAAAATCTGAAAGTGCGGGGAAAAAATTAAAAAACAAAGTAAATAATATTAAATACGAGAACATTCAAAAGGAAAAATAAAAAAATATATTGTATATTTATAAATAAATAGTCAAGAATAACAAGTAGTTATATTTGTGTGCATTTATTTTTTTTCCCTGCTCTGTATTTAATGTAAGTGTGGGGCACTGCCCCTAAGGCAGATTGAACACTACATTTGTGGCCCTCCAAAAAGTCCAAAGTGTTCAATAATTAGTATGGATGGGACCCTGAAGGACACAAACAAACCCCCCACTCTATCACGATGTGACATTGCCTTGTCTCCACCAGGAAATGGAGCGCGTTGTCCTCGCCACCCTACGCTGGGACACAGCCGCCGTGACCCCGCAGGACTTCCTCCCACACTTCATGGCCTCGGTGCAAGACGGGAGTGAAAGTGGCGACTCCGAGCAGGAGAGCACCACCCTGCGGCGGCACAGCGACACGCTGGCGGCCATGTGCGTCTGCGACCCCCGCTTCTTGGGGGCGCCGCCCTCGCTGGTGGCCGCGGCTTCGCTCAACTGCGCCCTGCGAGGTCTGAGCAGCGGGGGGCGCCCTCGGCGGTCCCTGATGACTTTGAGGCTGGCGGAGCTGTGCCAGGTTGACCTGGTGAGTGTCAGCTAGGTCTGCAGGCACTGTGGTTCTCTTCTAGCACCATGTTTCCCTGTGGTTCCCTTCTAGCACCATGTTTCCCTGTGGTTCCCTTCTAGCACCATGTTTCCCTGTGGTTCCCTTCTAGCAGTGTTCCACTGTGATTCTTCTGTGTGGGATTGCAGGCGGTGCTGCAGTACTACAGCCAGATGATCGAGTGTGCCCTTCATCAGCGTCTGAACAGCGGCCTGGCGGAGGCCCCTGCCGAGAAGGGTGACGAGATGGTGGACGAAAGAGCCGGCACGCCCACCGACATGAGAGAGATTGATTTCTGAACACAAAAATCTTTTCACGCGGTTGAAGTGTGGATCAATCAAAAGTCGTCATCAGTCTAACTGATATAAATTATGGTCTCAAAATCATATTTTTTTACTCTGAAATGATTACATGATTGTACTGTTAATTTATTTTTTCCATTATTTATTTGCCAGACCTTGTTTAAACTGTGTTCTTTCCTTGCGCCATATTTGAGCAATTTCTTTTAATGTTATTCTAGTCTTATCTATGTTACTTTTTGCTTATTTATACATTTTATTTATTATGATGTGCAATTATTTACAATTCATGTTAATTTATTCTTTTATCTGCGATTCCAGTGAGTGTATGTAATAATTAAATGAAGAAGTCTATTTTTGCAAACAAATACAAACATTTGAAAACAATTTGCCCCCATGTTTTATTGCTGTGGCTAAGGATGCCTTCAAGTGCTATACTACATGGAAGACAATTGCCACGATGTCTTCAAAATCTCAACGGTGCACGTTGGAAAATAAACAGTTTGTGAGGTTGTTCTAGTCAATTCAATCAACATATATAACAATTACTTTAATTATAAAAAAAAAACAACATTAAACACTAACAAGAACCGCCAAGGACTGTTACTACAAATTACCGTTATTTTCACGAGTCTTTGAATGCAGCACGTTGGTGACGTCATCTGATCACTTTCTGGATCAGGGCTCCCGCGGTAGAAAATGCCCCTGCGGTAAGACGAGCGTGAATTAAAAGCCTTTTTGTTGTCAGCGGGGACCGTCAGTTGTAAGATGTAAATGGTGTTTTTTGGGCACATAGTTGGCAGGTGGAGCCACGCAGTTAACGTTTCGGGTTGCTTCCTGTGTGGTTCGTTTAGCTTCAGCTAGCTAGCTAGCTAGCAAGCGAATGACTGCAGAGGCAAAAACACCTCATATGTTTACTTTCTGACATTCCTACCCAAACCAGTTCACATAACTTGTGCAGCCGCTAAGTTAACATCCTCCCTAAAGACGCCGCTAGTTTAATGTTGGTATCATGTTGGTTGTTTAATGTTGGTATCATGTTGGTTGTTTAATGTTGGTATCGTGTTCTTGCTGAGGACCAATAGCGCGACTTGCACTCCTGAAGAGAAAGGTCCTATGACGAACTCCCATGGAGAAACGTGCTATTGTTGTTTTCGATCGTCACGTTGCTGCGCGTTTAAAATAATAAGAATCTTGCATTTTTTAGTAATCAACACGTCCTCCGTTTGAATTCGGCGTCACCAGCTGTCCACCACTTGCGTTGAAATCCTCATTAGGTACGTCTAACAATAGAGAAATAGCGGTCCTCATTGTTCTTACATAAGTCAAAAGTAGGTAGGATGGTTTTAAAGGCAGATTTCTTTGGAATGGATCTCACACTGACGTGTGTCTAATTTATAATGTGTCACTGCAGGATGTCTTTTGGGATGCTGTTCATGCGCGTTTGTTTACTCTTTTCTGAATGGCAGGAGGATGAAGCTGGAAAGCGCTCCGCTGCTGCTTCTCCTCGTCTCCGCCGGCGTGTGGTCGGTGCCCATCGACCGCAATGAGGTCCACCCGGACGTTAAAGAAGTTGGTCAAGAGGAGAGCATGGTTAGAACCTTCATCATCTTGAGCCTGTTTGTCATTTGACAGATTCTAATGTCACTCCAACTCGACACTTCAGGACACGGGTTTGTACTACGACCGATACCTCCGAGAAGTAATCGAGGTCTTGGAGACGGACCCTCACTTCAGAGAGAAGCTGCAGACGGCCAACACGGAGGACATTAAGGTAATCCCCGCCTGCTTCCTGTTTGACCCCACACACCAACAAGCTCCTCCTGGTAGAATGGCCGCCTGAGTAAAGAACTGGACCTGGTGAGCCACAACGTCAGGACTCGTCTGGATGAGCTGAAGCGGCAGGAAGTGTCTCGTCTGAGGATGCTGCTCAAGGCCAAACTGGACAGCACCAACATGCAGAGTGAGTCCAGCACAGAGATCCGCTCTTTTCAGGTGGAATTTTGATGATAGTTAATAATGTGTGTGTGTGTGTTGCAGGCCTGCAGATGGACCACGCCTCCCTGCTCAAACAGTTTGAACATCTGGATCCACATAATCAGAACACATTTGAGGCCAAAGACCTGGAGCTGCTCATCTCCACTGTAAGATACAGCGGCCATGTTTGTTGTCCACTTTACCAGCACACACGAGAGCGACGTTGAATTACTTGCCTCGTGGCTGTAGGCCACCAAAGACCTGGAGAACTATGACGCCGAGAGGCACGAGGAGTTCAAGCGTTACGAGATGCTGAAGGAGCACGAGAGGCGAGAGTACCTGAAGGGTCTTGACCAGGAGAAGAGGGAGAAAGAGGAGAAGCGACTGCAGGAGCTGAAGGAGAAACATCGCCAGCACCCCAAAGTCAACGCTCCTGTAAGTGGCAGTGTCGTTTTTTTGGTAAACAGGAAGTGGATCATCACAGTGTCTCTGCTTCCTGTCATCAGGGCAGCGTTGCTCAGCTGAGAGAAGTCTGGGAAGAAACGGATGGACTGGATCCCAAAGAGTTCAACCCCAAGACCTTCTTCAAACTCCACGGTGAGTCAGAGCTCTCGTCTCCTCCTCCTATCTTGCTCACAAGCCCACCGAGTGACCTCGGTTGCCCTCTGACCTCGTTAGACACCAACGAAGACGGCGTCTTGGACGAGCAGGAGCTGGAGGCTCTCTTCACCAAAGAGGTGAGAGGGCATCTGTCTGCTGTGTTTACGCCGTTCTAGTTTGTTTATTGTGAACTTCTCGTAGCTGGAGAAGGTCTACGACCCCAAGAACGAGGAAGACGACATGATGGAGATGGAGGAGGAGAGACTGAGGATGAGGGAGCACATCATGAAGAACGTGAGCCATGTTTGTGTTTTTTCTTCCTTCACTTGTCGTCGTGCTGTTGGGAATGGAATATTTTCCACCCTGTTGTAGATGGGTGTATGTGCTTATCGACAACAGCATACTCACAAGACCTTTTCACTTGGAACATAGACGATTCTTTTTGAGTAATCACACACACGCGTGTTTTATTATGACTCAACCTCCAAGCCATAATTGGTTGAAACCAGATCGGACCAATACACCAACTAATAGCAAGTTTCCTGATGGTCGGGACCGCCTCCACAGCAGGTATATGAGGGAGAGGAACTCGGTTTCACTTTGGTGACCGCTTGGACCTAGCTAGACCTTGGCTGGGGGGCTGACCGTTCTCTCCAGCGCTGGCATTGCTATTAGTGATGTGCGGATTGATACAGAAATGCTGATACTACTGATACCAGCTCTATATGCTCAAAAATCCATTCTCCAATCAAAGTATCGATACTTTTTAATACTTCAGTCGTTTGGGGTATTGTTGGTCTGTTGAAGAGATAACCAATTGTAAACAAACTCAAACTGTCTTCCTTCAAGGTGGACACCAACAAAGATCGACTGGTCAGCCTGGAGGAGTTCCTCAAGTCCACGGAGAAGAAGGAGTTCAACAACCCTAAGGAGTGGGAGGTAAGTAACCGCCTGACGTTTGGGCAGGTGAGGCTTCTACAGTCTTCCCCACAGGACTGCAATCTACCTGTGGCAACATGCTTGCATGTTAGTCTCCACAAATGTCCAGCCTGTGTGAGGGCAAACCAGGAAACACTCTTTTGGGCTTTGTGAAGCTCACATTACTGTGGTCTCCAGACGCTGGACGCCAAGCCCTTGTACACGGAGGAGGAGCTGCAGGGCTTTGAGGCCGAGCTCCGAGACAAAGAGGAGGAGCTAAAGAAGAGGACGGAGACTCTTCGTCAGGAGCAGGAGCTGCTGAAGGAACGAGGCAAAGCCCTGGAGGCCCAGAGGCGCGAGTACCAGCAGGTAACGACGCCTGACACGGCCTCACACTTGTAAACGCTTCAAGTACGAGAAGACGTGAGCATGTTTGATATTCCAGGCCGTGTTGGAGATGTCTCAGAGGCAGAAAGACCAGCAGGCGGCTGCCCGTCAGCCGCCCTCCGGACCTCATGGAGAACTGCTGTTTCAGCCCCCAAAAGCAGAAGATAAAGGTGCACTTTGGGCACGACGAAGGGGATGAAACTCTAAAGTTGGGCTTGAGTGAGTTCTTCTTGTCTGTCTCAGCAGGAAAGGTTGCCGTTGAAGCTGATGTACAGAGTCATTTACCTGCAGAACCCCCTCAGAACCTGCCAACACACACTTGAACAGTCTCACACACGCACCAGTGTTTCCCACAGGACTGCCATCTATTTGTGGCAGGGATGATTTCATTGTCGACTTTGCGTAACGGGCCATTAGCAGGAAAAAACAAGACAAGCACAAATTAGGAACTGCAAATGAACTTCCTCGCTCCTTTTTTGTCTTTTTTTCCCAAAGTCACAACCAAGACGGCGCCGCCAGTGAGTCTCTTTGCTAAATTTGTTGCACGTTACTTGTGTTTTTTTTTAGTAAAAACTATTTAGCGGGCTCTGATTACTTGCTGAATAAGCGGCTATCTGAACGGAAACCTTGTCAAGTCAAAACGACAAAGTGTTTTATCATTTCATCCACACGGAAGCGGCCGATGACTGATCGATGCAACTATTTACTAATCCGGCACAGTGTGGAAGCACCTTTTTTTTTCAACCTGCCAAAACAAAAAACCCCAAACCATTCCGTTTCTGGGCCTAAATCGGCAACACCGATCCCTCCTGCTGTGTCTTCTTATCCCCTTGCGGATCGGGTGTGTTATGTATTCTATGCGTGAGGACAAACAAGTAACACCAAATTTATTAGTTGCGGTCTGCCACCCTTCAATAAATGTACGGGAAGCACACACACGCACTCACACACACACACTCAATGATGTGCGCTGCTACACAAAATGTTACATACCAAGTGTTCTTTGCTGTGGTCCATATGAGATTGATGTTTGCAGTTAAGTTTTATCTTTTTTTGGGGGGGCTGTGAATTTGAATAAGTTCTTAATTTAATGTCCACATTTTTTTGAAGTACTTTTGATTTATTGAAAGATTTTTTTCTCTGGTTATTTTTAGTAAATATCCAACATGCAAAATGTGTTTTAAAAATGTCAGCATTGTCAAGTAAAAAAAACAACAACAAAAAACAGTGTCGAACTGTAGAGTCCTTTTATAAGTAGCAAATTCTCCTGTGGGCCCGTCATTCTGTCACAGCCCCCAGGGACCCTGGCGGCTGGCCGAGATGCTCCCTGGCCGCCGCCCTTCAGGACATTCCTCTCAGCCGCTGACCTGGCCTGACCTCGCGTGGCCCCGCCCCTCCTGGTGTCCATGCAGCTGCCCCCTGTCCGTCACGTCCTCCAAATGAAGGATGCCAGGTGGGTGTTAAAAATAATTGTTAAGATTCTGCTGCCACTGTGACGCGTCACGTGGAAAGGGAAGGTTCGGGAAGTTTCACTATAACTTTTAAAAACATGAATCCATGAATGAGGCTGCAACCGCATGATACTATACAACATTGGTATATTTTTATGTTTTATTTTGCTTTTACTTTTTTTTTTCTTGACATCAGTCCCTGGATCCTCAGCATCCTCTGCTCTCATGGAGACGAAGACCCGCCTTTGCTTAGCTCTGATTGGCTGAGAGGTAACGGTGTGTGTGTCTATTGGCTGAGAGGTAACGGTGTGTGTGTCTATATATATATAGACACACACACGTTGTTTTTGTTTGTTTTTTAGCTTTTTTAAATAAAGGTCTGATATTACTTTAGTACCAACACTTTAAACTTTAGTACAATTAATGTTTTTTTGTATTTCAGTGCCTAATTCGATGGGCGCCGCTTTCAGCACCTTGCCGTTTTGTCTTTTGCACGCCAGGGGGCGCCGTTGTCCGCGATCTCAAGTTGTACGTATTGAAGTGAATCCAGCGATCACTTGTAGCGTTAAAGCGCGACGGTTTCGGTGTCCGAATGTGGTGAAAGGACGCCAGTTGAGGCGAGGGTCGGGTGCTCCACGTCTGCAGGCGTCTTCCAGTGATGGAGATGCGGGGAGATGAATGACAGGAAGTGGTCAGCTGAGGACGGCAGCAATGGCGGCGGTCTTCGTAATAAAAGGGATGCTTTGACGCGTTGTGAAATTAAGTCGTGTAGTTCAGGTTTCAGAAACTATATTTACAAATAATAATCCCTGAAACATTCAGCTGCAGTCTTATTAACTGTAAAGATGGCAGGAAAATCTCTCGTGATCCTTCACGATTAGCTTTTACCTTTGTCTTGTATCAAACTTGATGGCTAAATAAGACAATAACGTTAACCAGAGCGCTTGATTGTTTCTTTGCTTGTGTTTTCAAACTTTGATTCAGGTTTCGCGCGATGCCGTGTGCTTTTGTTGTGAAATCGGCGCCGGAAGTGTCTCGCGCACAGGGCGGCCATCTTGATTACCAGGGTACCGTCGCTCCCATCGCGCAGGGAGGGGATGGAGCAGCCTGCTAACCGGGCTGGACCAGGACAACCGGCAGCCGCCGCCTCTACGACGCGCTGATGGACTGACGCCGGCCTCGACGAGCCTTTTCTTCCCATCCTCGCTCCACCATGACTCGGGTAACCCCTTAGCTCGACCAGGCCCCGGAAATCGCCACCACCACCACCATCATCATCTTCTTCATCACCGGCGGTTAGACCGTCCAGCTGTTTTTATGGGTGGGGGCTGCTGTGAGAGAAATGGGGGGGAGAGTGGTGTCGTAGAGGGGTTTGGGAGGAAGCAGGCGTCGATGTAAAAAAATAAAATGTCTTTATTAGGCCTCGTGATGACGAGCGGATGATTGACAGCTCCCACCTGCACGTCTGGGAATGTTGCTACGTTTCCCGCACGAGACAGGCACCCCTTCCCACCCTGGCATCATCGGGATACTTACATACTGCACTTCATCATGACATCACCTTTTTTCTTACGAGAGCGTGGCCCCCCAGTTCCGACACCCCCCTGAGGCCTGCTCTTTAATGTTTTTGTGCTAAAAGCTCTACACACACACACACACACACACACACCATGGCTGCCAGACTGCAGCATCAGCGTGCGTGTGTGTGTGCGTGATTGTAATCTTTTCCTCTTTCTCACAGGTTCTTCTCTGGTCTCACTGAAGCCTGGGCCAGCGGGTCAGGGGGCGCCCACCCCAACCTGCACTTTTCCCACTCTCACTCCTGCATCACCTCACCTGCATCCCATTCCTCCTCACTCCCGCCCCACAGCCTATCCTGCCTCACCTTAGGTCTCCACCAACCGCACCTGAGCGTCACATGACCAAACCCTAGAACCACCCCCTTCCTGCCTCACACACACACACACACACCCCCGGGCTTTAAGATGATGTGCGAGGTGATGCCCACCATCTCAGAGGATGGGCGTGGCGGCGGAGGAGGCGGCTCGTCCTCGCCGGCAGGAGGCGGGGCAGGGATGGGCGGCGGCATGGGTGGCTACGGCAGCAGGGACCCCCGTGGCGGCAGCGGCGGCGGAGGTGACGAAGGGGGCAGCACGGGCAACCTGGAGTCTCTGATGGTCAACATGCTGACGGAGAGGGAGAGGCTGCTGGAGAGCCTGAGAGAGACGCAGGACAGCCTGGGGACGGCCCACCTGCGCCTGCGGGAGCTTGGGCACGAGAAGGAGTCCCTCCAGAGGCAGCTGTCCATCGCACTCCCCCAGGTAAGACCACCCCTTACCAGCCAAACAGCTGACAACTAGAAGTTATCTAAGTTTTTGTTAAAGCATGTTTTAAGGCACATTTCAAGTGTAAAAAGAAGTGAAGCAGCTGTCTCATGACCTGTCAAAAGTGCATGTTATTTAGCAAAAACCTCTTTGCCCAACCCTCATATAGTACAAAGTTAGCGGCTTTACTTTGCTTTTGGAGCAGGTACTACCCAGACTACTTCTAGTTTTTTTTCTAATGCTTCAGGGTGATGTAAACGCCCCCTGGCTACACATTGGTCGAGACGGACAGGCACATGCTAGGCACATGCTAACATTAGCTCACCCTGTAATGCTCTCAATTGCATTGTGCTGGGTGTCACTTTGTGCACTTCCAATCAGTACACTTCATTATGTGTGCCAAGTAAATTGATAAACTTCCCTGCGCAGGTTACCGAAAGTGATGATGGCAATATGGACAGTGTGTCCCGCAGGACTTCAAGCTATTATGGTTGTTACAGTTTGTGCCAAATCTTTTAAAAAAAAGGTCGCATCAAATTTCTCTGTTGTGGTCCAAATTTATTTGTGGCGGGAAGCCATAAATAATGCATGGGAAACACAGATTTATCATCTCCCTCTTTTTCTTTGCTGCTTTTTAATCGTGGATTGTGACCGCTTGAGTTAGTCTCCCCCCCCCCTTCCGCTATGTAGCCAAGATGGCGAGTACTGAGCATCCGTCGCTGCACACTGAGTGTGTTGAGTGCAACATCCGGGTACTGACGCCGCATGGCGTTTCACGGTACGTCTCATGCACTCAGAAGACCTGAGTGTAAATACGCGAGTGCACAAACTAAAGTCAATAACAATAGCAACATCCTGGAGGGGCGTGGCTTGCCCTGAGGTAGGTTATCTATCATTTGCTGCCACCCATTGGTGATTGTTTTGGCTGAGCGTTGTGCTTTGTAACTTACACGTGCTGTGCGGGCTCCGTCCTGCATGAGAAACGTCTTTCCAGCTCCCGGGGAGATGCGCGGTGGCAAACATGGCGGCCGTGATAGATTCCACGAGAGACGAGTTCATCGGGTTTGTCTGCATGTTGCCATGAGAGAGAAGGAACCGAGTGTGGAATTAAAAAAAGAAAACAACACTGTGCTGCTACCAAGCACACAGACAGACACAGCGATGGTGGTAAGCAGACCGCTACGTGTTTGAATCAGGTGATGCAAACTAGCGGGAGAAGATTCTAGAATGTGTGATGCACTTCACACCATGCTTTTCCTTGAACTCAGCCCAAAACTCTCCCAGAGTCCTTTTGAGCCCAGAACACGCCATCTGCACACTCGGCCATCTTGTCAAACAAGCGTCCTACCAGCCCAGTCGGCGCACCGCGTTCTGGCCGCATGGTGCAATAGGTGGCGCTGTTTCTCCCCCTAAACTGCTTTGCTTCCAAGACTTCTACGCAGTCCGCACATTTCAAAAAGTTCTTTTGCGTGATGATGGCACGAGAAAATGTCGGGCGCATGCACGTGTAACCTCCCCTTCTTTGTTGATGATGCGTTGCCGTGGATACCGCATAGCTACACCAAAGGCAATTACATGTAATTGCACAATTTGACAACCGCCGTCTGTCAGTCAGGGTGTTGGCCTCATGCCCATCAAGGCGGCGCTCTGCTAACCTCCAGGCTAACACACACAAACACACACTCTGGCTTATTGTGCAACAAAAATCATTTCAGGTGCCACATACTGTAATCTTCACGATGATAGACTTCCGTGGATGGATAGACTCTGTGAGGACAGCCATGTTTAAAGAGGGCCGGTAGATTTGCTCTGAGGGTTTTCCTGCTTGCTTTTCTGCACTGTCACAGTTTGCAACCTCATATTTCTGCGTATTTTTTAACAGTTAACAATTTTTCTCTGAAAATTTTGTGCAGAAACACATGGTAATCATTTATAGATGCGGTAATCCCTCACTACTTTTTACGGTCTCATTTTACCAAGGTTTTTACAAAATAATATTGATTGATAGATCATGTTGTGATGATATGTAGTATGTGACACTGGTCACTAGGCGTCATTAAGTTTACTGCAATGTTGGTTGAGACCCACAAGCACCAGACTTGATCACCAGAAGAAAAGGCTCATTATAGGCACAATAATTCCTAATAAAACCTCAAGCTACTGTTTTTGTAGTAATCCATTCCAAGATCAAAGTTAACTCGGAACCCCCGACGTCACTTCCTGTCCACCCTCCTACTCAGCTCCAATGGCAGCAGAACACATTTACAGCAACACACAGAACAATGAGTCTTTTTTATGTCTTAAATTGCTTATTTTGTACTACTATGTGTAGTACGTTGGGTAATAGGAGTGTAAACGTGACTATAGGGGTACTATTTCCTATCTAGGAGGCTCTAATAATGTTAAGCTATGAAAATCTATAAATAAGGAATCATTCTTTGCGGAAATGTACTTATCACGGTCGGGTCTGGAACCAATTACCCACAATAAGAAAGGATTACTGTGTCACACGTGGATTTTCACTGTTGCGTTACGTGCGCTAAAGTGTTTTGAGGAAGATGAGCGATGACATCATGATGTTATGCTGAATCAATTAAGGCTGTAACAGCGACCTCTTGTGGCCCTGCAGGAGTTTGCCGTGCTCACCAAAGAACTGAACTTGTGCAGGGAGCAGCTGCTGGAGCGCGAGGAGGAGATCGCTGAGCTGAAGGCCGAGCGCAACAACACACGGGTCAGTAGACTTCCCGATTACACGTCGGACGTAACGTCATCTTGCTTACCGACTTAACCGCACGTGTTCTTCCAGCTGCTGCTGGAGCACCTGGAGTGCCTGGTGTCCCGTCATGAGCGCAGCCTGAGGATGACAGTGGTGAAGAGGCAAGCCCAATCCCCAGCGGGGGTCTCCAGTGAGGTGGAGGTCCTCAAGGCCCTCAAGTCCCTCTTTGAGCACCACAAAGCTCTGGACGAGAAGGTACGAGAGAGACTGCGCGTGGCGCTGGAGCGCGTGGCGGCACTAGAAGATGAGCTGCAATCGTCCTCGCAGGAAGTCCGTTTGTGCACCTTGGGCAAATATCACAGTAGTCCCCCTCCCTCCACTCATGACGTCCACTCTTCTTGTTGTAGGTTTTGTCTCTGCGAGAGCAAATCAAACGGCGACAGCAAGGACTCGATAAGGAGGTCATTTGAACCACATGCAGCATATTATATATGTAGATGTCAATACATATATTGATAAACAGAGTTCAATATTTTACTTCATCAATGTCTCCACAGCGGCTACCCAACGGCCCGTCCTCCATCTTGGATGACGGCGAGATCGACCGGCAGCGGGAGGGCGAGATCGAGCGCCAGAGATCAGAGCTGGGCCAGCTGAAGGAGAGATTGGCCCTCATGTGCAGACAGGTACCGGGGGGAGGGGGGGGAAGGGGCACAACCCCACCAGCACAGAGGACGACCTGACCCACGCGCTCTCACTTCCTCTAAGGTGGGTGAGATTGAGGAGCAGCTGACGTCTGCCAGGAGGGAGCTGGCCCGGTCGGAGGAGGCCAACCAGAAACTCCAACGGGATGTGAAGGAGGTGAGACTTAATCGGGGGGTCCAAAGTGCTGCTTGGGGGCCATTTGTGGGTCACAGCTTGTTTTGTTATTGACTTGTATCATCATCTAAACATGTTCACATATACATTATTTTTAAATGAATGAACATTAGCATGAGAACTACAAAAAACTGGGAATCTCCAAAAACGGCGCCTGCCTCTTGGACAGGAAATCATCAATCAAACACGACCCTGGGCAACGTGATGCTTCATCCTATGCGCATTTGCAGAGCATGCGCCCCCTCGCACAAATCCCCCCCACACACACTTTATAGTTTGCTTGTTCTGCGCTGATGGGGATGGGTACAGACTGAATTCCGCCGATGCTACCGACACACGTAAAATCAGGTGTCATGTTTTAGTACCAAAACGCCAGAGGCAGGGGGTAATGTTTACACCATAGTAAAAACAATGAGACAAAGTAAAGCTACAGAAGCTGAAATAGGACAGATTTTTAAGTATATGGGTACAATAAAACCTACCTGTTTAATAAATGTCGGCATGTTATCGAAGAAGACACTTAACGTGTGACCCAGGAACCTGAACGCATCACGTACCAAACAGCCCTATTTTTACACCAAAATGTCGTTTCTGGATTACATTGGAACTGAAAATCAGAGGTGTGTATTTTGCGAGACAATAGAGATAGTGTAAAAATTAGTGAGGTGGAACATTCACAAACACAAACATGGTGGTTCTTCAGTAAAGTAAGATTGGAATGTCATTTTACATGTAGTGATTCACTACAGCAACTCTGTATTCTTCTTTGTATTGTTATTAAAAGCACACAAAATTGGTACCGTATCAGTTACAATGGGAAGGGTACCCAACCCTACTATTTACCAAACAAAAAGTAAATGAAAGCAAAAAATTATTGATGGGCCCACTGGGAAAAAAAACCCCAGTACTCGCGATGGTCATTCCGCCTGTCACTCATCTTTCTGCTCTTCTTCTTCTCCTCCTTTGTATGTGTGTTTTCCCTCTCCAGGCGCTGTGTCAAAGAGAGGACATGGAAGAGAGAATCACCACATTGGAGCGCAGGTATGTGCATATTTTCCCCTCCACAACACGCCTGGGCTTCCCGCCCCACCGATGTCCCTCTGTCGCTTGCAGGTACCTCAGCGCCCAGCGGGAGGCGACGTCTCTCCACGACATCAAAGACAAGCTGGAGAATGAGCTGGCCAGCAAAGAGTCTCTCTATAGACAGGTGGGTGGGAGTTGGGGGAATCTCTAACGACATTCCTGCTAGCGCATCTGGCAACATGTCTCTGTCCGTCTGCAGAGCGAGGAAAAGAACCGGCAGCTTCAGGAGCGCCTGGATGATGCCAAGCAGAAATTGCAGCAAACCCTGCAGAGAGCCGAGACGCTGCCTGAGATTGAAGCTCAGCTGGCTCAGAGAGTGGCGGCCCTCAACAAGGTCTGTGCTGGGCGTGATTGTTACACAGGTGTGCCTTAGGCTGGCCACAATAAAAGGCCATTCCAGAAAGTCTTTGAGTTAAGAGCAAAAACAAAAGTGTCGTGTTTCTATTTTTGTTGCGTGTATGTTTGCTGCCAGTCCAGCGAAGCCTGACACGTCAGGAACCGTACGCCTCCCAAACGCTTAACGGACGATGCAGCCAAAATAAAAGCACATTCATTCTCCTGCCATCTGCTGCCAAACATCTTAAACGCTCCAATTAACGCCTGCGTGCCGAGGCAAGACAGAGGAGTGAGAGCGAGGCCCGCTCGCTAGTGCGACGCGCACACGGCGTCAAGATGCGGTCCGCTAAATCTTTGTCCTCCTAACACTCAGGCCGAGGAGCGCCACGGCAACTTTGAGGAGCGCCTGCGACAGATGGAGGCGCAACTGGAGGAGAAGAACCAAGAACTGCAGCGAGTGAGTCACGCTTTGCTTCTCCATCCCCGCCCCCTCACCCCCCCATCCTCTTATCACCACCCCCTCACGGCGCCCTGAGTCAGGCTGCGTGCAAGCCGCACAAAGGCGCGCTAATTTTCTATAGCAAAAGATAAGAATCTGGATGTCAAACAGAAGACTTTTTATGAATTCTCCTCCCACCGTTGGCTTCTCCCCCCCACCGCATCACACTTTCATCCTCTTTTCATCTCACCCCAACTCCCCCAGGCGAGGCAGCGGGAGAGGATGAACGACGAACACAACAAGCGTCTGTCCGACACGGTGGACAAGCTGCTGTCCGAGTCCAACGAGAGGCTGCAGCTGCACCTGAAGGAGAGGATGGCCGCCCTGGAGGAGAAGGTGAGCCGCCACTCTGCCCCTTTTGCCTGCGGGGCGGGGCGCCAAAAGCTTCCTTGATAAAGAGTTTTAATCTCCCTTGGCCACGCCCTCCCACTTCAGCAGATATGCTTCCAGCCAATAAGCATTTGACTTTACACAACAGACTCATGGTATGAAGTAAAGATCTACCCACTTGAATTGTTCACACATAAACATTCACACTCCCCGACTATTACTATGCTAACCAACGATAAAAAGTAATTCAGTTGTACCTTGGTTAACATTAATCATTATTCTGTTCCGGAGAACATTTAACATAACTTTTACCAATTTCTGCACTCGTGCCACAAAAAAAATCTATGCAGAGTGACTTTTTAACATGCACATTCGTACATTCAAATACCAAAGCTACAAACATGACATATGATTGTTAAACTGAGAATAGCTCTTCTCTTGAAGCCAGGAAGTTTGGAGGTCTTGTGTGGGTACAGTTTGATGAGTTCATGGCCTTTTCTTAAGCTGTGAAGGGTATAGCCTGCTACTTTTTTCTGAAATGTTGAACCCGGCGGCTTCCACAGCGGTGTGGCTAACTTCTGACCATGTTCCAGTCGCCTATACTTCAGAACTACTACTAATCAATTAAATCCTGAGCAGCTCTCGACTCAGTGCAGAGACGGTAGCTCTTCCTTTCCAGGAGCCAATCACAAACTACAATTGAACTCATGATGAGCTTGTCAGCCTATCGCGGGAGGTCATTACGCTATGAACAGTCTGACTAGCGTATCTTGGGGGCACGATCCAAGACATGATGCAGGAAGCTAAAGCTAAGCGGGTGAACGCAAACGAAGACAACATTTTTGCAAAAATTTGGGATGTTAACCGAAAAAGGCTCTAACCAGGGCGGACGTTAAGCAAGGTACCACAGGACTGCTGATAATAATGCCTTTCTGCTAGAACGCCCTTTCTGAGGAGCTGTCCAACATGAAGAAACTTCAGGATGATCTCCTGACAAACAAGGTGAGGCGTCACGGCCTCATTAAACTCCTGTGGAGGTAAAGTTGTTCCAGTTTTCACCCCACCGCTGCCCCCCCCTCTCAGGACCAGCTCATAGCAGAGCTGGAGCGTCTTCAGCTGGAGTTGGACCAACTGAGAGCGAGGCCCGGCGGCTCGTATTCCAGGTGATCATCAAACGTGCAAACATGACAAAGTGATGTATTGTCAAGTTGAAGGAACACCTGATTTGCAGATCCTTTTGATAGTTCCACCTCCACAAACCCACCCATCCCCTGTTTGTATGCGTGTTGTGCGTCATACGCTACATGACTTCATTCTTTCCTGCGGGCAGAACCAACCCTCCCATGTCGTCCTTATCTCCCCAGTCGATCTCTGCCTGGCAGCGCTCTGGAGTTACGGTATTCCCACGGGGGCGGGTCCCTCCCGGCAGGCTCCACCACTCACCTGGATGCCTTCGGTAATGCCTCCCTCGGGGGCGGAGTCAGGCGGAGCCACCGGGCCCGTTGGAGCTCGGTGCGAGAGGATGCCACCAAGGTGGGCTTGGAACATCTCCCAGTCGATGCAGTCAAATCCATGCATGAAATTCTGTTGAAAGCACATGGAGGGCGGGGGGATCGTGCACACACAACACATGCCATTCACGAGTAATTAAGACGCCATAAAAACGTAATTTTTGACACAAACCAACAGGAGGTCGTCCAACCATGAAATCCAACCGCACTTACGGTGCAACCAAAAATAGCAAGAATTACATGCAGAACACGCAGCGACAACACCACCACACTGACTGTCCTGGGATCCAAATGAATGCTTACATACTAATACACATTCAAAGCGACATTATTTTATACAAAATTATAACCTGCAAGACATACTGGGTAACTTCCGTAAGTACGCTGGCCATAAAAAGCAGCCAATGCTATCTTATTTATGTGGTATTTTCTCTGATTATGTCTATTATATTAGGTAACACTAATGTGAAGGTGACTATAGGGGTGTTATTTCACATTTTGAGGGCTCTAATAATGTTAAAAACTGTATTTAGAAAATTGTTAGTGAAAATTGCTATGAAAATATTGCATTTATTAATACTAAATCCTGCTTTTTGGAAATACACAATTGGGTCTGGAACCAATTATCTGCCATAAACGAGGGACGACTGTAGGCGGGGTTCCAATCTGTAGTGACCTTTTGAGGAAAAATCATTTTAATGAAATTTTAAATTGAAATGGGACTATACTTGAAAGACAATCCATCTGACAAAAAATAATGATGTCCATCCATTAATCCTTTTTCTATGCCGCTTATCCTCATTAGGGTCGCGGGTATGCTATATAAGTTGCGGTTATAATGGCAGTGGGACTTTTTTTGTCCCATACTACCCTAAAGCAGTAAATTAAGAATCTGACACTGCAAAGAAAACAACAACAAGAAAGCATCAATATATTTGTTATTACTAATCTTATGTATATTTATTTGTTATTGTATATATAAATAAAGAACAAGTAGAACACGGCCCAAAGACACTCTGATCTCTGTGTGCAGTATGCAGACTGGGAGACGGGGGCCCTGCTGGGGACCGGCTACGAGCACAGCGTGGACGTGGGCTGTTCCGATGACGAAGATGACGGTGAGCACCGCTTTGGCTCCGAGCTCCTGTCCCCCAGTGGGCAGACGGACGTGCAGACGCTGGCCATCATGCTGCAGGAACAGCTGGAGGCCATCAACAAGGAGATCAAGTAAGTCAACATTTGGGTTTTTTGCGGCCTTGCAGGTTAAAAGACTGTTCACTGCTTGCACGCTACATGCTAAACTAAGCTTCCTCCTCCCTCCACAACCCAGGCTGATCCAGGAGGAGAAGGAGAACACGGAGCTGCGTGCGGAGGAGATCGAAAGCCGGGTCAGCAGCATTACTTTGGACAGTCCACCCATCCCGCCGTCCTCCCTGGGGAGGGATGGCACGGGGCGAGGCTTCATCCCCTCCTCCATCACCTCCTCCACGTTGGCCTCTCCCTCGCCTCCCAGCTCGGGACACTCCACCCCTCGCCTTCCCCACTCGCCCGCCCGCGAGAACGACAGACAGGTGCGTTGGGAACCGCATTTTTTATGAGACGATCCAAAAGATGTCGTCTTCCTCATTCATTTCCGGGTTTCTGAAATGTTTTTAGAACAACAAAGACGACGAGCGTGCGCTCGCCCTCCTTGACGCCACGCCCCCTGCCACGCCACGTGCGCTGCGGCTGGACAGGATGACCCTCACCCACCCGGGGGCCATGCTGGACGACCCCCGCGACTTCCGCAGGTGAGGCGGGCTCAGACGCCGGAAGACCCGAAGGCGTTGCAGAGCCAACGCTGACTTGCATGTGTTTCCTCCAGTCTGTCAGCAGATGGCAGCAGCACCAACAGCAGCCAGGATTCCCTGCACAAGTCCAGCAAGAAGAAGAGCATCAAGTCTTCCATTGGACGACTTTTTTGGAAGAAGGAGAAGGGCAGGATGGGCCAACCTGGGCGGGATGGCTCATCTTCTCTTGGTAAGCAACAAAAGTATTGAGACAGATGTTTTGCTATTTTTCCTGTGTCTCCAATGGCTTGCACTCCTAATGTAAATGTTGTCAAAAGTACAGCATCCTCAAATGTTGAGATTTCGCAGCTTGTTGGGTGGTCCTTGAACGCACCACAGTTGTGTGCTGTGGAGCAAAATTGAAACTTAAATAGAACTTTCTCAGATGCTACCACAGCTTAATAAATACACCATATAGAAGACACACTGTTGTGTTACTGGTGAGTAACTATACATTTTATACTGGAAACGTGTTCAATACTGAGTGTGTGAGGCATATAAACGTGGATTGTGTGGTGAGTGAACGATGGCAGTTGAAGATAGAAGGGGAGGGTCTTGGAGATTAATCTACTCTAGTAATTGCTTTTATTGCAAATGTTGATCTGAAATCGGAGGAGAACTTTAACATCAAGCTAGCATGTGGGTTTGGAGGGGCAGGATCGAGCCGTGTGTCAAAAATAGACATTTTTATGGGCATATCAAATCGGTGGTGGACCTAAAATGGAACTAGTGTAACAGAAGATGAACTTCCTGTGCGTCCACCAGCATCAACGCCCTCTGAAGACATGGCCTCTGGAGACCCAATGGGGATGAACAAGACCGGCACTTTGGGTCCTGCGGACAAAGACCGTCGCAGCAAGAAGAAGTGAGTTTGTTTGCATTCACGTTTTAAGGGCAGAAAGTGACAACCGCTCCTCCTTTCAGGCACGAGCTCTTAGAAGAAGCGTGTCGCCAAGGTCTCCCCTTTGCGTCCTGGGATGGTCCCACCGTGGTTTCGTGGCTGGAGGTACGTCTTGAATTCACCTTCCATGAGTCACCCCGCCCCACCAAACCTGTCGATAACCTTCTTGCAGCTGTGGGTGGGGATGCCGGCGTGGTACGTGGCAGCCTGCCGGGCCAACGTGAAGAGCGGCGCCATCATGGCCAACCTGTCCGACACGGAGATCCAGCGAGAGATCGGCATCAGCAACCCGCTGCACCGCCTCAAACTGCGACTGGCCATCCAGGAGATGGTGTCCCTCACCAGCCCCTCCGCCCCGGCCAGCACTCGCTCTGTGAGACTCCTGCGTTCTGCTTGTAAAAAAAGGAATCCAAACCATAATTCCCAATTAAATGCAATAACCGTCAAAGTCATTCATGCTAAATTCCGTTCACTTTCTCCTGGTAACGAAACATCAAATTCCAGACGTAGAAAACGTGAAGAAGGCGCTTGTGATCTCACCGTCTCACTTTTCTGTCCGCAGTCCACCAGTAATGTTTGGATGACCCACGCCGAGATGGAGTCCTTGAACGCAGCAACCAAGCCACCGGTTAGTGTCGTCCTGTTTGTTGTCATTTTTATTTTTTCATTTTTCTTAAGAACCAAGTTGATGAGTGTCCCTCCTCCTCCTCGTGTTCTTCTCTGGTTTTGTGTGTGTTCTGTGTGTGGTCTTCTTCTTCTCTTTCTTCTTCTTCTCCTCTCCCTGTGGTTGCTGTTTCACTGTGAAGTGCTTCCAGCTAATTGCCCGTTCACTAACACACTCTTCCTCCCTTTGTCCTCTGTGGTTCCTCGTTCCTCTGCTTGGCCTCCATCGCCGCTCGCCCCCCCTCGCCACCTCGCTCTCTTTCTGTCCGTCACCTCTCTTCTTATCACCATCCAGGAGCTGAAGGAGTTCAGCTGGGATCAGGTGAGGGACCCGCTCTTGGACTTAGCATCTATGAAGACGATCAGATGGACATCCGTCATGATCACCTTTTCTCCCACTCTTTCAGATTCTGGCCTACGGCGACATGAATCACGAGTGGGTGGGCAACGACTGGCTGCCCAGCCTGGGCCTGCCGCAGTACCGCAGCTACTTCATGGAGTCGTTGGTGGACGCCCGCATGTTGGACCACCTGACCAAGAAGGAGCTGAGAGGACAGCTGAAGATGGTGGACAGCTTCCACAGGTGCGTTAAGAAGCAGCGGAGCACCCTGCGCTCAGGTCTGTTTAGAAACTCAGCCTTTGAGCCTCTCGCCTCTTGCAGGGTCAGCTTGCATTACGGCATCATGTGCCTCAAGCGCCTCAACTACGATCGCAAGGAGCTGGAACGCCGGAGGGAGGAGAGCGTCCACCAGAACAAAGGTGAGCGACCTGTGACCCCTCGAGAGGCAGACGTAGCGGTGCTTCCCATACATTTATTCATTTATTCCTGTTTATTTTATTACTTACTTACTAGTTAAGTATGCCTCAGGTAATTATGTATAACGAATTATTCCAATAAGCGCCTTTTTAATTCCGAATGACTTTTTTGTTTTTAGAGCTGCTATTTGTATTTATTTATTGCTGAGATTTTATTTGTCATTTCTTAATTTATTGAAATGTATATTTTTGTCATATTTATTCATACAAAGTAGAAATATATGTGTGCGTCTTACCTTATATCTTTTTTGATGGAGACTGTATTTTAAAAATATAAAAATTGACCACAGAATGGTTTTTGATTATATTTTATTAATTTTTATTTATTTCAAAGCCCTACCTTTTTTTTTTTTAAAAAAAAAGAAAAAGATTGGTATATTATATTATTTTATTATTATATATATTATTTTATTTTAATGTATTATTTATTTTATTATAAATCTAAATGATAAAGATATTTCTTTTATTGCCCACAATTACATTATAATGGGACTGTCTGTGTCGCTTGTTGTTCCACCTCCGTACAGTAGATGGCAACGTAACTCTGCTTCTTAACACCCCTAATACGCGCGTACCACAGCTGATATGGTGGCGCATTATAACGCATCTGTCCATCAAAATAGTGACGTATTAGCTGTACAAAGACGTGTAATTATATTTCAAATCAGCACACACTTACACGGAGCCCAGGACTCACCAGGAACGTTATAATGTGTTATAAGGCGTACGCATGCACATCCACAAGATGCAATCGACACCTGTAAGTCAATAACAGTGTTTTTTTCTTAAATGGGGTTTAAATTGCATATTTATTATGACACAAAACAAAAGGCTATATTTCACTCATTCACACGCAAACATTTGACAGCCACAGATGGATTGCGGTCCTGCATACTTCTTTTTTTTTTCATTTGCCATCCCTTTGATTGTCTCATAGTGACGTCAATTAAAAGCAATTAGATTGATTGTGAAAGGTGTTGCTGACGGCTGGAAACCATTTTGCTCATGCTACAAGAACTTAACCAGGGCACAATTTAAGAATTTACCCGCCTAAATCATTTTAGTCCTGCCTTTGTAGTGTTGCTGCTGTACCTAATAAAGTGCCTGCTCCCCCTTCCAGATGTGATGGTGTGGTCCAACGAGCGGGTCATGTGCTGGGTGCAGACCATCGGCCTGAAGGAGTATGCCGACAACCTTCGCGAGAGCGGCGTCCACGGTGCCCTGCTGGCTCTAGACGACACCTTTGACTACACGGACCTGGCGCTGCTGCTGCAGATCCCCAATCAGAACACACAGGTACAGAGTGCACCCGGAGTAATCTATTACTACCAGAAGTAATGTCTGTCGCCTCTCTTCTTAAGGCCCGGCAGCTCCTGGAGCAGGAGTACAACTCCCTGATCTCCATGGGGACGGAGAGACGGCCCGATGAGGTCAGCGCCCACCGTCCAGCTAGCATGAGAAGACTTGTAGACGCTGCATTCTCACTGTCCCCACACCTTCTCTCCGCCCGGCAGGATGGAACCAAGACTTTCACACGCTCGCCTTCCTGGAGAAAGATGTTCCGAGAGAAGGACCTGCGGGGCGTGACCTCCGACTCGGCCGAGACCTTGCCTGCTAACTTCCGTGCCTCTGCCATCGCCACGCCATCCGTCACCCTCAGGAAGGTTCAGAGTGATGGTGAGCGTGAACTTTGACACCTCTCATGACAGGTGCAGGAATGACAAGAATCAAGCCTAAAGGTCTAAGATTAGAAACCAGTGCATGCTTCTTACTTTTCCGTAAGGTTGGTTCCTCCTCCAGCTTTCTTGTTATCGCCACCTGGTGGAAGTACTATGTACACAAACGTACGTTTTCTCGGGCTTCAAGTTGTTCAGCGTTGGTTGTAATTGCTTGAAGAACTGTCGGGAAGTTTCAACTCTTCCGAGGTCTGACCTCAAAGCATTCCAAGCTATTCAGACGTAAACAGAAAACTTGGCCGCTCAAAAAGCTAGCAAAGAAACAATTTCTGTGTCTGCAGTCCTCACAGCAAAATCTTCACTTTCTGAGTAAAACGGCCCGTGTTAAAATGGCGGTAGTAAGTAGTACTACTAAATACATACACACATTGCCTTTTACTGCATGTTATGTGGGATGACATCCTTCTTGTTCTCAGTAGTTTACTTTTCCTGGTCAGATGTCAGAAACTTCCCAGTTTATGTACTGGAATGCAGCTGAACAGCTGCTGTAATGTACACACACGCTGTACGGTAAGGTTGTAATGTATGTTACTCACAGCGTGTTGGAACGTGTCCGGACAAACGCAGACGCTTGTGGTGCTTTCTGGACCGCAGCAAGCGATACCAGCCTCACATCTTCTTTGACTCTTGATCAGGCAGTCTTTGAAAGTCTCTCACACACACACACACACACACTGAAATGGTAGGAAATAAACCCTGTGCATTGTGGGAGCACACGGAGTACACCGCTCACATTTCTGCCATTCTGCCATTTCCCCTCAACACGCCGCCATTATTCATGTCTAAACTGTTGCAACAAAAGTGAGTACACACAAGTGTCCAAAAACTCACTTTTTGTTTCAAATGTCAAATCAGATTTCTTTTTAACATAATTTGATGTTGTTACTGTACATAATTAATAAGATACATTAACGTTCTCCCGGGCGTTTGTGGGAACACGAGCTGATCCGTGGGAGGAAAAAGGTTGGGGTCGGTCCGGTCTCGTCTCGTCCACGGAAATTCCTACACGCCAATTTAGTCATCAGTGAGCCACGTTTAGCTCGTCGCGGCCTCGCTTTCGTCATGAAAATAAAGGTTTGTCAACAGAATTATCTGGTTCCGGATGAGTTCCCAGTCTCGGAAGAGAACTCGTTCGTTACCCGAGCAACAGTATGAGCTGAAAAGACCAAAATGCCTCTCCGAAAAAATCTCACCTCACAAGCTTAAGTCTGGCCAGAACTGGACTCACGGGACCAAGTGGGGGGCTAAGTCAGTGCTGATGTGCTACACTAATGATGGGGGTGCCCTTCAGAGTTCTTTTGGAGACGACAACATTGTTACGGCCGCGTTTGCTGGTTTCCGTGCTAGCCTTCCATTACGCCACCCGTGGAATTTCTCGCTTCCTCGTCTGAGAGGAAGCATCAATGACAGGGAGCGGCGCCCTCAAAGTACAGGGGAGGACTTTTTATCCGCCATACCAGCGGAAAGCCAGTGGTGTTTAGCGTAATAATGCCGTGCCATCCCTCCCTTCACAGCCAACTCCGCTGCCCGGGGGGAGTCTGCCTCTGTGAGGACGTACTCCTGCTGAGGTGAGAGCCGCCCACCCGCTCCTTCGGATGGCGAGATATTCTTGCTGCTGTCAATGACGCGGCGTTTGTCTCATCAGGGCGCCGACCGCACCGAGACCCTCTAAAGAGCATCCGACACCTCAAGTCTGCAATAAGGAGATGAACGCGAACGTGTCCTCACAGCAGGGAGGTACATGAGCCGAAACACCCCGCCTCCATTTCTTTAACCAAACCCGTCTTTTGTCCCGCAACAAGAAGAGGACGTTGGCGCGCTCGTAAACGAGTCCGAACGGCAAAGGACACCGCCGCGGTCCTGCTGAGGCTCCCTTGTGGGCTTCAACTGTGTGTTCTACTTGTGGGGGGGGGGGGGGGGGGGGGGTCTGTCTGAGTGTCCCCAATTGACGCGGGCAGTAAAACATGGCCGACACTGAGCCTCAAACCACATCACAGGGACGCTCTTCATCCTTTTGTCTTGTGCCACATTGAAAGCCGATAGGCCGGGAAACTCTTTTCACGGCAGACATCAAATGATCTGGTGGGGGTGGGCTGGGCCGGGTCACACAGGCATCGGGTTCAACTATTTTGTGGCGTCGCTGACTGAAAGTTATTTACAAATCATTAAAGACAATATGGACTTAAGTATCGGGACACGGACTCCATGTCCTCGGAGACATTTTGGACAAGGTATGCTTCCAACTCTGTGGGAGGACGTTCGCGTTCCCAGTGCACAAAGCCAGCGCCGTAAAGGCGTGCGTGGAGTTTGGTGTGCAACAACAGCCCGTGGCCTCCCATTTATATTTCGTCCCAACAGGTAGCAGGTGGGGTGTTTTGGGGAAGAATGCGAGGCTGCATGAGGAGAGATGAATGATGGGAGGGGACACACACACAAGCCATAAGAGCTTTCTCAAGGGGGGGTATGTTGATGACGGGCAGCAGAGAAATCTTTAGCCTCGGTGTTTACGATGCATGTCTTAAAAGAAAACCACTATCAACTTTTTCTTTCTTTGTCGGTGGTGAAAATAATGAGGTGTCCTTACCAATGAAAAAAACATTTATCTGTATGATACATCTACAAGGGGTGGGGGGTCTCAATTTGTAAAATGTGTGAATTTTTTTCAGTTGTATTTTTGATTTTTTTACGATGACTAATTTATTTTCATTAGGTGCGTATCGGATAAACATACACGCCCCGTCCCCTCTTCCACGCAAAATTTCGTTTCGGTACCGCCTGAGAGAGTGCGTGTGTGTGTGTGTGCGTGTGTGTGTGTTTTGACAACACCTTGTGCAATTTCACAGGTTTCCATCAGTCAAGTGGTCGTTATACAAACTGAAGATATCCTATGGAAAATGATCAAATATGGTGATGTAAAAAAAAAAAAAAGATTAAATAAAGCAATCCCTGCGGATCTGCTCATCATCTCTAACTCGCTCGCACTCCTTTTGCTATTTGCGGACTTTCCCACACTTTAATGTTCGTGTTTACCCTCAAACACATTATACTGTGATGGGACGGTCTCCATATAGTAGATGGCTTCTCAAGACGCCTCGTGCGCACCTGCTCTGCCAAAGAAGAAGACGTAGCAGGAGGGATCCGTGTTGCTAAATTTGACTTTGTGTCTTTAAAAAAAACAAAAACAAAACAGCAACTAATTCTGCTCCTACTCACAGGGGTGTCCAAACTTTTTCCAGCGGGGGCCACATAGTGAAAAAAGAAAGGATGCCACTTGCTACTTAGTAAAGACATGCTAAGACAAAATGCTTCTCAGTTTTGTCTTGTAGATGCGACCCTAATGGGGATAAGCGGCATAGAAAATCAATTAATGAATCAACATTATGACTTTATTCACATAATATTTTGACTTAATCATAATATTAAAACGTTTCCCCCGACCTAATTAAACATGACACATTTTCTAAAAATAAACATTTTGGTTTTGTTTCTCATAATATTCCGACATAAAAAACAACTTCCTTTTCTGTAATTTTTCAACTTTATGCTACTAAAGTGACATTATTTTTCTTATTACATCTAATCAAATACAACTTTTTCTGTTCATGTTTTGATTTTATTTTAGTCAAATTTAGTAATTCCTGATTTTTCCATCGTTTGTTTTTCTTTAGTTTTGTTTTGTTTGGAGTTTTGTTAAACTATATTTTTAGAATGTGTGCTGGGCCAATTAAAAAAAACAACTGTGGGCCGCAATTGGCCCTTGGGCCACACTTTGGATTGGATGGACACCCCTGCTTTACCATGAATTGCTTTTCTCAACAAGAACCCCATCCCCCCCCCAAACAAACTCACAGGCTGCGCCATCTTGCTTGTGACATAAAAAAACACAAAAGAAGCGAGAGAAGAACATCCATCAAAAGAACATGCACATGGGCAATAATAGAAATGAGACAATGATGTCATCTATCTCGCTGGGGTACAAAGAAACACCAACACACACTGATGGAGCTATCAAGGAACTGTGCACAAGCACCATCTACTACGTACAAAGATCCTTTATTTTGCACGCTAGGAAGGATGTTCAAACTTGCCGGCGTCAACTTTCATGATTGCATCTCAATCCTCAGCCACTCCGAGCCCAAACTAGCTGGAATCTTAAAAACTTTCATCTTCGGCATTCAAGGAGCGCTACCGTGGAACCTCAGTAGGAGGCGCCACTCCTCTATAAATATACAAGCATTCAGTAGTGTTCAAAATAATAGCATTGCAATGCGACTTACCAGATGAAGTACTGTCATTAGTATATTGTTATTGCTACATGGAAAACAAGTTACCAGTAGGTGCAGTAGATTCTCAGAAAACAAACAAGACCCAGCATTCATGATATCCACACTCTTAAGGCTGTGCAATTGGCCAATTAGTTGAAAGGGGGGTGTTTAAAAAGTAGCAGTGTGGCATTCAATCAGTAATCAAACGTGTGAAAAAACAGGAGTGAACCAGGTGGTCCCTATGTCAGGATGAAACCATCACTTGTTGAACATCATTTCTCTTTGAAAGCCTGAGGAAAATGGGTCGTTGAAGACATTGTTCAGAAGAACATAGGGGAAAACTTATGAAGAGATGCAAAAACAGTTTTGGCTGTTCAGCTAAAATGATCTCCAATGCCTTTTAATGGAGAGCAAAACCAGAGACACGAAGGTGAAGGACACGTGGAAGAATAACCAGAATGAAAACGGCTCAGACAATGATCAGCTCCAGGATGATAAAAGACAGTCTGGAGTTACCTGTAAGTACTGTGACAGTTAGAAGACGTCTGTGTGAAGCTAATCTATTTACAAGAATCCCCTGCAAAGTCCCCCTGTTAAAAAAAAGGCAGAAGAGGTTCCAATTTGCCAAAGAACACATCAACTGGCCCAAAGAGAAATTGAAGAACCTTATATGGACTAATGAGAGTAAAATTGTTCTTTTTGGGTCCAAGGGCCGCAGACAGTTTGCGAGACGACCCCCAAACTCTGAATTGAAGCCACTGTACATGGTGAAGACAGTGAAGCATCATGATATGGGCATGTTTCTCCTGCTATGGTGTTGGGCCTTTTTATCACATAGGAGGGATTGTAGATCAGTTTGCATACGTCAAAAACTTGAAGAGATCATGCTGGTTCAACAAGACACACTAGTAAACCAGCAAAATCTCATGTTATAGAGGGGCCAGCCCAATCCCCCGGACCTTCATCCAATGGAGAACTTGTGGGGTGACATGAAAAATGCTGTTTCTGAAGCAAAAGCAAGAAATGTTCATCAATTGTGGAATGTTGTTAAAGAATCTTGGAGTGGAATAACAATTGAAAGGTGTTGAGTCCATGCCACACAGATGTGAAGCAGTTATAAAAAAGTAAATATTAGTTTAGTCATTCACAGGATTGCCACATCCTAGAAACAAAGAGTTTGTAAAGTCAACATTGCTATTTTTTTGAACACGCCAATTGCACAGCTTTAAGAGCGTGCTTGTCATCAATGCTGGGTCCTGTTTGTTTTTTGAGAATCTACTGCACCTACTGGTAACTTGTTTGAATATAGTAAAATATACGAATAACGGTGATTGATCTGGTTAGTTGCATTGGACTGCTATTACTTTGAACACTACTGTACATATGTGTACTGGGGTCATCTTGTACATGGAGAAATATATTAATATCATGCTTACATACTAATAACTTAGATGATGAAAGATACATCGTACAAAAAAAAGAGTGAGGTTTTTGTTTCTTTAGCTCCGCCCCCTCCTCACCAAGACCTCCCTCCCCAGTATCTGATTGGCTCTGGACAGCAGCACGCACACGCAGGATGAGTTGATGCGGATCCACCTCCATCCCGTCCTGTTGTTGGCGTCCTTGGTGAGCGCGCGCACAAACGACTGCTTGGCCTTGCACTCGCTCACCCACTGCTTTTTGTCCACGCCCAAGCAGCCAGCGCCGGCCACGCCCGTGGGTTTGGAGGGGGGTCCCCTGGAGGCTGGCAGATGCCCGGCGGGGCTCTGCTGCTCGGCCTGGCGGCACCGTGTCTCATAAAAGTACTGTTTGATAGGTCCTGTCTGGGTCTGGATCTCCTGCAGGATGGTGACCGTCTGGCCGTGCGAGTCGATGGCAGTCTTCTTGTCGGTGACCCACACGCTCTCCGACTCGCACACGGATTTCTCCCCGCGGCGCCTGTCCATCAAATGCGACCGCTTGTCCCTCCTCGGTCGGGCCGCGTCGGCTGGCAATCCCGTTGCGTTGGCCCAACCTGGGCTCTTGTCGATCGCTCGATCCCCGTGACCCTCGATGCGTCCGTCCAGGTCCTCTGGCTCATCCGTGTCCTCCTCCAGCAGGCCAGTCTCCAGCATAAGGAGTAGGGGGGGGTGTGCTGGGGGCGACCCCGAGGCTGAGAACAGGACTCGTGGGTGCGCGTCCAAAAACATGTCGTCCCCTTCAAGGATGGTGTCCAGTGCAGTTCCAGGCCCCACCTCCAGGGTGCCCTCAACCAGACGCATCGACGTGGCCCCCCTCATTGAAGGAACAGTCGGCTCTGCTTGTCTGGAACTCTTCGGGCCAGCAGCAGGACTCTCACCTATTTGGGTTTCTTGCACAGAAGCCTGCGTGGGTTTCAAGTCCCAAAAACCGTCCTCGAGATTGAGGCCGTTACTGGGTTCAGCTGTGAAGTTCTTGGAGACAGATTTCCTCTCAGGAGCGTCTAAACCCACACTTATGTCAGGCGAGATGGTCCGGACCAAAGCTGTCAGGTTCTTGAAGTGTTCCTGGCCTATGGTGGCGGCCATGTTGTTGTTGTCCTTTTGCGGGGCATTTCCCTGGAAGTCATCGTCCGCTTGGTGACGGCGCTCTCTGAAGCCGGGCTCCTCGCTGGCGGCGGCGGCGCTCCTGGACACGGGCTTGTGAGGGAAGGGCAGAGCCGAGGCGATCACCATGGCAACCAGGGGAAGCCAGTGCATCACTCCCAAGACGTATCAGCTGGGAAGCCAGGGAGAGAGACGGCGTTACAAAACATGCTTGATGCCATTTAAGCTAAGTGGCGCAATTACCAAGTTAAAAAAGGGAGTTTTTACTGGAGGCCTGCAGCTTTATGAGCTTTAACTGCTCAAGTATGGCCTTCAAATCTTGGCACAACCTGTGGAAAAACTCCAGCAAGTACCGCAAGGTCGCCCTCTGCTTCCTCATGGAGGAAGATGGAACGCACACACACACATACGTCGTCTGAAGGCTTGACCTTCAAAAGCGAGACATCTTGGAATGTGCTTTCGTCCCGAACACAAAAGAATCACAAGGCCTCCACTCGCTGCTTTGAACAGAATTCTTCCACCTTGATGCAGGAATTTACAGCATCAACGCAAGCGACCCCCCAAAACCCCCCCTCCCCCGAAAGGATAGTAAGGATAATGGTGAAGGTAATGGTCAAAGTAAGGGTAATGGTAAAGTTTAAGGTGAGGATAAAGATAATTGTAAAGGTAATAGTAACTTTTAAGGTAAGGATAATGGTAAAGTTGAACGTAAGAATAAGGGTAAAGGTAGGTAAGAATGATGGTCAAGGCAAAGGTAAGGATGATAAAGTTGAAGGTAGGGGTAAAGGTAGGTAAGGATGATGGTAAGGATGAAGGTAAAGGTAGGTAAGGATGATGGTAAAGTTGAAGGTAAGGGTAAAGGTAGGTAAGGATGGTGGTAAAGTTGAAGGTAAGGATGATGGTAAAGTTGAAGGTAATGGTAAAGGGTTTACACGTGTCCAAACGAATTGTTGTGTTGTTTTCAATTTTTCCATCTCCCAGTTATGAGTTTGTACATTTTGCCGCCACCCATGGTGGAAATCTGTGCTCTCCATCATTTTAGCTGAACAGCCAAAAAAAAACTGCCACGCGATGACTTCTCCACATGCTCACTTTGTGGCGACGCAGATGGAAGGAACGGACGCTAGTAGCGTCAGAAAAAGTGGCAACGTAACGACGAACAATTGAAGATGTGAAGAACCTTCTGGAACGTGACCAACTTGTAAGTAGCTGAGCTTCTGCTGTGTGTTGCCCGCCTGCTAGACATTGAGGTACATCACATGTTTGCATGCTCCACAAGGAGCAGGAAGAAGAAGCACGGCTTATTTGATCCAGCTTCAGTACTTCCCCAACAACATCTTGCTGGTCAACACCTCTTTTGAGGAGGCTGCTTCCGTTTCAGGTCGGCTGCGCTTGATTGTGGCGGCTGTTAGTCCAACCAAACACTCTCTGCTGACAGGTGGACCACTCTCATGCGTGACACCACAGAGGTTAGCTGGTGAGTCAAAGATGATTCAGGATGGGGCCACCCGTGACTCAGCCACCGAGCATCCGCGGCTGGAGGAGGTGGAATGACGGGAATGTGTGTATGAGAGAATCAGTGACAGGACGAGCTTCCTGGTTGCTGGTGGGGGACGGGACAGGAAATACAGGAAATGATTGGTGATCAGGATCAATCAGGCACTGCTAAGTCACTCTTTTTAGCAAACCTGGCAACGTTTGCATGTGTTGAGAAGGGGAATTCTTTCCCCCAGCACACCAAGTTACTTTACTGCCGTGCTTCTTTTATTTTGAAGGCCTGCCTGTACCAACGACAGGACGTGTTATGTCGACGTCGCTGAGCGGACCAGAAGCTGTGCTGCTGCAGCAGAAGCACAGAGGATTTTTTGTTTTTTTCATGAACGTGAAACTAAGTGAAAAAACGGTAGGGTTGCCAGGTACGCTTCTTAAAACATACTCATGTATTCTTTTCTTTTATTCTGAAACATGACAGGCTCACTGCAAAACGTGGATTGGAATCTCATTCAAATGTTGCGAGGTGTAAGTGGGAACGCTTGTGCGGGATTGGCGGGCGATTAGCTGGTGTAGGATCCAGCGTCCGAAGCAACCCTAAACCGGATTAGCTGTATAGAAAGTGGAAATGATGTTGCTAGCAAGTTCATCTTCTCGATGAAAGAGTGAGGAGTAAGATGATAATACGGAATCGGCACGGGTCAGCAGGGTAACTTCCGCCGCCCTGGGAACCTCACTCCATCCTGTCCTTGACCCCAACTCTGCCTTTGCGTTCATGCTGTTTAAAAAAGCCCAAACTGTCCAGGCCTGAATTGGCCACGCCCACAAAGTTCCGTCAGCATTGATGACAAATGTGGTGTTCAAGCGTCGTCGTGATCGTGTGTGGCAAAGCAAGCCAGGTGTTTAGCGCCATGACGCCACATTAACAGGGCTAATCCCGGCGGTTAACACGCCCCTCTCTCGCTCACACACACACACGCGCCGGCCAGCCGAGGGCAATTCCATCTGCGAGTCGGCACAGGGCGAGCGTGAAGGAATAAGCGCTGCTGCCACGCCACTAGCTTAGTCGTGGCTAAATGCTTTGTCTTCATCACCTCAACCCGAACCTTCTTCTTATCTTCCATCACCTCGATTGTCTTCATCGTTGTCTTCTTTATCTTCCTTGTTTTTCTTCTTCTTCACCTTCAATGTGTGAACGCCGCTGTGATCGGCCATTTTTAACTTCTTCTTATACCGGGTCATTTTTGCTCCGTTTCTTACTCAACTGAAACAAATCCAACATTAGAATGTTCCTCTCACTGGGGACACGTGTGCTACCAATTCAGACTTTTATACATTTTGTGTAATTTCATATTTTCTGTGAAAATGTTTTCATTGAAAATGAATGAGCAATTTAAATGGCGCCCTCCGCTGGTGAAAAATCATTTTCCATTTTCCATGACTAAATGACATGCGCGCGTGCTTCCAAACCCACAGATTTATGTTTGGATTCCTGTGTAAACATTCATCAGATGGACCTGATCACTAATTAGGGCAGATAGCCCAACTGAGGAGGGCGAAGATTTATTGATAACATAAATTTGTGACGGCCGCACGGTGGGCGTACATGCCAGTAAACGGACTGCTTTGGGGGTCCTGACACATTTCAGAACAACCGAACAAGTCCGAAAGGACATACGAACGAGTTAAAAGGGTTTCCACCGAGCTCTGAACAAATAGGCAAAACGAATGGGTAGCACGTTGGCCTCACAGTCAGGAGGTTCAGGGTTCAAATATCCGTGGGGCATCTGTGTGTGGAGTTTGCATGTTCTCCCCGTGCGTGCGTGTACTCCGGTTTCCTCCCACATTCCAAGAACATGCATGTTCGGTTAATTGGCGACGCTGTATTGTCCATTAGAGTGTGAATGGTTGTGAGTCTGCCCTGCATTTGACTGGCAACCAGTCCGGCGTGTACCCCGCCTCCCGCCCGAAGTCAGCCGGGATAGGCTCCAGCATAGCCGCGAGCCTAATGAAGATAAGCGGCATAGAGAATGAAAGAAAGAAGGAATAAATGTCGGACTACTGTACACCCGCAAAGTTTGCATAGCTTGGCTGGTAGAGTGTTTAGTTCCTAACCCATAAGTCGCCGGTTCAATTCCAAAGTTGAGCCCAGCATCCACTGAAGCTCGCTTTATTCTACGTTTTAGCACAGCTTTTCAGTCCAGCTTCAGCTTTCCAGCAGCCCCATATGTTCTTTCTGCATTTCAACTTCCACACTTTTTCTAAGCATTTCAGTTGCTCTTCAGCATTAAATGTCTGCTGACATGCCTCATCTTCTTTATCTCCTTTGTCTTTTTCCTTTCTTCTTTGTCTCACTTGTCTTTTTCTTCCTATAACTTCTTCTTTTTTCCCTCATCTTCTTCAGTGTCTTCTTTATCATCTTTCTACTGTCTTTTTCTTCACTTTTTTGTTTTTCATCTTCTTTGTGTTCTTTATCTTCTCTGTTCGTCATCTTCTTAGTCATCCTTTTCTTCTTTTTTTCTCGTTCGGCTTCTTCGGTGTCTTCCTTGTTATCGTCTTTGTCATGTTTTTGTTCTACGTCGCTGTCTTTGGGGTCTTGTCTACTTTTTCTCCTTCTTTGTCGTCTTCTTGACAAGTTCTTCCTCCCATGCAGACTCTGGTGGCGCGCGTGTATGCTAATGCTAAAGCTAATCTGCACGCGCTTCCCAGTGACGCAAACATCATTACGGGAAAATCTGAATGAAGACTCTTAGCATGAACTTTGACCTTCTTTCAGCAGTTTTGCATCATTTTTGGCAATTGTGTATTATTTCGTTGTTCAACCTCCCATTGTCTCCGTCCTGGATAGTTATGCGATGAGTCGAGTGCTGAGGGGCCGACGGGATAAAAACTCCATCACATCTGGTAGTTTGAACTGAAATGACGCTAAAATATATTTTTTCCCTGTAACATCGTAATCTGCAATTCCTCTCATTTCCCGTACATTCCCATGAATTAGTGGAATGTTGATGAATAGTCGACGCTGTCGTCCTGTTTTGTCCGTCTTAATCAAAGGAATTGTGTTGACGGGCGCTCCTTCTGTGTTCTTAGGGGGAGTTGAGAGAACTGCAAAATCCCGTCAAAGCGTTGGTGAGTTTCTGATGGCGCCCAGTCAGAAGTGGCGTGGCTGGGAGGTTTTCCCAGTCAGTAGAAGGGAAGAGAGCGCCCGTAAAAAGAAAGTGAGAGAGAACCAATCTGGGATGATGGGGAGGAACGGGTGCTACGCTAACCAGCTAATCCATAATGGGGCAGATGTCAGTCATGTGACAGATAACGACCCCCAAAAAACCCTATTTTGACGTTTGAAGGGCGGGTCTGACATGACGACGCGTGCACTCGGTTAATTCTGCTCGCGTACTCCTTTCAGCACGCCACAGCTGAAACTCTAAGGTCAACTCGGATTTGTTCAGAAACTCATCCCCTCACGGGTCAAACTGCGGCCATCATGAAAGCTTTTTGAAGCGTTTTTAGTCACATTTGAACTTTGCTAAGTGTGTATTCGTTTTTTTGGTCCGGTACACATAAAAGGAGGGACAGGAAGAGTTTATGGCGTCTACTCGGTAAACAAATACAGTGCAGCCCGGTTTTCCAGTCCGCCTGAACAAGCTCTTCTGTTGTTTTGGACGTACTATGTATGAAATATGTGATGGGGAACCCGACTACAAGCTGCGGCTTTGAATACTCTACACTTCAACCAATAGGAAACTTGACTTTACTACAAATAAAACCATCCAAACTATTACTGCATCCTTTGCACTTTACTAAAAGGAAACACGACTATATAATTATATATTTAGATATATTTTTCATTTCAGAATTTATCAATTGGAGGACTATTTTTGGTTTATTTAAAAAAAGTGGTAGTAGGCCTCGGGGAAGACCCAGGACACGTTGGAGAGACTACGTCTCTCAGCTGGCCTGGGAACGCCTCGGCATCCCCTGGGAAGAGCTAGACGAAGTGGCCGGGGAGAAGGGACCTCTGGGCTTCCCTGCTTAGGTTGCTGCCCCCGCGACCCGACCTCGGATAAGCGGAAGAAAATGGATGGATGGATGGTTTAGACAAAAAGCAAGCATTTTTTTTTACTCTGCCCAAAATGAACCCCAGCCGTGATCTGAAGGCCGAGGTACGTACCCGACCCGGATTAAGGTGTACCTTTCACGCCTACCTAATGCATTCATGGCCACAACGGTTTGCAACTGACTTCAATTTTAACAACTCACAAAACAGCCTGTTACTATTTAATAGTATGTGACAGACGGTTATTAAAGCAAAAACCGGAGGGCAGAGCAAACGTGTCCATTTGCATTTGAAAATTAGGGAAACTGTCTGGAAAAAGGGGAATTGCGGTCTTCCTACTAGACACAGGAAATAAATTCCGGATGTTATGTTTCAGGCGGGCTTTTTTCATGAAAATAAAAATGCAGGAAACTATTAAAATGGAAAGGTTCTGGAAAATATGTGAGTTTCCTGGGAAAATTGGGGGGATTGACAGGTATCTAGCCAAACATACCTGTCTACATTTGCATTTCCAAATAAGGGATGTGTTCCGGAAAATAAGATGCTCATTTTTTTTTATTGGCATGCCAAAAAGGATTTTGTTTCTCCTCATAATAAAAATAGGTGAAAATGATTACAAACGGAGTTTCCTGGGTTTTGGTCGGTATTCAGCAGCGCATACTTGTCAACGCTCGCATTTAAACACAGGAAAACTTTTGGGAAAATGAAGGAAAATTCCGGTCCTGCCACCAGAAACAGGAACACATTTCCGGAGGGATTTTAGTGGCGTGTCTGAGATGAATGATGAAAAACTATTCAAACGTGAGGACGCCGGGAAAGGAGGGCAAAACGTGAGCTTCCTGGGAAAAACGGGAGGCTTGATTCAGCAGGACATACTTTTGAAAATAAGTTTCAATTCTGGTCTTTCCACCAGAAGCAGTTAGGTTTTTCCTGGTGTGCCAGGGAGGATTTTTTTGTCTTCATGACAAGTAAAATACGGGAAACTGTTAAAAAACGAGGGGGAGGTTTGACGAGTATGCTGCAGACTTATTAAGTCACCGACTTGAATGTGCGTCTGCTTACCTCACGTAACTTCTTTTTGGATTCACGTCTAACGCCCTTTGACCTCGTAGGTCACCCGTTTATTCTGCATCTTGGTTTGCTCCACTCCAAGCGTGACATTTCCCCCATACGGGGTAGAGAAAGTCCAGCCCGTCCATCGCAAATGATCACTATTTGACTTTAGAGGCGGATTTCCCCCCAAAACTGTTGCTCGAATTGTGAACTGTCCAAGATCAGCCATGTCGGTTCCGCAGAAACTCTCCTGGAAGTAAAGTTTCACCGCCGAAGTGATGTCGAAGAGTCACCAGAAAATCACAGCACTTACTGACTTGCAGTTTGGCTCACACGCAATTCCCCGAGGAATTCCCATTTCCTGCAAGATTTGATTGTCCTCTCTGTGCTGTAGCCTGACATTTGGCAGGAAGTTGTTGTCGCCGACAACAGGAAGCGGCGGTGAGTCACAACGTGTCAACTTGCTTGTTTTGGGAGGCGACGACTCACCGGGCCGGATGACACCTTCAACAAAGTACCTCAGACTTTCCCTCGGCCTTTTGTGCGAAGATAAATCAGCGCCGATTACCGGAATGACACTAAACAGGCAAGGAATTTGAACATGTCAAGCTCTGCTACAGATGAAAAAGGTCATTCAAGCACACCATGGCCGGAAACAGAAGGTGGTGCAGAAAAAGCACCGCAAACGAGTAATAACGTGTCATTTCTTCTTTGATGCTCTAACTACAGTATTTGGACTTTTCTGTGACTTGCAACTCTTACGGCGTCCCGTTCCTGCCGCCAAGCTGCAATCTCTTGTACTTTATCTGCCTTAAAGAGTCTGAAACTATGTCGGGCATGCATAACGCGCACCTTATGATTACAAGCCTGGGGATTCAGAAAGGCAGAACATACCGTTGAGGTGAGATCCGGACCCCGCGTCCTTCCAGCTGACTCCACATTGATTATAAAATCCTGGCGCCAGTCGCTCGACTGCTTTGCAATTTTACAACAAAAAAAAAAATCAACTTCTGATAGACTTTCTAACTAAGCACACGCATGGCGCTGCTCGTTCAAAGGCATCATAGAAATCCAAAGTCGAGAAAGGAGGAAAGCAGGACAGTCTGCTGCTGTCCCAAGAGCGCTTCCACCCCTGCACACGGCGTGCGCGTGCGCGTGGAAGTGTGCAATTAGCCCGGGAAAGCAGCACGAACGTGACGCGAAATGACAGACATCCCGCGCCTCGACGCTTCTCCGAAGAAGGCCAAACATGAAAACATTCCCGGGCGGAAGAATGCGCAGAGAAGAGGTGGACAACTTGGGCAAAAAGGTTTGGAGCTCCGCTCCGCCTGGAACGCGCAAGAAGTCACTCGGACGTCAAGCGCGGACTCGCCACACGCGCAACTTCCTGCCCGTACTTTCAAAATAACACCGCGGGGAGCGACGAGCGTTTACCGTGGCGCGCTCGTGTTCGTTTGTACGTGTTATTTGGGACACAAACACGACGCCAGGCGACGTAACACGAGCACGCGTCCTCGCTATTTCGACGTGTGAAATACTCAAAAGAGTCACTTCCGGTGACAGCCTCGCGAACTTGACGCAGCCAAGCTCGCTTAGAAGCGCGAATGCAGGCGACGTCCCCCCCCCCCTCCCCCCTCAAGATGTTACTCGTTTCGAAGAGAGGACGCGGATGAAAGTCAACAAGTCACACATGGTGAGGGCAGATGTATCCGAGCAGCCGCGGGTAATAGAAAGCAGGCGGACACGGCGCCCTTCCAAATGGTGGCCTTTCTGGCTAGCATGCTAGTTTGGACGACGACACCTGAAATAGTTCCGCCCACACTTCACCTGAAAACAATTATTGGAGGAGCAGCACAGCGCCGTTGGCCCGCGTCCAGGGACGTTTTTATGGGCGGCCAACCCGGCTAATGACTCCGAACACGCCGTGTTTATTCCCCTCCGTCGCCTTCCCGCGTCAAACGATGCCGACGCTGGACCCAGCAGGTCCTCCGGTTCGCTAGGGGGCGCCAACTCCGGTTAGCATGGCGGTAAACCCTCGTTTACGGCGGCTAGTTGGCTCCGTGAAGTAGGAATCCTTTTTCATTCATGGAAATGTTTTCATATTACGTCATACAAAACCTGCCGACGATCTTGTAAATATGTTTTCATAACATATCACCTGTACCTCTACTTTCCTACTAGCCCATAGCGTCGAGTCATCACAGAAAGTGAGCCCTTTGAAACAGTTTACCTGGGAATGGGGGGGCAAACAGGAAGTGACGTCAGAGTTTCAGAGTTGAGTTTCTGTTACTCGTGTTGTTATTATTATTATTGTCGTTATGATTGTGTCCGCTGCTCTTCTCACCTTACAATACCCAGTGAACAAGTGGAATGGTGGTCTTGAAAGCCACCCATCCATCCATTTTCTATGCCGCTTGTCCTTGTTACGGCCGTCGGGGTCGAGGTCCCAGCTGACTTCGGGCGAGCCCGGTACGCCCTCGACTGGTCGGTCTTAATAGCGTATACTGTGTTTGTATTTCAGTACATTTAGACATTTTTATGCTTGGAAATGCTTGGTTTGGGCAAAAAAGTACAGTTTGCTGAAATCTGACACACACACATGCACTAGTTTAGCTATTAATGTTGGCTATGATTGAATGTGTTTACTAACAACAACATTCATTTAAAATGATTGTCTCCATGAGACTGCGTTTGTCTGTGTGTGCGTGTGTGTGTGCGTGTGTGTCTGTGGGCGCCATGAAGGTTATTTATACCCAAAAGTTTGGACAATTTTTATGCGGTGTAAATTGTGGTGTGAAAAATCTAGACATTTTTTGTCGGTTGAAACCACATGGTCACATGCTGGCCGGCGACGGTGTGCTTAGATTATTTTTTGCTTAAAATCATTTGGAGCGACTTGCATGCAGTCCTTTTAACTAACAATGCATTTTATGGAGAATGGTTATGGTTTCACATTTAGAAAACAATGCAAAGGAATTGTAAATGACATCACTTTTACATTTATTGGTGACGTCCATCTTTCTTAGTAGCACAAGATTCAACCTACCCGCGGACAAAAGCTACCGTCTGTTTTTGGCAATCATTTTCTGGAATAAAAGGCATGAGGTGTTGGACATCTTAGGTTTGAGTGCATGTCCGTTCAAGTAAGGATGCAATCTTGACCTTCCAGTCCTCCTATAAATCCCTGCATTGCTTTTTTCCTCATCTTGACTTCCATTTCGGAATCCCAACTGTCATAAAACACTTAACAATCATCTCCAGTGTCAGGCCAGACAGCCGCCCGTCACAAGCGACTGTTGGTTCCTGGGGAATGTAACGCCGTCGGGGATACAAATGCGGGTTCCAGGAAGAAGGTTTACATTCTGCAGCAGCATCCGACGTTCTTGTTCTTGTTTGGTATTCGTCATTGGAAAACATGTAGCGCAGCCACGGGCATTGATCCTCCTCCAGCGCTTCTTCATGTTGCATCAGCGCTCTTGAACGCATCTCCAGCGTGGACTATTTACTGGATTTATGGGAGAAGATGTGGCTGGCTGCGTTTGTGTGGTCTTATGGCAGCTTTCACGCGCACGCCAAGCTAGAAAAGTCCCAGAATGTAATCAGACGGTCCTAAGAGCGAAGACGTGTTGTCTGGATGTTTGTTCTAAACGTGAGGTCCACCTTGTCTCGACTTGCCCCGCGTGCACCCAGACCTTTCCCACATGCGTCCTACATGTGTGCTGCGAGGGGAAGATGCGATCCGGGACACAATGGCAGATGCCCCAGACGGTTCATGGGGTCCTCGGAGCAGATAAGTGATCCCTTCACACGCCAGGGGTTGGGTTCAGTGCTTTTGACCCGCCGGAACAGAAAGTCCACTGGGCCTCCCCACCTTGAATGGCCTTGTTGAAAAGCACGGCCATAAATTGTCGGATGAGCCGTGCGGCGCGGGGGGGGGGGGCCGAACCGTCCCCCACCGCCCCCATCCCGTCCCTCCTCCACCACTGGTCCCCCCTGCTTGTTTAAAAAGATGAAAGGATAAGCAGAGAGAATGGGCACAAAAGCGGCGAGGCTTGTGTTACAAGGCCCGTCCTCAGAGAGCGCCCATGAAAGACTTTGGCGATGGGAGAAGACACGGACACCGAAAGAGACGAGGGAATCGTGAAAAGACGTTTGTCAAACCTCTGCGCCGCTAAAACGGGTCACCTGTGTGCAGTCGATAAGATGTTTATTTACTGCACTAGTTTACAAACATCACCCTCAAACCGGCTCATGCTTTTTGGGGTTTTTTCTTAAGCTTCAACTCGGAAGGGCGCCATTCCAGCTGCAAAAATGCAGCCTAGCTACACCGAGAAAGGAATTTATGTAGCTTGTGTCGTACGTTCATGTTCGGAATTCCTTTGCTTGTGAATGCACCTCGCCGCTAGTGCTGAATAACCAGGAAGTGTTGTTGTGGGCGTGTTCTTATACGTCATTTTTGCCTCATTTCCGTGCCTCTCAAGGTTTTCATTGTGAAATGAGGCGCCTTCCCTTTGCATCCTTATGAATATATCCTCCATACTCAATCAAGTTTTCCAAAAGCTCAGTTTTTAAAGACAAAAACCTTTGTTTGGGTGTGGATGGGAAGCCAAAATACGTATAAAAATATGCTTTTATAATATCCAGGATACAAAGATAATAATAATAATAATAGATAATAATTTGCAATTCATGGATGACCACGGAAATGAAAGGCTGAAATCAGAGGATGTTTACATTTGGTAATAATCATAATTATTGAATGAGTAATGATGTGATGTACAGGCTGGTCCAAAAGTAGGGTTTGAGTTAACCTTTCACATTTATTAGACATGTATTTAAAATTAAATATTCAATGTAAAATGTCCAATAAATGTAAAATGTTTACGCGTTACTTGAACCCTACTTTTGAATCTCCGATGGGCGTCCGTGTGGAGTTTGCGTGTTCTTCCCGTGCGTGTGTGCTTGTTAGGCTCAATGGAGACTTTAAAGTCCTTAGGTGTGAATGATTGTTTGTTTGCCATTGGCCGGCCGCTTCTCGCTGGGAAGTCAGCTGGGATAGGCTCCGGCATACTCCCATGACCGAGGAGAATGAGCAGCATCTAAAATGGATGGCTGGTTGCAGGTCTAAGTTCAACTTCATCTCCTGTTGGGCCAGATAGTGCAGGAACAATCCTTGAATATAATGAAAATGTTGTAATTAATTACAAACAATGAATTCATGAAATAACAAATTCATTAATCATTCAAAATAATTATATATTTTGAAAAAAAAGAACCAAAATCATTTTGTGGGGGTTTTTTGTTAAAAAAAAAGTAAATCTTTTGTTTAAGTGAAAATTGTATCATTTGTTTGCAAAAATGTCGTAATTTTTAGTATATTTTTATAAAACGTATTGTGTTTTGATTATTTTGTATTAGGATCAACATTTCAGCTTTTTCTCTTGACATTCCGCGTTTTTTTCCATTTATTGTTCTTATCGTGTTGTTTTTAAAAAAATATATTATTTTTACATAGTGCTGGCGGCTAACAAAAAAACAAACTGCGGGTCGCGCCGTTGACAGTCCTGTCATGGAGCCTGGTCTGGTCGGAGAACCTGAGATGGTCCCGGAGAGAGAAGAGGGTGAAACATCCTGGCAGACATGGCAACAACCGCCATCGCCCCAAAGAATAACACGAGTAATCATATTTGTGAAAACAGAGGAGGCCCCTTGTAACGATGCGCGGCAGCAACACATAATTAGATGTTTGAGATTCCTGAGTGGGATCTTCGCCATCAACACACGCACACACATCCCTGGTGTCTCCCTCGCGGCGTTCCTCCTCCATTTGGCCTTTAGTGTCAGTCACTTGAAATCCTCCAAACCCGCCCACCTTTCCCCGCGTCTTTGTCTCAACTCGCCCTGTGTGCTCGTAGATATTTGCGCCTCGGGTCACATGAGAGTTCAGCGCAGAGAGGGAGAAAGTTGTCAGCCGGCCGAGAGCGGCGGTGTCATCACGTCGCACGCACGCGTTGGCAGGCCGGCGGAAGTTTACCCACGTCCTGTCACTGCGGCGTTGCCGTGTTTGCTTTGCTTCGTCCACACCCGCGGTTTGAAAAACATGCTGTGTCAGCACCACCGGGTCAACCAAAGTGTAGGTCCACTCAAGTCATCTTTTTGCAAGAAACATAAGGAATGAAGCCGCCTCCAAAAAACCTCGATTGACACTAACCTGCAATCTAATTCCGAAACAGCCGTCATTTTTCAGGAAACGAGCCGCATCAAGGACGCTCCGTCAGCATGACGCCCGACACTTCCTGGCCAGGGTGAGTTGTCTCCGCCGCGCTGGTTGGGGGGAGAAGCCATCGCCTTCATTAACTGGCGCTTCTTTATTACGTGCATGACTGCAGAGTCAGTTAGTGCTCCGGGTTTATGACTGGATGGATCCACTTGTCTTTATATTCCTGCCAACCCTTCTTTCCCGGCCCATTCCCGTGTTTTCCGTTAGGGGTAGAACCTTGGTTATCGTCTGGCTCTTAACAGGAGCGGACGTAAACCGATATATATATTTTCCCATAGGAAATGGAGTCCGTCCGATCCAGAAAGCCCAACGTGAAGACAAAGCACATTTTGTGTAATTCGGCACGCATAAAACAACTCTACATGCGTATCATCTAAAGCCTCCTTTGAGCGTTATTGAAAGCAGGAAGGTGGTGGTGGGCGATCCCGCTGCCACACCGTGTCTTTGGGAACCGTCCCGTCCTCGATGAGGGTAAAAGTAGCCTCCGATGCTCATGGGTGCCTTTCATTCGTCATTTATATGCATTTTTATGCGTGTAAAACTAGAATTATTATATATTCCGGTTTGGTTTAGATAGCTAATGTGATGCTAACAAGGACGGTTGTGGTCATGAAAAGCAACACAAAAAAAACATAGTTGGACTCAGGCGACGTATTGTTGACACAACATGTTGTACATGCCAACCGAGCGGATGCCAACCGGGGTTCCGCTGTATTGTAATTTTCATGAAAAAAAAAAACAATCGGACCCACTCGGACGGTAAAGTCAGGCCTTCAAAATAAAAGCACAGCAGTGAAATAACAAAATCGCGCCACGGATCTTCTTTTAAAAATTCTAATTCATTTCAGTTCCTCTTTATTTAAAAATAGGATGAAATTATTTAAAAAAATGTTTTTTTTAATCTGCAAAAAGACCAAGGGAGTTTTCTTCAAGCGGAGCAAGACAGCGACGGGTCGTAAAGAAAAAGAAACAAATGGAACATATATAAAAAATCATCCCGCAGAATGCGATTGAATGGTGCGGTCCTACATGCCAACAGAACCACACTGGACCACATAGTTCTTCAAATTCTTCATGTCAGCAAGACTCAGCAGTTCTTTTGTTCGTGTGCGACAATTTCATTCTGCCATGAAACCCGCCCGCCTCAAATACAAACCTGATCTGCCGCCGTCCCGCCTCGGCACCACGCGCGCTTGTTCGCTTGACTGAGGCTTGGACCTGGAGTCCGGAGTGTGTCCAGATGTCACACACACACCGTGACGCCATCACACACGCTGGCGCACGGATGTGTTACTTTGTCAATGAAACCAGCCATTATGTCAATTATAGCAAATAGCTGGGCTGTCAAGGTGCTGGAAGTGTGTGTGGGCGTGTGTGTGCGTGTGTGTCAGACATCAATCAGGACCCCACCCCACCCGCTATATCATTCCTCCCCCACTCCTTCCAGTCTGATTTGATGGCCATTCCCCACCTCTGTCATCGTTGGCCAGACATGGCCGCCATCACCCCCCACCACCACACACGCACACACACGTATAGTGATGTAAGGCGGCACATGCTTCCAATTTCAGGGGTAATGCACCTCTCTCTGCAATCTGACCCAATTAACCAAAGAGGTTAAGGGTCAAAGGTGAGGTCAATCACCGGTGATGGGGGGGGTCACCAACAGCCTGCTGCGGCACGTGACATGCAGTATTTGGCGCAGGTGAAGAAAAATCAAGCGACGCGTCGCAGCTTAGGCGCAGGTCAGGGAGCAAGCGAGTCCGAGCGTGGACCCGACCCACACGGCACCACCGGCTCTGACAAACAAAGTCTTTCCTGCGTGGAACCGAAATTAGCCCATGGAATGTTCACCGAGAGCAGACGGTACTGCAAAGTCCTCGTTTGGGGGATTTGGTAATTGGGTTTAATGCTTAATGAGAACCAGACATGGCGCTGCGTGGCGTTGGCGCGGCGGCCTACGGGGGCGCTCCGGCTCGTCTTGTTTACATCGTCTGCATCGTCGAGCCCTCTCCTCTTACACGCCCCCGCCCCCCAAACAGGTCACCTCTCCATCGCTGGTCCTCGTCTCCGTATCCGCCCCGGCCCGGTGTCACGTTGCGGGACGCCATGCGTGCGTCGGGCGCGGCTACCCTTTCACTTGCTCGCCGCCGATGCTCGTTAATGATCTATTTGCAGGCCTGCTAACGCCATCCACACCTCCTGCTCTGCCCCCGCCGCCCCGCCTCTTGTCTGGCCAGAGAGGGACGTTGCCGGTTGTAGACTTTACTGTACAACGCCCCGCAGGATCGCATTTCACAGGCTGACTTTGTGGTGGAAATGCTGCAGCAATTAGTCAAGGATTCACTTACAGCGACCACACAATGGACTTGGTGGCCCACTTGTACCAGCCCCCCCCCATTCACATCAGTCACTCCTGTGGGACTGTGTGTGTGTGGCTGCCTTATTATTATTTACCATCCTGTTTAATGCCCTCGAGGGACACAATTTCCAAAAAAAAGCCTCCAAAGTCTCACAAATCCTGAGCTCAGTTCGGCGGCCAAACATTAATTTTGTGCAGCAGTTTTACTTTTTCAGTTTCAATTTTTTTTCCCCCTGAATAAAAACATTATGGCACATACAAATTTGACAACCCCCCCCCAATCCTGCTTGTCTTGACATTGACGTTCGCCTCCCATTTCCGGTCAACCTTTCACATAAAAGGTAGTGTTGTAATTATTAGATTGGGGTCAGATCCAGAACCAACCCCACCTCATCTTCAGTTACCGTTGTTCACTCGCCACACAATCCCGGGTTAAGCCCAAAATGTGCCTCACCTCCTGTAAAACCTCTCAACCCTCGTTTATGGTGGTTAACTGGTTCGGGACCCGAGCGAGACAAGTGAATTTCTGCTACGTAGGATTCAATATTAATAAAATGAATGTGTTAGTAGTTTTAAACATTATTACAGCCATGTAGAGATGACATAATACCCCTACAGCCATTTTTTCACTTCTATTTTTCTTTGCTTACATCGCATTACACAGGCTACAGGATTACTGCACTGCTAGCCTAGCTAGCTAGTTAGCCTCTGCAGTTGACATGTTCTGAACGTGGGAAAGTGTTTCAAATGGAGTGGGGAAGACGAACAAAGAAGCCTAAAACTTACCACTTCCACACAGAATGAGAGGAGAACCTCAGCTTCGGCGTCGTGTCTCATAACATGACGGATGACCTGTGACCAGTTCATGAAAAAGCACAATCTAGAGAGGAATGAGTCTGTAGCTACTCGCCACTAATTAAGGTAACCAGATGGAATGGGAGTCACGGTGTAGCCTTTAGCCTTGTCATCCGCAAAGTGTGAAAACTCCAAAAAACATGATTGGTGAGGCATAATCAGACAGTCACGTACAAACTGTGTTAGATTTAAAACGTGTTTTCAGCGGGCAATAAAATAGCCCATTTTTGGACAGAAAAATGAAAATAAAAACGTTTGTTAATCAAAAACATGCAAATTTGTGGGACAATGAATGCTGAACCCGAGGCTCCAGTCTTGCGTACAGACTATTGTGTTTGTGTATTGTCTTGTGTTTAACAAATATTGTGACACATATATCAAATATATCATTATATTAAAATGTGTAATGATATTCAAATGACAGCTGCACCCAGAGAGTCCATCAGAGGGAATCTCCTGTGACGCCACCTTCACTCAGTGCAGAGAGTCACGCTGCCCCCCAGTGGACGGGAGGGTAGGTCCCTCTTTCAGGCCCTCCAGGTGGGTGTCCTAAGAAGGCTCCCTATTGCATGCAACCTAATTCATCTTTTCCCAGATCCCAGCCCGGAGAGTGACCTGAGGCAGGGAGCGAGTGAATGATGGAGGCAGGAAGAAAAAAGGAAGGGCGGAGGGAGGGATGAGGTGGGGTTGGGGCCGGGGGGGCTCGCTACCGAGCACCAAGCTGTTGTTGTGTATAATCTGCAAATTTTCTCAGATGACGCAAAGACCATGACTTTGCCGCCCGTCCCCTCGTCATCTCCACATCCCTCCTCTCATCTCCCGATGCCTCGCTCTTGTCGGAGGGGAGACAGCGACGCTCAGCAGGTAAGCTTCGGGGTGGCCTTCTCGCCTTTGGAAGTGGGGTGGGGGGGTCCCGTCCGTCCAGAATTGACTGATTCCCTGCCGACCCTGCAACTTTGTTGCCTTTTTCTTTGGTTTGCATACATTTTTCATGTTCATGCGTTGGACGGAGAAGTCCAGTTTGGTGTTTTTTTTGTGTGTCATTCATGCGAAGAAGGAATGGAGGAGCTTCCGAGGCACCTGTTAGCCAAATGAGGCGAGGAATTTATCGCAACGGACGTTTGAGCTGTGTGAAATGGGGTCCTGGTGCAGGATGACTCGAAGCTGCCCCGGGGAAAGAAGGGACGCAAGGGGGAGAGTTTATAAATAGCAGATCTTTGCCAGGGTGAAGAGAGCAGATGTGATAGTCTGTGCTTAAGGAGTTGAAACAACAGATTAATGCACTCAGATTATCATCTCAGCGAGAGGACGGGAGGGGCGCGCACACACACTCGTGCAGGAGGGGCTCTCACGATACACTCTTGCGCTTATTGTTTGACTAATCATCTTTTTATTGTTATTTTGGACACCTTTGCCAATAAAGGCCATATGATAAAAGAGCTTTTTGCACAAATACTAAAAGCCGTGCAAGTTTTTCCTCATTTTATTGCTAAATAAGTCTGTTTCAGACATATATAGGGTGTGTGTCTTGTTTGGTGGTGATCCAGAATAGGATCGCCAATCGACAATGTAAACTTGGTCCCAAAACAAAGCAGTTACGCGTGTCTACACAAATATTGATATCTTTGTTTTGGCCTGGTGTCCAGACACAAACGTAGGTCTTTGTCCATGAAAAGGGAGGTTTTGGAAATGTCCTGCCTCAGGGCTTGTGCCTGGACAGCTAAAACGGAGCTTTTGGGTTTGCACCGTGAGAAACGTGCCATATTATGTTTTCCGACCTTATTTAACAATAGATGTGAAGCTATCCACTATGGGTGTTCAGTTTGTGCCGAGGTGGACGGGCATGTAAGAAACCACCAAAAACCATGACAATGGGGCTCCATGCAGGCATGTGCTGATGTACAGCTAAAATCTCACTACGTTGACGAACAGATTCTAATGCTCGGCCAAATCAGGTCTGGTTGCTTTTTAGGCTTCTGATGGGCGGCCGGGGAATGTGTGTGTTTGTTGTGGTGGAAATGTGCATTTTTGTAACTATCTGTGTTTGTGTGGACTCGTGTTTTCGACTTAAAAGTGTTTGTTTTCATGGGGCAGAGCCCGCTCATCTCGATAATGTGCGATGACCTCTGACCTTTGTAAAACACGTATTACAGCACGACTCGGGGTGAGTCATACACAAAGTCGAGCTAATGTCTTTGGGACACGGGTCACGGTTTTATTTCATACCTTCACATGGGCCAAAAATGATTTAGATTTTTTTTTGGGGGGGTGGGGGTGGGGTTCACATTTTTGATGAAATTGACCAACCTGCCCACTAGCAACTGTGCTGAAAGTGTTCTGAGATGTCTAGTGGACTGCATGGTTGTTGTCTTATTTGTGAAGGCAGAATGTTTGATCCTGAATGCCCATCCAGCCTCTGGTGCCTTCACTGCCGGCTGGGACATTTAAGAAGTGTGTCGTGTCGCAGTGAGCATCCTCATCTCTCGCTGAGGGTAGGACGAAGGGGTGGGATTGGGAGTGGGGATTATATCTCCATCCCTTTGCAAAGCTCACACCAAACAATCAACTGTTGGAAGTAATCCTCCGGGACACACAGACACCCGAACACACCACGCTCGCACACAGCAACGGTAGCACACTATCATATTAGTAACATGCAAATGTGTTGTTACGTTCCATGATTGGTGCTTGTGCAGTGGAACGCCCTTGTTTTTGTATGATTTGTTTTTTGGGGAACCTTCTTGCCTTCGTCTTGAGCTAAGAGTACAATTGTGCACGTAAACAAAGAGAAAAAACCACATGACAGCAAAACTATACTAAGTGGAATTACTTCTGCAAAGTCTATCAGTATATAATATCAGGACAAAGTCGACCAGGGGTGAGTCCTGGCCGTCGAAATATTCAAATATCACATTGGCCTGTCGTCAAAGCTTCTAACGTGAGGGCGACGGCTCGGTGATGTCATTCCATTTTCTCACTCCATGTGGATGAAAGGCTGAAAACACCAAATACTTTGCCGTTCTGACCTGAAAATGTTTCCATATCATTAGCCCCCTAGTTGACACAGTTCTACGCTATCCTGTGAGGCACATTCGTGTGGCAAACTCATTTCTGCAGACTCAAACAAACAAGGCACCCCACACCAAACAACAACACACAAAGTAACCCACCTGCTGCGCCATACCCATGCCAAAAAAACACCCATATATTCTCGCTGCAGGGCATGCTGGGTAGCCTGTTGTACTCTTTCTCCCAACAATTTGAAGTGTTTGTCGCATTTTTGCTGGATTAAAAAATAAGTCGAGAAGTAAACAAGGAGGAGTTAACATACTATTGATATCAGATGTTTTTTTATTCATTGCTCATATTACTGTTGCAGTTGGACTACCCAGCATGCGCTGCGGGCATTTGAAACAGCTTGAAGTTATGTGTTATGTTTACAGCTTAGTTGTTGTTTGTCACCTACATACTTGTTGTAGTAGATGTATGTGATGCATGAACTTGTTTCGGAAGTGTTATGTTTTTGTTTTGTATTTTTGATGACCACCTATATAAAGACGGCCCCTCCGCCAAATTTTTTAACCCGATGTGACCCCCAGGTTCAAACGTTTTCCCAACCCCGCTTGTGTCTGTTCGATCGCTGGAGCAGTCTTTCGAGCCTGGCTGTGGGCGGGCCGTATGGTTAGCATTGCGGCCATTTTGTTTCTAGTGTGTGACGGTTAAAACCCACGGCACCTTCTGTGGCCACTCGGGCAATCAAAGGCTGCTCTTGTAGGGATTATCTTATGCTGTCATCATCGCGATTTACAAGATGCATCCTGAGCACCGTCGCCGCAACCCAAGACTGATTGTGATGATGGTCACGCGCGGCTCTGGTTATCTCCGGCATCATCATGCATGTGAGAGTGGGACCAGGACCTGTAGTCTGGGATACTTTGAGTTCTTTTGGGGTTGCGTTTGGGCTGGGTTGCAAGCACAGTTTAGAGCTAGCATTGTTGCTCGACCGAGATGTTAAATGGACTGCAGTACTTGCGTTCTCTAGATGGTAGCTGGAGGTCAATCAAATAACTGAAGTATGCCAACCTCTGGTCCCACAGGTTTGGCCCAATTAGCTGCTTTTATTTTCTAAAACTAGCTTGATAGAACCTTACCTTGGACCACGCCTGTTGCCGTCATCCATCGTGGTGTCATCAGACGGTCCAATTTCACCTCAAGCATGCGTGTGTTCAGAGTTGAGGTTCTGTTCCTGTGTCTTTGCTTCTAACTGGGTCCACTCTGGGGTGGCTCGGGTTTCATTGCTCAGACGCTCGGACCCACAGTGCTCTCCCAAACACACAACTTCTCTTTCAGGGGAATTCCTGGCGGCCTACCTGGCAGAGGAGGACAACCACCTGTCTGATCTCCTTCTGACATCCAGGATTTACTGTAAGCTCCGTGGGTCCAGCGGTCTGAACCCTCTGAGCGGAATGGCTGTGTTTTATTAGGGAAGCTAAGCTGCAGCGTGACGCAACAAGCCAGCGTTCTGCCAGCCCTTCCTCTCTGGTTACGCTCATCCTGTGATCAGCATCTGTTTCCCGTGGCGCCGTAAAGTCCAATTAAGCACTTTTCAGGCCAAAATTGACAGGCTCTCGTTGAACCTTTCAAGGATCCTGGAGGCCCACGAGGCCTTGAAGCAGTGCTGACATTTCTCGAAGCTGACCATATCCACCTTTTGGGGACGTTTGTGTCCTCACTGCCTTTTGGGATTCTGTTTTGTTCTGCTGACACGCTCTCGCTCTCCATCACGGACCCGTACCTTTCATTCTCAGTTTTTCATCTGGAAGACTGCAAAGGCCGCAGGCAGAAAATACTGTATGTTCATAATCCAACACAAAGTCGGTCAAAAACACCTGGATTGTCGTACAGTACATAGACGGTTGAAAGACTGTTGGGTTTTGTAGAAAGGGGTCAAGTAGTTATCCCGTTAACAAACTCAAGGAATGGTGCTAATTATTGGCTGTCTGAGTGAGTGTGCATCATTGTCGCTGGCAAGGGACCATGTTTTGGTTCTCATTAGAATCTCAGGGCCTCCAATCGCTTGTGATCGTGACTAAACGGGACAGCTGTAGTCTTGGAGCACGAACTTGTGAAGCTGGCTCGGATGAAAGGCGAAACGTCTTCTTTTTTTTTTTTTTTTTTGTCTAGTCCAGCATCAGAACAGCTGAATGGGAGTCAAGCTGCCTTTAAATGCTGAGCAAAATTTTCTTTGCCAAGGGAGATTTCATAATCCAAATGAGTCTCCCTTGACATTTGACTGCGTTTATTATGAATTTTGTTGCGCCACATTTCGATGCCGGACCTGACCTGAAAAGGGGACGGGTGGGGGGGGGAATTGGGGGATATAAGAAAGGGTGCAGAAGAACCTCACAAACATATTTCAACCATATTATAAACAACCGTGATAAGCAAGATTTCCGCAACAACCAGAACCGTCACAGAGCAAAATGAGCAAAAATACAGGGAAAGAAGAAAATAATAATAATAATAATAATGATAATACTAATATTCATGTACACACATTCATATACATATACATATATATACATATATACACACACACACATATATATACCTGCACATATTCGTACACGCATACATACACATACTGTGCACATACACATATCCATGCAGTACATACATACATACACACACATACAGTGTGCATATATATGTATACACACATACATACATACATATTTACTAATAATGATAAACATACAAGAAAAACAACGAGAAAAGAAACAGAACCTCTTGAACAATGACCATCCAAATGACACGTGCAACAAATCTACATTAAATCTACATTACTCTGCAGTGACAGGATAACCGCATCAGAGCGAAACAGAGAACGAGGAGATGCCCGTGGTGAACACCGCCATGCATCCCAAACCACACTCCCTCCAAAAGCGAGGGCCCGACCAGGAAGACGCCGGAGCACGGCCCCCCAGCAGGCTCCCCACAGAGGGGAAGGCCCGACCCCGCCACCCCAAGAGGCAACCGCGAGTCCCCTCCGAAGACGTGGAAGGGAGACCCGGCCCGACGCCGCCCGGCAGCCGAGCAGGGGCCACAGGAGGGGCCCGGGCGCCAACCGCCGGAACACCCGCCGGAGGCCGGCCAGCTTCGGGCAAGCAGGACAACCACTCCCGAGCCCCCGGGCCCAGAAGCCACCCAACCCCCCAAAGCAGGGGCCATACCCAACACCCCGGGAGCTCCAGGCCACCCCAGACGCAACTGCCGCGGGCCATCGCCTTCCCCAACGCCAGAGGCAGGCGCCCATAGAGGGCCCATGGGTCCACTCCTCCCTCTCAGCCCCCGTGACCCGTCCACCCCAGCCCCAGTACCCACACCAAACCCTGTTCCTACTACACTTACACACCTACATTTTCACATATGCACCTGGATGTGCCACCCCCCAATGTAGCGAGCAGCATCACCGCGAGCTCCCCCGAGACACGGGGCCATACCACCATACCCGGCCGCCGGGAAATCCACAGAGCGCCGCATGCACGCAGGCACTCCTCCCATCACCGCTGCCGACCGACACCCGGAGCCAAAACAATCACCCCCCCCCCCCGCCCCCAGCCCCACGGAGCGTCCAAAAAAAAACAGGGGTGTAACAGGACCCTCTAATCCCCGCCTCCCCACCCAACTAAAAGTGTTATGAAGTGTAAGATGTGTGTGTGTAGGCAATTAAAATTGAGGAGCCGAAACTGCGCGACACCATGGGCAGAACCACTCCGCCGGCTGAGCACGGCTAAGTAGCTCTGCCCACCCCGTGACACAAGTCCCGCCCCCCAAAAATGAATGTGAGGTGTCTGTGAGTCTATGTATAGTGAATAAGTGTAATTAAAACTGGGGAGTTTGCGGCCCCCAGGGCATGACAGAAGGAGGTCATGTTTGTGACCCCCCCCCGGCACACCCCCATGGAGCACGCACACTCCCCAAGATCCTATGTGCTTGTTTGCAGGGAGTGAGGGGGCGAGGGCGCGAGGGATAGTAAGACTAGGAGGGAAATTATATATATATTTTTTCCCTCCCAGAGGACGAGCCATTGGGCAGTAGGCACCCCTGTTTCCCGGGACCCACCGCGGGGCAGGGGCCGGCGCGAGGCGAGGCGAGGCCCCGGACGTTCAGCGACCGCAGCCCGGGAGCAGCCTCACCCAGATGTTACACACTAGCCACCATGCGCGCCACTGCAGGAGACCCCGGCGGCCCACACCCCCGAACACCGCCACCGCCATCCCCACCCCGTATCAGAGAGGAACCCGGGCAACACACCCCACCACTCGAAGAGGCAGCAACCATCCAGGCACAATCACACACCTCCCCACTGCCCCCTGTGCCCACACCCATGTTCAATCCCCTGCACCCAACATACACACAAACACACTGACACACACCTGCACTCGCGCACACACACCCACACCCGCCCAACCCCCTGTACACTCCCCCAACCCTGGTCCTCCCAGGCACCAATCCGGCACTGGGACGCGCACCCATCCACCCCCACAGCAGCGAGTCCAGGCCAACCCAGATGCCCCCGGGGGTCAGATACGCCCCCACTCCTAGGCAGAGGCAGCCCCCGGAACCCAGGGCCCAGGAGTGCCGCCCTACCCACACCCAGCCAGCCCAGCCAACCGGCCCGGGGCCCGACGGCCACGACCCAGGCCCCAACCCACGGTCCCCCGCCCCTCCACCAACCGGTCGTCTCGGCACCAGACCTACCCCAGCCTCACAGAGATAAACACCGGTCCCCCGCAGAGCAGCGTAGCCCAGCCCCCCTCCCCAAGGGACCCCCAGCGGCCCGTATACCCCCGGCACCTCCGCCAGCCGCCCAACTCTCAGAGTGAAGTGAAAGAGCTAATCACCGGGGACCAGAGTGAATGAGAATGAAATTGATTGTTTAAAGAGCTAGACATTGTCTCACAAGAGATATGATCTAATAAAAGGTTCCTAAATTGGTTCATACTTAGATTGGCTTTTGTTTTCCAATTCATGAGAATAGTTTTCTTTGCGATGCATAACGCAGTAAGGACCATACGTGAGGTGTTATTATCGATATTGATGCCACCTAAATGGCCAAGTAAACACAATGTGGGGTGTGCTGGAATATTACATCTGGACCAAGTGGACAGCTCCTCACATACCTGAAGCCAAAACCTTTGGACAGGAGCACAATACCACACAGCATGTATATAGTTATCAACAGAGTTATTTGTGCACTGTGAGCAAATATTTGACTTTGTGAGACCCATCTTGAACATCCTTTGTCCTGTATAATGAGTCCTATGAAGAATTTTGAACTGAATCAGCTGTAGATTTAAGTTTTTCGTCATTTTAAATGTATTTGAACATATTTGTATCCATGTGTTTTGATCCAAATTACTGAGTAGGTCTGTTTCCCATTTTGCAGTCGGTAGGTGTATTAAATCTTCTGCTTTATTGTTAAGCCTATATATTTTTGATAATAACTTTGGGGCGCAGAGGTTACAGAATTCTGCCACCTTGGTTGGCATTTGCAGGTTCAATTGATTGGGCGTGTATTTTTTTCCTATTATAGATTTGATTTGGTGGTATTCTAAAAATTTGGTGCTGCTGATTCCATATTGGGAGGTGAGCGTATCAAATGACACAAACTTTCCTTCTACTATGATATTATCTAAGTGTTTTATCCCTTTGTTTTTCCAGAGAGGAAAGTTTATCATTATTTTATTTTGTAGGATGTCAGGGTTGTTCCAGATGGGTGTCAGCTTACATGGATAGAGGGAACATTTGTTTATTTTAAGAAATTCCCACCAAGCTGTCAGAGTGGAGCTGATGTTCATACTTTTGTAACATTTATGATGTTTAATGGTTGAACTGATGAATGGTAGATCACAGATTGCTAGATCATCACACAGTGCTTGCTCTATATCCAGCCATGGCTCGTCTGGATAACTCGGTTTGAGCCATTTGGAGACATATTGCAGTTGATTGGCTAAGAAATACTGAGAAAAGTCCGGAAGCTCTAAACCACCCCTGCCTTTGGTTTGTTTTAACGTATTTAAGCTGATACGTGATGGTTTGTCTTTCCAAAGGAATTTTGAGATGTGGGAGTCCAGTGACTTGAACCACTTGGAGGATGGTTTGGTGGGTATCATTGAAAACAAATAATTAATTTTCGGTAGAACCATCATCTTGACGGCAGCCACTCTCCCCATGAGTGATATGGGTAGACGTCTCCACCGCAAAAGATCACCCTCAGTTGTTTTCAAAAGCTGAACGTAATTCAACTGTGTCAGCTCTGACAACTTGGGTGAAATATTTATACCCAAATATCGAATATTTCCTGTCCGTATTATGGCATCAGGTATACCCTTAAAGTGACAGTTAATGGGTAGAGCTGTGGTCTTAGACCAGTTGATAGAGTAATCAGACACTGATGAGTACTTGTTTATAAGTTGAATCGTGCGGGAAAGGGACGCTTGAGTATTGTGGAGAAAAAGTAATACATCATCAGCGTAGAGACTTATTTTGTGATCCATATCCCTTTGTTTTCTTCATGTTGTCTGATGGCCGCTGCTAAGGGTTGGATAAATATGGAAAACAGTGAAGGGGACAGCGGACAGCCCTGCTTGGCCTCTGTGAAGGCTAAAGCTTGAAGAACTTTGATCATTGGTCCTCACACATGCATGTGGGTTGGTATCAAATATTCTGATCCAATCAATAAAACCCGGTCCAAACCCAAATGTAATTAATGTTCTGAATAGGAAGTTCCAGTTTACCCTGTCAAATGCTTTTTCTGCATCTAGAGAAAGGATAATAGTTTCCAAATCCTGTATGTAAGAATAATATATGAGGTTAATTAATCTTCGTGTGTTAGTTGAGGAGTGTCTACCTTTAATAAAACCGGTTTGGTCTGGATGGATTATGGAATGAGTCATTTTCTCTAACCTTCTGGCCAAAGCTTTCCTGATTATTTTAAAATCTACATTAATTAAGGAAATTGGGCGGTAGCTAGATGGGAGTGTGGAGTCTTTTCCTGGTTTTAATAAGAGAGTAATATTAGCTAAGTTCATAGTTGGAGGCATTTTATTTTTCTCCTTTATTTCTAATAACATTTTGTAAAAAGTTGGCGCCAGTGTAGTCCAGAATTCTTTGTAGAATTCAGCAGGAAAAGCATCTGGGCCTGGGGCTTTATTATTAGGCATGAGCTGGAGAGCTTCCTGGAGTTCGCCAACAGATAGAGGTGAGTTCAGGGATGTTTTCTGGTTCAGTTGTAATATCGGTAGATTTAAATTACTAAGAAACTGATCTATTTCATCATCTGATGGGTCTAATAATGGTGTGTATAATGCTTTATAAAAATCCCTAAAAATGGTGTTTATTTTATCAGGGTCATGGCTGATGTTTCCTGCTGAGTCTTTAACGCCGTAGATAGTTGTTTTCTCTTTATTTGTTTTTAACTGATTAGCCAAAAATGTCCCAGATTTGTTACTATGTTCAAAGTTCTCCAAGCGAAGCCTTTGTACTAAGAATTGTGTTTTCTTATTTCATATTTCCCCAAGTTCCAGTTTGTTTTTTCTTATTTCATTTAGAGTGTGTTCATCTTGAGAGACAGAGTAGGCCTCCTCTAACGATTTCATTTTACCTTCCAAAACTGATATTTTGGAAGTCTCTTTCTTTTTCTTGTGCGAGGAAAATGAAATGATTTTCCCGCGCATTACTGCCTTCCCTGCCTCCCAGAGAACACAGGCTGATGTTCCTGGTAAATCCTTGTTTTCTACGTATAGAGACCATTGTCTCTTGAAGTAACTGATAAATTCCGAGTCTTCAAGCAATGGTGTATTCAATCTCCAGTTTCGTGTTGGTACTGTTCTTATTACTTACCAGTAAGTGACACTGGTGCATGGTCGCTGATAATGATGGGATGGATTTTGGTTTCAGATATATCACTCATCAGTGTGCTGCTGGTTAGAAAATAAACTAATCTGGAGTATGAGTGGTGAACTGATGAGAAGAAGGTGTACTCCTTAACAGTGGGATGGTGGGAGCGCCAAGCATCACAAAGTCCAAAATCCTTCATATATTGTTTAACAACCTCTGGGGATTGGTCCTGTCTATTATTTCCATTGCGACTCAGCCTGTCCACTCTTGGATGAAGAACCATGTTGAAGTCCCCTCCAATAATGAGTGTGCAGTCTGAGTGATCTTAGAGTGATTTGAAAAAGGAGTGAAAAAAAGAAGGGTCATCAACATTTGGTCCATATACGCTTGCAATGCATAACTTCATATTTTGTATATAAGCTTTAATTATGATGAATCTGCCCTGCGGGTCTGTGAGTATGTTATCAATGCGAAAGTTTAATTTTTTGTTGATTAGAATTGCTACCCCTCTCTGCCTTGAGTTGAAACAGGCTGAGTACACATGCGGAAAGTGTGTTGTGTAAAGTGCATCTATAGATGTGTTTGTTGTAGTAAGACAATGTCTGCCTTTAAATGCTGCAGGTGATTAAAAATGTTTAGTCTCTTGAACGTGGAACCAGCTCCGTGCACATTCCACGAGATAAACCTCAGTGTACCCATGACCTGACTGGTGTTAGTACTATGGACTCATGCAGATTTGTTTGAAATCCACCTGTTGTGTGGATAGTATGGACATGCTGCTGTGCCTCAGTTCTATCTGTGTTCTGGTTAATGCATACAAATAAGGTGAGGTGTTCATTACCCAGGAAGATGTGAGGGAAGGGAGTGAAAAGAGGGTGCAAAAGAAAAGGAGATAGAAAACAGTAACAGAAACAGGAGAAACGTCTTCTTAGACAACCCGAACAATCCATTCAACGAGAATACAATGAAATGAAGTGTGCACATGATGGAGTGAGCGTATGTCCATTAGAAGTAACGCTGGATGCAAACGTGAGGATGGTTTTGCCCAAATGACAAATTTGGCGGCCAACGATGTCCGAGCGAAGAACAAGACGTAAGGATTGAAAAGAGGATTTGTGAAGACTATAACGGAGAAAACTCCTCCCCCTACTGTCCTCGCCAAAGCGTTTGACGGAGGATTACATCCGTGCAATCGAAACTCGCCGGGACATTCTGCCGGCAACCCGAACGCAGCAGGGAGCCCGGCGATTGAGGGGCGGCGGTACGGCCCGGTGCGGAGGATGACAGCTTAAGGTGAAAGGGCGTACGGACCACAGGTAACGCGTCTTTGCGTGGGCGAACATCCCGCTCAGATGATGGATAATAATCACGCCTGATTGCGGTGGTCTGAGTGTTTGGAAATAGGACGTTCATATCTCTGACGTGGGCTTGGCAGGCCGCCCTGCTCTCCAGATGTGTTTACATGTGATTCTTGTGGGAGCAGAGGGGGTGGGAGTCGCGCTAATGTCTTTCTAGGCAGGGCACAGCCAACAATCGGATGTTTTGTTAGCAGGAACTGCGGGATTTAAAAGACTTTTCATTAAGAACTAGTCTTCCAACTGTAAATGAAAATGTGTATGCAGTATTGTGCTTTCACACGTGTGCATTTCAGCATTCAAAACCCGGCAAATTTGCAAACTTTTGGTAATAATTTGCAGGTAAATTGTACAGCATACATGTACCGCTGTGAAAAAAAGCCCACCGTTTTTGCATGTTTATGTCTTTATTTGTCACCAATGATAATTCTTTTTCAAGCACTGATATTTTGCACTTTGTTTGCTAGTCCGTGAATGCGCCATAGTTGCTATGATTACAGGCCTGCTTGCATAGGCTCCAGCATAGCCCGCTACCAAAATGGGTATGCGTCCTCTTTTCCCGTGCTGGCTGTCGTTATTAACATTAACAACGTTGTTGTTTTTCATTCAACTGACCGCCATTTGGGCACTCTGCTGCAAGGGACGCCATCTTTGAGAGGCGGATTTTTGAATAAGTGTTTCCAAAGAAGTTCATTTTTCCAGGGTTAGTGGTTACATTCCAAATGTTAACAAGCGTTTGCCCTCAGGTTTTCAGATTTCCGTGCTGGTTTTTGAACCTTCCTCTGTTAGAGTTTGTGTCTTTGATTCTAAATAGTATTATAGGTAAATTTTTGCGAAGTAGGATTCAATATGAATGTTCATAGTTAGCATGGAAAACCTGTTTATGACTTTCTACATATAATCTTTACCATTATTGGAGCCCTATAGGCCTAAAATAACACCCCTATTGCCCCCTTTACCCTATTATTCTTTGTTTACATCAAATTGCTCAACCATGGCTTTAACCACTAGCAAGCTAACTAATTAGCCTCCATGTTATTTACTGTTTTATAAGCTTAAGAAAGGGTTCACAAAGGTAAGGGAAGGGAAGAAGGGAAAAAAACCAAAAAGGCACCACTTCCACACAGAATGGGAGGAGAACTTTTTTTCATTGTATCATGTCGGATATGCCATGGCTGACGTTATGCAGTGTGAGGGTAGATTAATGATGGAACGTTACTGACGCCAAGTGGACAGAATACTACATTTGCCTTTCAATATTTTTGACAAATAATATTCCATAGTCAACCACCAAACAGTGATCATTTAGTGATTTTTCGAAAACCACAATAAAACAAGGGAACAATAATCAAATCGCAAAGGACTGTATGACGTTTTTTAATGGCATACTTTAAATGTATTGAAATTATAAGACGTGTAAACTTCCAGTATCATTACAGTATCTCTTTGCTGGATTGAGAGGCCAAAAAAAGGTCACTCTAACATAAAGTCGTGGCCAAAAATATTGTGATCTTTGGCGTATATCCCGTTGGAATATAAAACAAATGCTGGTGTGATGCCTGAGGAGAAAGGGGGACTGTGCCTGAATCAGTCCATGAGTTCTTCCACCGTGTCCACAGGCAGGATGACAAACCAGCCCACAGTCAACCAGTCCAACACCGACAGGCACAGCAAGGGGAAAGACGAAACCCAGCAAGATGACAACACAGAGACTGGCTACAAAGATGCCGGTCACTGCAGCCGCAACACCCACAACCTGTTGCTGGGACTCACCGTCATGGGTACGTACTGCCTGACCCTCATCTGATATCATTCCGTCTTTTGGCGCTGTAGTTGGGGCTGAGCAATCATGTGACAGGTGTGGTCATGGGAGCGGTGTTCGGGATGCTGCTGCGCTACATGAAGGTGACAGACAACTCCGCCCTCACTATGGTTTCCTTCCCGGGAGAAATACTCATGAGGATGCTGAAGATGCTCATCCTGCCTCTCATCATCTCCAGCCTCATCACAGGTGAGAAACTCAAAGGTGACTTCCTGTTGGGCTCCGACGTTGATGTAAAGGCCACATGTCTTGGTGTGTCAGGGCTGGCTGGTCTGGATGCTCGCTCCAGTGGCAGGATGGGCAGTAGAGCCATGGTGTACTACATGTCCACCACCATCATTGCCGCCATCCTCGGCGTCATCCTGGTGCTAAGTATCCACCCCGGCAACCCCAAACTGAGGGGGCGCGCAACGACCCCGGCCACCAAAAACCAGGAAGTCAGCAGCCTTGACGCCTTCCTCGACCTCATCCGAAACCTTTTCCCTGAGAACTTGGTGCAGTCTTGTTTCCAGCAGGTAACACTTCGACTTCCGCCATTTTGGGGGCCATTTTGAACTGAGCTGAATGATTAGCAGTAGGAAGGCTGAGCTCTTCTGCCGCTGCTAATCCCTTTACGTCCGGAATTCTGCATCCTTGTTTACTACAGCAAAACATCAACACCGCTGAGCACCAACTCATGTTACTCATCCTAATGCCTTTCTCCTTCACTGGAAGTGTCCTACTATCTACTGACTTTGTCTTCACGTTCCTGTAGACAGTAGCTCCCCGCTTTTTCTGCGAGTTACCTTCCAGGGCCGCCAGTGAATGGTCATTCTGGAACGTCTTATAAAAAATGACCAATAAAATGTCTACTTTTACCACACAGCTCACCCCTCCCCCACCAAAATTTTCTTCTAGCGTCGGATCAACATTTGCAATAAAAAAAGAGTGTTCAGTCTGTGCAGTGGTTTCTGCACCTCGCCGTATTTGTTCCATAGAACAGCGGCATGAACGGAGTGAGCCCTTTTGTCAGTCATACAGTTTCTTTGTCGCAGTGGGTGGAGGCGGGGCTGCTAGCATACACAGAATGTGCAGAACAGTGCAGCCTCATGAGGAGCAATGCAAGGTAACGTAGCAGAAATTAAATTAGTAGAGTGCAATATATTGTAAATTCTGGTTTTTATTTTACGTTTCTTAAATGTATTCTATTAAAATCTTGTCTCGTCTCGCTTTTTCAGACCCAATCTCGTCTTGTGATTGTCTGGTGACACCCCTACTGACATAGGGCGATTGAGTCTATTACTGTGGGAAAAATCGGCCTATTTTGGAGAAAAAGCAAAGCAATACAGATTTTTCAAAATGTTTTTTTGAGGAAAAATCTGGGAGTTTGGGTGGCTGTGAATACTGAATGGCGAGTACTGGTTCCGTGAATCTTATTTTCCTTTATCCTGCAGGTCCAGACGGTGCTGAAACAGATGTCAGTAGCAGCACCAAACCAAACTGAGCCCATCGTAGTGAACAGGAAGAAACTGGAGTATAAATGGGGCATGAACGTTCTCGGTGAGCAAAGTCCCGCCTCTATTATCTCCATCATGTTTGACTGACTGGTCTTTGTTTTGCTGCAGGCCTGATTGGCTTCTTTATCACCTTTGGGATCTGCATGGGCAGGATGGGCGAGCGTGGAAAAGTCATGTGCGACTTCTTCAACATCCTTAACGAGATCATCATGACGATGGTCTCCATGATCATGTGGTCAGTGCCATGTCTTTTCCCACCACCGCAGCATGTGTCTGTTTTTGCTCATGTGGGTCAGCGGCTGCCTTATTGTGACACGCTGGAGATGCCGCACATGGCAGCCGCTGACAGTGACGGAGAAGGCGAAGGCTGCGCATGAGACACGTGGGAACCAGCGGCAGCGGGCGCTCTGATAGGACGGGAAGGCTGTGGGAGAAAGTGTGTCGGTGAAGGACGTGGACAGATGGGATGGGACGCTTTCCCCGGAGCGTGGTGGAGTCTGTGGTATGCAGGGGAGTAGCAGGAGCCGGCGCCCGCAACAATGTTGAGCTCTCCCGTCGGAGAAGATGTGGAACATCTCCAGAATGTAATGAAGACACTGAAAGGGCGGGACGGACACGGCAAGAGTGCAAAAAAACAAAACAAAGTCCATCTTCATGTGCAGCTGGCCGCCAGAGGAAATGTGCATGTTCGTATCCCTCACGGCGTATAAACACATTAGCTAGCAGCCTGCAGGCCAGCTAAACACAAGCTCCACTGTATACAAAACACGCATCATACGAGGAAGACATTCATCACAACCAGTGCGCGCCACGCTCCGGAAAACAACTGCAACCAGACGCCAGCATCGTAGCACAGTAGCACGCAAAGTGGAATTTCACCGACTAGAACTATACAGTATATACAAGTTAAAATTCTAGCGATGCTCATAATTTCCTCAGCAGCTTCCTGCCCAGTAAGACAAATTCTGCCGTATGCAACATAAACTATAGAAAAACTGTCATGTTTATTGGAAACATTTTATCCCAAATAAAGAATCACGTACGAGACATATTACCTTCCTATGCTGTGCATTAAAAGAGAAAAGATTTTGGAGGTCTGCTGCGAGAAGGTGGATGATCTCCTGCAGCCGAGCCTCCACTTGTCTGCCCTGATCTGATGGTTTTGTAGTATGAAGAACAATCTAAACGAAGAAAAACATAGTATGCATATCTTTCCGTGTATTCAATCGGTTTAAGATCAAAATATTCTGTGACCCGAGCCTGGATCACAGACGATATCTCATCTTTACGCCAATATCGGCTGAGGATATTATTGGAATCTCTATAAAATTCCCGTCTGCCTCATCTCCAGGTACTCTCCCGTCGGCATCGCCTCTCTGATTGCGGGGAAGATCGCCGCCATCGGTGACCTGGAGGTGGTGGCCAGGCAGCTGGGCATGTACATGGTGACCGTCGTAGTGGGCCTGGTCATCCACGGCGGCTTGATCCTTCCCGCCATCTTCTTCGGGATCACCCGGAAAAGCCCCTTCACTTTCTACTCTGGAATCTTCCAGGCTTGGATCACGGCGCTGGGCACGGCCAGCAGGTCAGTGACGTACGGAATAAAGAAAGCAAGGATGAAGGATGATGATTCCATGTCCTACATGATTCCAGCCGTTTATGGTGAAAGTCAGTGTGGGATTATGGAAGCGGCCAAACGGACCCTGCTTGTACGCTGTGTGGCTTTGCGGACGCCAACTGTTATTTTGGCGCATTACTGTGGCTGCAGTGAAAAATGGGTAATCCTATCAACGTTTCCTCTAATTATATTACGACCCCAGCTTAGCCGACTCGGGAACCAAATTCCTCTAATACACACGGAGGATTGCGACTGTGACTGGCACCAGCTGTCAGGAGGAGGCTCACTCCACTCGGATTTCCGTGTTATTTTGTCTCCTTGCCCACCTCAGCCGCCCTCGCCCCCTTCCTCACCTCTCCACCTCCGCGTGTCGCGCCCTGTCTGCCTATTTGTTGTCCTCCGTCAGACGTCTCCATGTTGCCTTCTGCTCCAGTGCCGGGACCTTGCCGGTCACATTCCGCTGCCTGGAGGAGAACCTCAAGATCGACAAGCGCGTCACTCGCTTCGTGCTGCCCATCGGCGCCACCATCAACATGGACGGCACTGCCCTGTACGAGGCCGTGGCGGCCATCTTTATCGCCCAGATGAACGACATCACGCTGGACGGCGGGCAGATCGTCACCGTCAGGTCAGGAAGGAGTGGCGTGCTTCTCGTTGTGTTCTTAGCATTTTCAACTTGTCGCGTGACTATGCAGATTGAATAAGACTAATAATTCACAGATTAATATTTCAATCGATTTAATTTAACAGGTAGTCTGCCCTGTTCAGATGTGGGCTGTGTTTATTTTGTCTGGATTGGGGGGGTCATTAAAAATGGGCTGTGTGTTGCAAATAGCCCCTATGCTGCACATTGGGCATCTGCGTGTTACATCATCGGCGCTGTGGGATGGTGAAGGTGGGCACCCCATCAACAGAGCAAAAGCAGTACAGATGTGGGGGTAAAGCAGTTCTGATTAGATGTTTAAAATGCCAGTGAGTGTAGGATGGCCGTGATGTGGTGTTGGTTGCGTGTTTCCATCAGGATCCTAGCAGCCCTATTTTGGAACCGTGTGTGTGTGTGTTGTAGATTTGCATATAATAGAATCCTGGTGGAGGTCTGCTGGGAATTTCTCCTCGCTGTGTTTTGTCACCAGCGCTTTGTTTGCCTGCAGTTTGTCAGCCTCGCATGCCATAATATCAGCTTTTTACTGCCTGTGGCATCTGTCTGCACTTAAAAGGCGCATTTATGAGGCCGCCTTTCATGTCCCTGAAGTTCCCGTGCTGGCCGTGGCACTAGGTCACGCTGACTGTCATTGTTTGGGGAAAGCTAAACTGGCTGAGCTTGTCGCCAGCGTTGTCGCACACAACAGGTTTGATGTTCGGGCCTGAGCATGTGACCGCTTGGTTCTTCATTTCGGGGTTTCAGTGCAATTGCAAACATCCATCTTGTGGTGACGGCGACTAATGATGCTCAGTTATGTGCAAGCATTGGACCAAAAAGTCCGACCTCCAAATACTGTATTGTCTCTGCTGTCGTAAATATGCAGTGCGTCGCCTCAAGCCGCCTCGCAGATGGAGCAATGTGTTGACAAAGCATGTCTCGGTAGCCACTTAAGCCTTTCTTCACATCTTCTGGCCCTAATCATCTTAGTATTCAGGAAAAATGTAGTACAGTCGTCACAGTTTTTTCACGGTTTTTCCAAAACGACTAATTATTAGTCAAATAATATGCATATCAAGCATTTCTGGCATATTCTTGGCCTAAATTAAGCATTTTCAAGCTAAAAAATGAGTGACTGAACTAAAACATACACATTCGGTTTAAAGCATTAAGACATTGATGAGCTGTTGTACAAAATGGCCACTAGGTGTCACTAGTAACAGATTGAGGCTGTCAACAATTACCTAATTATCTCACTACAGGCAGAGAGTAATCACAATAATCATCATCATCATCCTAATAACACAGGCTACTGTTGTGGCCATACTCCAGCGTACTCAACTTGGAATCCTCGATGTCACTTCCTGCCCACACATCCGGAAGACATGTATTGAAACACACACCAGCGTGAGGCTTATTTGTGTCTTAAAGGGCTAGTTTGGTTTTTTTTGTTATCACATCACCCATATTGGGTCACATGGTGGCCTAGTGGTTAGCATGTTGGCCACACAGTCTTAAATCTCCACTCGGGCATCTCAGTGTGGAGTTTGCATGTTCTCCCTGTGCATGCGTGGGTTTTCTCCGGTTATTCCAGTTTCCTCCCACATTGCAAAAACATGCATGTTAGGTCCGTTAGCAACTCTAAATGTGAGTGTGGTGTGTGTTGGTTGTCAATATGGGCCCTGCGATTGGCTGGTCCACAATGTACCCCTCCTTTCTGGGATTGACTCCTGCATACCCCTGCAACCCTAGTAAGGATAAGGAGCATTGAAAAGGGATAATATTATTGTAAATGTGATTATAGGGGTGTTATTTCATGACTAGAGAGCTCTAATAATTTTAATAACTCTAATTATGCCATAACTATGAAAATCTTTCATTTGTAAGTAAGGAATCCTGCAGAAATGAATTCATGACGGTGCGGTCTGTAACCAGTTAACCGCCATCAATGAAGGACTGGTGTAATTTTAACATGAGCATGACAAGCGCTCCCGCGACCCGGACAAGCGGAGGAAAATGGATGGATGGATGGATGACAAGCGTACAGCCAGAGCCCAATTATGTGCAAGGGGGCGCATTCTCTGCAAATGTGCAAAGGATGTGCATCACTGCTGTAGGCATAGAGCAGAGTGAGAGAGGGAAAAAAGACAAGTTCAGCCACTTACCTGTCAACCAGGATGGGGTGGGTTGCTACTTGAACCTGACCAATGACCACGCTGTGGTCTGCATCGCAATCAATGGGAGGTTAGAGATTTTTTTTAGACTTCCTGCTCATCTTCTGCTTTGGTTTGTACAGCAACAAACAAGTGGTAGCGCCCTCCGCTGGTCGTGGTGAAATGTAGTTTTCCTCCATTTCTTCTTATGACTGCACGATGTAACGCTCTCCTCTCTCCTCCCAGTATGACCGCCACTCTTGCCAGCGTGGGCGCGGCCAGCATTCCCAGCGCCGGACTGGTCACCATGCTGCTGATCCTGACGGCGGTCGGCCTTCCCACGCAGGACATCAGTCTGCTCATCGCCGTCGACTGGCTGCTGTGAGTCAGGTGTCTGCTGAGGGGGCGGGGCATAGCGGGGAACGTGAGCGGCGACACGTGGCCGTTTACCGCGTGACACTGAAACCGTTTGTCCCGCTTCAGCGACAGAATGCGTACCTCCATCAACGTGGTCGGCGACTCGTTTGGCGCCGGCATTGTGGACCACTTGTCCAAAGCTGAGCTGCACGAAATCGATGCGGCCGAAATGCAGATGCTCCCCACGGAGGAGGAGCTGGATTTCATCCCGCCGCCGCCGATCCTCACCGAGATGGATCTGGTGGACCCGCTCAGGCCACCCGAGCTGCCCCCCCGCTCCCCTCGCCCCCCCAAACAAAACCACCACAGCCATGTTCTCTCCCAGTCCCATTCCATCACGTACTCGCCATCCCGCTCAGTCCGCTCTCCGTCGCCGCACTCTATCCGCTCCCCCTCCCCGCGCTCCATCTGTTCCCATTCCCCTCGACCTTTCCGGACCCACTCACCTCAAATCCTCCGCAGGACGGAACCGGGCTACTGCGCCCTGCCCAGCCATGACACGCAGGTACCAGTCCACTTCCTCTTTCTTCGGGCTCAGTGCTACTATGTTACGTAACATCGTCAGTTCTAGAGAGATGAACTTTGTAAAAACTCTAAACGTCATCCACAGATTCCCGCCCTCCCTCGCTGCTACCGGGACAGGGAGCGGGAACGTGAGCGGCTGCACCGAGAGAGCGAGACGGAGGAAGAGGAGGAGAGAGAGAGGGTCCTCGGAGAGGTAAGCGACGGGGAGGAGAGCGACGACACGGCCTACGACCGGCGGCACGCCATCCCGCCCTGCGACCTGCCATGAGCGCCTCGCTGGAATTCCGTCTCCTTAATTGGCTCCGTTTGGGAACGTTTGATTGCAGAGATGTATTTTAAAAAATGTTCAAAAAAATATTAAATGATTTTCTCTCCCACCATCTTGATTCATGATTCCGGAAGGCTCGTTTCCACCAACTAAGTGGTTGGACTGGTGGAAACATGGCTTCCTGGGCCACAACACAAACATGCTACTTTCTTCCAGAGGCGCGACCTCAAGTCACAGCGACCTGGACTCGAGTCAGACTCAAGTCACAACTTTGGTGAAGTCATCAAAGGACTTGCAAGTTGACTTGCGACTCACGACTTGACTCTGACTTTAGTCTGATGACTTGAAAGCAGTTAGTAAATAGGGTCCCCATTCGAAGTATCAAAAGAAAAGTCATATGCAGTATTCTGGTCACCCGGCATCAGTAATGAGACATTACCTTACGTTACCTTACCTTATCTTGCACTGCTCTGTAAGAGTTGCACAACGTGGTGTAAACAAAGCCAAGTTATAGTGAGGGTGGATGACAGACTCATGTGGATGCCATGCATCAGGAGATACACCAACTAGGAGCTTTCCCAATGCTAACGTGAGTTACTCTGTCTTATTGTTGCTCATCATGTGTACTATATCAGGTAATATAAAGGTAACTATAGGGGTGTTATTTCATGTCTATTGGGCTCTGATAATGTTAAAACATTTGTAGTTCGATAAACAGGTTGTCTATGCTCTTACTACCACATTTTAAATGTATCCAACTATCTTCTACCACTTCCCAAGGCCTTCCCAGGACAGTCCTGGGTCTTCCCCGAGGCCTCCTGCCGGTTGTAGGTGCCCCGGATACCTTCCCAGGGCGGCTTCCGAAACGAAAATGTTACATTTGTCAACATGGAATCCTACTTTGCGGACATTCACTTCTCGCTGCCATTAACAGAAAAGTAACTTGACAGCTCTGATTTCCAGCGGAGAAATGTTCCCCCAGAATGCACGGTTTGTGTTTGTCACGCTGAATAGTGTTACTTTAGCGTGACGCACACAATGTTTCTGACTTGTACGGAAAATGTCAAGCTTGTCACTTTGGACTTGACTTCAGACTAGCCAAGCACTTGACTTTCTCCCACTTGTGCTTTCTTCCCTGCAAACTCTCCCATGTCCTCCTTCCACCAATCATGTCTTGTCCAAGAGCAGCAGCCACCATCACCCTGTTAAAATTCTTGGGACTTACTGCCTGCTTTGTGTCGATGATGAGTCATTGTTGCCCAAACGCACGAGACGCTGTTTTCATGTCTGTGGACTTTCCTTCTCCTTTATCTTGTTCTGGTCTGTAAACTCGCCTCCCGTGTGCCGCTCAGTGCCTCTCATTCCAACTCAACGTCGACCCCGCGCCCGGCGTAGCGTGGCGTGTCTGTAATAAAAAACCCTCCAGATTTCTTCAAGACAAACCGCGTTTTATTTTGTCTTTCGCTACCTCGTGTAGGAGGATTTGCTCTCCAAAGGGGTCAGGGTTCACTCGCTAAGGACGAGCGGGGGGGGGTTGGAATCCGGTAGACAAAGAAATTACTGGATGGACACGTCGCAACAGAGACACGCACAGCAGCCATTGATGAGACAAAGATATCAGCACACTTAATCCGCTCAAAGGAGAGTTTAGAGATCCGGGGGTGCGGCAGATGGCCAGAAAGACGTCAATCCTTTTCATTCTTCCCAGACAGCATAAGAGCGCTGAGGATGATTGCGCTGACTTGTGTGTGCGTGTCGTCAGCAGGAGGTCAGAGGTGACGCGGGGCAGGACGTGCTGATGCATGCCACAACTTGTGATGATGATGATGCTCTAATCCGTCCTGCAACGCGTCACCGTGACGTGGCCACGACGACGACTTTTTCTCCCAAAGCGCACGTGTCAAACTCAAGGCCCGGGGGCCAGTTCCGGCCCGCCGTATCGTTTGATGTGGCCCATGCAGGCATGGAAATAAAATAGGACACCTGAACTTTATTATCTTTAAAAAAAACATTTTAGAATTTGATTGAAGGGTTCGAATCTCCGTTGGGCATCTCTGTGCCGAGTTTGGGTGCATGGTCCGTAGCTTCTGTGTATGTAAACCGTCTGCTCTGCAACAGTGAACTCTGCTGCTCCGTGCGGTAATTACATGACGGTCCGGTTGGTGTTGCAAGTAGCGCTCGCTCATGGAATAAATCACCCCGCTAGCAGGGATGAAATACATTGCGTAATTGTTTTCATCATTTATTCCAATAATACAGCAATGAAATTGTATTCTTTATGCTAGAAAATGAAATACACGACTTTTACAATTGTATCAGACACAGTATCTGTATCTGATTGGCACCGCCCACAGCAGCCTGGATCGGAATCGGATCGGAAACAAAATTGCACATCACCGTATTGAACCTCGATTGTGTGAGTGAACAACGGCAACTGAGGAGAGAAGGGGAGGGTCACTTTTAATGCAAATGTTGATCCGGAAGGTTCTGGAGGGGCCATGTTTGAAAAATAGCCATTTTATGGGCAAACGTCTTTATTTCTTTGTTTGTAATAAAAAATAATAATAATAGTGTCTTACCACATTCAGTATGTGGGTTTGAAATGAAAGCCAGTGGTTCTTATTTTCTATGCTACTCTCCCGTTAGGTCGACGGAATATTAGAAACAGCTGTGATATTCCAAACTATGGAAGCACAATAATAAACAAAAACCCGTCGGGACTTTGTCGTGGCCGGCCTCGTCCAAACAAGCCAGTCAGAGTCATGTGGCGTGAATTAACACGATGGTTTCGAGAGGAAAGGATGTTGACGTTTGCTGATGTCACTTTTGCTTGTAAATGAAAAGCGGCAGCTGGTCCAGCCTGGTCCAGCCAGGTCGTGCCAAATGAGCTCGCATGCGACATCTAGAGGCAGAAAGGCCGCCACAAATACTTCCATCCATCCTTTTCTATGCCGCTTAGGGCCGCGGGTAGGCTGGAGCCTATCCCAGCTGGCTTCGGACGAGAGGCGGGTACACTCTGGACTGGTCGCCAGCGCTACGAAGACCTGATGTGTAAAAAGACTGCGGGACATTCTGGCCGAGTCATCACCCACGGAGTCGTGTGGAAGGAAATCAGAAGCGACATCTGAGCAAAAAGGAGTCTCTTTATTAACTTGAACTTAATTATGCTACGAACGCTCTTTCCCAAAGACTGTAGCTCTTCTGACAGGTTAACCAGGCAAAGAACTCAGCCAATCAAATCCAAGTTTGTAGAGAAGCTCTCCTCAAATTCTTCTCAATGTCCATGTGCGTCTTTTCTCCCTTAGTGTCTCTTCGTCTGTTGCTCCGTCACACCTGAGTGACCAGAGGTTCTCTGAGGTAAAAGTTCATCCCGCTCTGATCTCCTGCTGCTTTTCTGTTCCTTTTGTACAGCGGCACATATTCCTCTGTGTCCTCTGACCCTTCTTCTCCTTCTTCATCATCTCCATCGTCGTCCTGGATGTCCTTCTCCCAGGGGGAGGCAGGGACGTGGTGGTACTCTGTGGTGTCCACGCGCTCCATCTCTCTGTGGTAGAAGTAGCTGAAGTTGGACACGATGACCGGCACGGGCAGCGAGATGGTGAGCACCCCGGCGATGGCGCACATGGAGCCCACCAGCTTCCCGCCCACCGTCTCCGGGTACATGTCTCCGTAGCCGACCGTCGTCATGGACACCACGGCCCACCAGAAGGCTTCGGGGATGCTGGTGAAGGCCGTGTTCGGGCGGTCCACCTCCGCAAAGTAGACGGCGCTGGAGAAGAGGATGACGCCGATGAAGAGAAAGAAGATGAGCAAGGCCAGCTCGCGCAGGCTGGCCTTAAGAGTCTGGCCCAGGATCTGCAGACCCTTAGAGTGGCGAGACAGCTTGAAGATCCTGAAGACCCTCACCAGCCGGATGACCCTGATGAGGGCCAGCGACACGGAGGGCTGCGTCCCCTTGTCCTTGGCCAGCTCCGTGCCCAGCGTGACAAAGTAGGGAATGATGGCGAAGAAGTCGATGGTGTTCATGACGTCCTTGAAGAAGTGCATCTTGCTGGGGGAGCAGGTGAAGCGCATGATGAGCTCAAAGGAGAACCAGCAGATGCAGATGGTCTCCACGATGAAGAAGGGGTCCTGGAAGGGAGCGAAGGTGGGAGGGTTCAGGGCGCTCTCGTTGGCCACCGTCTGGTGAAGAAGGCTGCTGAATCTCTGCAAGACAAACACTTTGGTTGACCAAAACTGCTGGGGCGCCAACCAGTCAAGAGGCCTGCATAACTGGAACGCTACCGTCTCCAATGTCTTGGTTAGCTCAAGATCTGGCGCTAAACTCCAGACTGGCATCACCAAAGACAAACCCAAACTCCTAAGCAAGAGTGCTCCCCTTCAAAGGAACCCTCCAGCATGTCTGCAAGGATTCTGCAGCCTTTGCTTCGTTCAGGACAAGCCGTGGCTGCTTCACCAGGACAACGCGCCCGGAGCATCCGACAGTTCCTGGCCAAGAAGAACATCGCCGTGATGGACCAACCTCCCTTCTCACTCAACCTGACACTCTGCGATGTTTTCCTCTTCCCCGAGCTCACGGGGGTCATCATGGGGACATGTGACATGAGGCTGTGACAACAGAGCCAAACCTTCTGGGAGTACATGGAAGCGTAGCACGAAAGGATGGGAAAGCGTACTAGACTCCAGGGGGATTACCTTCAAGGGGAAACTTCTAGTTTGGATTCTGAATGAATCAGTCCTACAACGTTTCCAACACACCTTGGATGTTCCTAAGAAAATGACATTAATGGAGGATTGTGGAGGCTGACTATCACCACGGCGATGTGGGCTACCAGACCAAACAAGAACCGAAGCCGGTCCTCGGGACATCCGGAGAGTTTGACTTCGCTCGCGCGCTGATAACAGTTCTCTCGCTTCTAAGCTTTCACTCCAGGACTTGAATTTTCCATGCAGACTCTCGTTTCTATATTTAAAAAGATGGACTTGTGTTACGTGCCGCTCTGGAAAGTGGTCCCATCAGGACTTGGCACTAACAGGTTAGATCGAGTTACCGCGAGGCTTTACTTTGGCACTTTTTTGTCTCTGATGCTTTACTTTGTCCTGGTGTCCTCACTCAGTTCTTCATGGTGGGACTGTCAACATTCCATGCCGTCCTGGCTCTGGCTAAGTAGACCCGACTCAAACTCTGATGCCCTTCCGCATACCGTACCCGTCCCGATCGACATCATCGGTCAGTCGCCATCTTGCCTTGAACGTTTTCTTTCGGGAAGACGCAGACTAAATCCCACCACAATGTCAAATTAGAACCGTGGTTGCCACAAATCATCACATTGTTGGTAGAACACACAAGTGCTACCTTCTGAATCCAGGCTAGCAAGGTTGGATTCTCGCTAATTAGCTAAGTCGTGTGTCTCGGTGCTGTTTCGGTACGCAGGAGTCACGGTGTTTATTAATACACATATTCATATCTTGCTGGCTTGTCTATATTTAGTGCCCCGGGTGTCAGAGGGGGTAACATAAGAGCGCCTCATCTGCTTTCCTAGTCTTCCTACACTTGGCTCCTCTCACCTTCTGGAATATCTCCTATCATCTAAATGCACCTCTTGGCTGGGATGCTGCTCGTATCTCATCTTAGTCGCCAATGTTGTTATGCCGCTCTGCTCGTTGCCTCCAGGATTAGTTCAGAATCACCTCAGGGAACCATATCTCTAACTTTCAAGCGTGGACCTTCTCTGGACTTTCTCCTACAGTTGAGTGCATTTTTGCATAACTCATAACTGGACTTCCTGCTGTCTCGTCCTATTCGTAACCCGTGAAACCGCGGATCTCCCAAAGCCTCGATTCCCGGATTGTTTATGTTTGGTAAAAGGACACCTGTCAGCGCCTGATATCCTTCCATGATGTCCTTCCATGTTCACCTCATTACATCCTCACAGTGTTAACCCTTCACTCTATTCACGCCCTGACACCTGTCCTCCCGTTAGCGCCACCCTCGGCTTGGGAATTTAGGTCCAAGTTACCACTTACCTCGTTCTGGGCTACCTGGAGTCCTAAGTGAAGCTAATGTACATGTTTTTGGACCGTACCATCGCTGGAGTACCCAACGAGAGCATCCACAAAAGCACTAGAAGAACATGCAAGCTCCACACAACCAGTCTTGAGCAGACACGGGTTCCAGTCTAGACCCTTCTTGCCTTGGAATTCTCTCAGACAAAACCCTTTGACCCACCTCCCTCTGCTCCTTCTCGTTCCTGAACTCGGGCAGTGTCTCCAGGCAGAAGATGAGGATGGAGATGATGATGACCAGAACACTGACGATGGCAATGATGCGAGCGGCGCCGGAGGACTCGGGGTACTCAAAGAGCATCCAGAGGCGTCGCTGCAGGTCCCCGCTGGGAAGGGGTCTCTCCTCCTCCTTTGGGAAGCCTTCATCCTCCTTGAAGCGGTCCAGGATGTCGTCCCCCAGCTCGTAGAAGCGAAGCTCGTCCAGAAACATGTCCAGCGGCACGTTGGCGGGCCTGCGCAGTCTCCCGCCCGACTGGTAAAAGTACAGGATGGCGTCGAAGCAGACCCGGCTCCTGTCCAGGAAGAGCTCATTCCGGGCCGGGTCGAAGTAGCGAAGTCGTTTGCGGCCGTTTCCCAGCAGGGAGTCGGGGAACTGAGCCAGAGTGCGCAGCTGCGTCTCGTAACGCATCCCCGACACGTTGATGGCCAGACGCTCGCTCAGGGCCCAGCCGTTCTTCCACGGAGGACGCCGCTTGTCCCGCTTTGCGTTCCCCGTCGGCACCACCGCCTTCTCGCTCTCCTTCTCCAGCAGGTTGTCCTCGTCCTCGGCCTGCTTGTCCTCGTCCTCGGCCGCGCGCTTGTCTCCAGGCTCACCTCCATCACTACCGCCATTCTCGTTTGGATCCGCCATCTGTGAGCCTCAAACAACCACAATAAACATCAGCAAGTAAAAGATGCTTTGGTCCTCCAGTCTAGAAAAAACTTCTTACCTCAGCGATTCGGTGGATGCAACTGCGCACTCCTCTGCCGTAGGAAAAGAAACAAGATTAGAAGAAGCACACGACCACACGCCGCGCAAGCAGGATGTTTACCTGATGACTGTGAAGATCCGTCCACTGACATTAAGCCCACCGCTTCACCTCCATGCCCGCCGCCTCAGGACGCCCTCACTGCTCACCCGCCCTTCCTCCCGGGCGCCGCCAACATGGTCAACATGGTCCGGTCCTGACCTCCTCCTCTTCCTCTTCGCTGTCCTCCCTCGCTCCTGTCGCGCCCGTGAGGGGAAGTCAGAGGAGGTCGGAGGGCAGCGTGGCTCCTTTGGTGTTAATCTGCAAGTTAGACCGCTTTGGCTTGTTTGTGGGTCACTTCACCAGACGCCCCCTACACCCCAACCCCCCGCCTCCCACGCTGTCTCTACGCTCACCGTGTTGACGGGAAACGCTGTCAGGCCGAAATTTAATCTTGCACCTCCTCCAAAGGCCAAGAGCACCGCTGGAGCTTTTCCCACTTTGCCCCCCCCCGGCAACACACACACACATCCATCCACCTCTGACCCCTGTGCTTTTCTACGTAAACATACGGCACATGTTTGCCCTCAGCTTCCGTACTCACCTTGCAAAGAGCCAAAATGACAAAAATCACCAGAATCGATTTACTATAAATGCATCATCTTTTCTGCATATCCTTTCCTTATAGCCTCTTTGTGGGGAAATGAAATGTAAAACAAATATATCATTAATATGTGATAACTGGGTCCAACCAAATGATTGATGGATTTATGTTTTTAAGTGTGATTTTGTGTCAATTCTTCATTATATTATTTTCAAATATTTTTATTTTAGCAATTAGAATAATTGTTATATTGCTTTCGTTTCATAAATAGAGCGTTTTATTGCGTTCATTAATTAAAACTCCAGTCACTCAGTCACACTTGGGTGACGTCATTCTCGGCCGTTTGAGAGAATGTGTGTTACGCGCCTTTGCTCCACTAGAGGGCGACAGTTTCCATTTGGCAGAGAACGCTGTGACATCAACGGAAGTCCATCGGAGGCCTAGTTTATCTTTTAAGATAAAAAAATATATATTTTCCCACATTCCTCGGTTGCAATATTACGTTCACACATGAGAATGGCTAAAATAAAAATGTAATTACATCAGTAGGAAAATAATAACACTATAGAAGCACACATGCTGCACACCAGAAAAATGTGGCCACTATATAAAGATGATTTACAATTGTGTGCTGCAGTTGGGAAGAATGTTAGTGCTCCTTCTGCACTGTTGGTGTAACAATGTGTTGCTGAAGGTGCTGCGCTTCTCTTGATGTAACAAGGCCCAATGCAGCTGGCAGACGACAGCATCATCCACCATGCCTCTGAAGTATTTATGTTCTTTTTTTCCCTGGAATGTTATTATAATTGAAAAAATGACAACAAATATCCAGTATTTTATCATCACCTACTGATTAAAACTGGACATAAAGTGGTTAGAATGTGACCTGCTGGTCATCTGGCTATCATTTATCTACTCTTAAGCACGGTGCAAGTGGTCCATCCTTTGCTGTGAGGTTTCCTGCTGCTGCTGCCTGCAGAGAAGCTAAAAGTCGGGCGTGAATGAGGCCTAATTAGGCGTTTCACCTTTGCTGGCTCGTCATTTCCTGTGACATTGTTGTGTTTATTGTGTGTCTGCTGCAGCCTCGCAGGGAGCCTCGCTCTCCCTTTTCTATGTGCTGTTTGTTTTCACATGCCAGTGGGACATAAGTATTTGAAGACAAGAGTCTGCAGGTCTCAGCTTGCACTTCATTATTCATGCTGGAAGCACAGCACAGCAGGCTGCCTGCTTTAACCGTGTCATGACAAATGGCTCTTGTGTGCTGCTACACGGCTATCGTGTTGAGCAGGAATTTTGATTCATTCAACAATTAAGTCAACAGGGGTTGCCTGGCTTTAAATCTCCATCAGTGGAAATGAAAGAAAATCTTTCTAAAGTTTCCGACATCTTTAAAATAGCAGACAAGGAATGAAACATTCTAAAAAAAAGGATTTAGCAAAAAACAATCAACTGTATTTTTACAATAAATATTAAGCGAAAGAAATTATAATATTACCAAAAATAACGGCATTTTGGTAGCATAAAGTTTAAATATTAAAGAAAGATGTTATGTTGGTTCTAATACAAGAATCACACAATGGACAATAAGGGAAAAGCTGATATGAAAATAAAGTCAAAATATTGTGGGAATAAAGTACAATAAAAGTTGAAATAGTAAGAAACAGCAAAAATGGAAAACCTGTCAATTGGTGACAGTAAAGTCAAAATATATCAAATAAAGAGAAAAGATGCATTCTAACAATAACTTAAGTTGCAATTTTACGAGAGTAAACTTGCAGTATTATGAGGACAATGCCATTTTAGTAGCAGACAGTTGAAATATTTTAACAAATTATGTCATATTTTTTAGGTCATAAAAAATATGAGAAACAAAACAAAATTGCTGGAAAATGAGGTTGGAAAGAAACATTATGGGAATAACATCAGATACACAAGAGAAGAACATTTACAAGAAGAAAGCTGAGATAATTGGAACATTTTAAATAACAACACAAATAGGAATTAAGTGATAATAAAATATGGTTATTTAGGGGAAAAAGCTGAAATATTTGTACATTTAAACAAACACATCTACAGCAAGAATGGGGGAATTAGTTGATCCTAATACTGGGCTTTTTTAGCAGTTTAAAAAGATATATTTCTAACTTTGTAGCATATCTCCATGTGTTGTGTGTGCCCTCACTGGGGAAAAAAACGATCACTTCCTATAAAGTACCATATTGACCCTACGGATCAATAAAGCACCTTGTTTTTATACATAATGCTTCACATCAATTGACTATATGTCAGTAATAGTGACTAAGTGTGTAAAATTAATGTTTGTGTGTTAGAAAAAGGTCACAGAGTTTGTTTAAGAACTTGTTGCGATCCGGTTTCTTCTATTTTCGCCTGCACCCCTCCCTCACATCAGCCAATCAGCTTTCAGCTCACTGGCCGGCTGCAGCCAATCAAAAGTCGCTGTCGAGTCACGCCTTCGGGTTGGTCTTCATTGAAACTTGTTGCGTTATTTAAAAAAAGAAGTATGACGTCATGCAGTCAGCTGGTTTCTTGCCTCAAACTGGCGCTGTGGTTCATTTCCACTCTCGAAGTATTAACGCCAGTAGTAACTCATTTAGCTAAGCAGCCATGTGTTTTTTTACTTGATTAAAGACACAAAAAGTGTCACTTTCTAAAGCAGAACACAAGTTGACTTGAGTGTTTGTTTCCACCCGAGTTAACCTGTGAGCACTAAGGATGGGAATTCCGGTTCTTTTTAAAGAACCGGCTCTTTCGGTTCGGCTCACTACAGAGAGACGGCTCTTTCGGCTCCAAACGGCTCTTCAGATTGTTTCGTGTTCAAATTGATTAAACAATGCACAAAATTAAATACTAATTACTATTAATTGTTAATTATTAGTCTCCATTCTTTCTTTGTATCGTCCCAAAAATTTGAAAGGGGGCCAAATTTGACTTCTTTTCCTGGTCTCAGTCATTTTAGCCATGACTCTTTTCTCTCGCGTGTCTGCTGTTGCGGCTCGGCGCGTGCAAAAACATATGGACCAATCACGTGCGGATTGAATACCAAAGAGAGAGAGAGAATTAGAGCGTGCGTGAGAGAAGGGGAAAAAAACACGGTTCCCAATCAAGAGCCGGCTCCCGTCGTTCACTTCAAAGACCCGACTCCAGGAGCCGTGTCGTTCGCGACCGACACATCACTCGTGAGCACCGCAGCCGACATGGCCGCCCTCCGATCGGTGAGTTCAAAGACGACGAGTGTCGTCGTTATGTTGACGCGCCGAGTTAATGTTTGACTTCTGGCGAGGAGCAGACGAATAGAAGCGGAGATAAGAAATGTTGAAAGGAGTCCGCGGTGAAAAAAACAAATCCTGTTAGGTACGGCAGCTCTGCTTAGGCGCGAAACGATTCAGGCTTTTTGAAGCGACCGCAAGGGCGAGTGTAAATCTTGGCCGGTCACTCTCCGGTCGGGCCTACTTGCTTTGAAATGTAAGCGGGACATGGCCAGGGAAACGTCTTGAGGCGGAAACCGACCGGTTCCGTCAAGGACAACCAGTCCCAATTAGCTTCTTTTCTTACACGGCCTTTTTCTACGTACGTAAAAATGTTTTTGCTGCCATTCTTTCGGCGTTCCTTGCTCAAATAAACATCGGTTTGGCTACGGCTGGCTAGCATAGTCAAACGCTCCTTAGTAGCGTCACGCGGGCGGAGTGACGTCACGGCGGCTGCACAGACACGCGGCCAGCATCATCCAATGAAAGACAGCGCGTCGTCGGTTCAAAAAGAAACCCGCACGCGCGCCGAACATCGCGCAAACCATCACACAGTTGCGTGCACGTGCGCGCCCGCGCGTAACACGAAGTAGCGTCCGGGAGACGTCAGACAGAACTTTGAGCACCATGACGTTTTCATGCTGAACTTGGTTTTTGTGTCTTCTCAGCTCATCCAGAGAAGATGGACGCAGACGCTTCCGGCAGTCTTGGCATCTCAGCGTCTGTCCAGCTCCTTCAAGGTACCATCCGCAGGTCCACGTAATGTGACAGCACGGCATTGTGGGAAAGCGTTTTTATGAGTGTCTCCCGTCTTCTTCCCCTCTCGTAATCCTTCTTAATGGAACCACGAATTGTCTTTGCACGCAATGTGACTCGATTGTCCTTAAAAAAAAAAAAAAAAAAAGCATGCTAATGTTCAAATCAATCACTCTTGTCCCGCCCACGTCGCCGTCCGGCCCCACCTAGGCCGCCGACCTCTCTATCGAGCGAAACCCGGTATGCAAGGACAAGCCCGACCCGTCCGCCCTGGTGTTCGGCAAGCAGTTCTCGGACCACATGCTGACCGTCACGTGGTCCGCCGGCACCGGCTGGGACGCTCCCAAGATCAAACCCTTCCAGAACCTGTCCCTGCATCCCGCCAGTTCCGCCCTGCACTACTCCATCGAGGTGAGACCCAAAGTCTCGGGCTTTAGCCTCACACTCACTTGCCAATAATAGCAATCAATAATAATAATAATCAATGATACCAACGCGTGTAATCAGTGATACCAATACAATAACAATCTTAAAGAAAAGAAAACAGGAAATTGCCGACGCAACGTACAAAATGATGTGTAATAATAAAATGGTTATGGCATTTTTTCAACCACTACTGTAGTTTAACGTCTCAGGATTAAAATGACCTTTTAAACAATATTAGATGTTCTATATAGCACTTCACGCACACACAGTACTGCAGTGAAACAAGATATAATCCTTTAATGTTTTATTACTAGCAAAGATCATACAGTACAGTATATTGATGATTAATGCTGTTTTGTATTTGTTTTTTCAGCTCTTTGAAGGTATGAAGGCGTTCCGCGGCGTCGACAACCGCATTCGCCTTTTCCGTCCGATGCTCAACATGGAGAGGATGCTTCGCAGCGCCGAGCGCAGCTGCCTGCCTGTGAGCGCGTCACCACATACTCCAATGCAACCAAATAATACATACAAAATAATATCATTAACAAGTGGAGGATGTCAGGTGGGATGCATGCTGGTGGTCTACAAAGCACAGAGTGCATGAAGGGGTTCCCTGCGTGCAGGTGTTTGACAAAGGAGAGCTGCTGGAGTGCATCAGGAAGCTGGTGGAGGTGGACCAGGAGTGGGTTCCGTACTCTCAGGACGCCAGCCTCTACATCCGACCCACCTTTATCGGGACCGAGGTGGGTTGTGTCCGGGGAAACATGCGTGGCGGTTCACAAAAACTAACACATCGGTTCCACCCTTCCAGCCGTCCCTCGGCGTGACGCGGGCGAGTCAGGCGTTGCTCTTTGTCATCGTCGGACCGGTCGGACCGTACTTCGCCACCGGTTCCTTCAACCCCGTCTCCCTGCTGGCCGACCCGTCCTTCGTGCGCTCCTGGAAAGGAGGCGTCGGTGCTTACAAGATGGGAGGGTGAGTCCAATCTGCAAAACACTGCAAGAAAAATACCTGGGGGGGGGGGGGGGGGGTGTTGGAGCCCACCCTCCTCTGCTGACCAATTGCAATAGAGTAGGGTGCAGATTTATCCAGTACACAACTTTATGGAGTATTGTATTCTAAATATTAGGCAAAGACCACTTATGTTTCATATGGTGCTATCTTTTGTAAAAGCATATTTTTTGTATTTCTCGCCATAAATTGTGTAGCCTTTGGTAATTGTTTAAATATTACACTTTCCATTATATATGCAGTTACACGACAATGAAAAGCAGTACAGCGGCACCCTCTGGTGGATAACGTGTGTAATTGCATGTGTTGATGTGGCTAATGGAAGACAGGACAGTGCACGTGATGACCAAGCATCATCCTCCTCAGGAACTACGGTCCAACCATCGCCGTGCAGAACGAGGCGGTGCAGCGAGGCTGCCAGCAGGTTCTGTGGCTGTATGGAGGCTATGAGGAGATCACCGAGGTTGGCACCATGAACCTCTTCATCTACTGGACCAACAAGAACGGAGGTCAGACACATCGTTGCTTGCAAGCTCAAAGCGTCAGACAATAAGATGAGCGTTTTTCCTATATGTGTGAGCAGAGAAGGAGCTGGTGACCCCCCCGCTGGACGGCATTATCCTTCCTGGAGTTACCAGACAGTCTCTGCTGGACCTGGCCAGAACCTGGGTGAGCAAGACGCAGTCTGGACTGGAAGGACAAGTGTAGCATGATGATGACGATTTGTTGTCAGGATGAGTTCAAGGTGACTGAGCGCACGATGGCCATGAAGGAACTGCTGGGGGCTCTTGAATCTGGACGGGTTCTGGAGGTTTTTGGAGCCGGGACGGCATGCGTGGTGTGTCCGGTGGGCAGCCTCCTCTACAAGGGGAAGGTCAGTTGGTTTCACGCCAGGGGTGCCTCAAGAAACGAGCTCACAAAGTCTTGTCCTGCAGATGTTCCAGATCCCAACCATGCAGAACGGACCCGACCTGGCCAAGAGGTTCTACAAAGAGCTTACTGACATTCAGGTGAGGGTTCTTTGGCGGAGGTCATGAGTTGAATTGAGCTTGATGTCCTCCCTCGTCTTTCCCAGTATGGCCGCAAGGCAAGCGATTGGGCACCGCCGGTGGCTTAGACACTCACGCCGATCCGATCAACAAATGATTACACCTCATAATACCTTCATGGACCTTCCAGCTACTGATGCACTCCTCACCACCAAGCAGAGACAAGGTTGGTCCGCGCTGGTCATAGCAACAAGACTCTAGAGCAATACAATGTTTTCAACTTTGACCTTTGTGTGTTTACCAGAAGAACAATTGTACTTTAGATATATATGTAATCCCGTGTGTACAGCACAATGTTACTCTTCCTATAGACTCTACTTGTTAAATGTTACATTGATGCGTTATTTCCGTGGACCAAAAGGGGGCGCCACGTTGCTGCTGACATAACTTTGCACTCCAGGCAGGTAGGACGAGCGCAAACCTGTACGTCTGCACTCGTTTGTTTGGGAGAATATTTGTTGTTTTTAGGTTTTTAAATTATTTGGTCTTTCCTGTGAACTTAGGTCAGCAGTCTTCCAAGGTTAAGCTCTCATCAAAGTGCCTGCTGACAGCTGTCTGTCAGCCTGTCTTTCTATTTGTTTATTTTTACATTAAACCCCATTTGACTCCATTTAGTCCCATTTCCTTCATCTTTCCCGATGATACCACACAACAGCCGAAAGGCGTTTATACATGTTTATTATTGATACCAAGTGAATTTAGAATCTGAGCTTTTGGAAGAACCACTTGTTCTTGCCCGTCTTGTACCTGCAAGCAAACAAAAGTTATATTCAACCGATTGGTCCAAAGATTCTCATTTCAGCTTTGCTCAATGCACCTCACCTAGCAGATAAGATCAATGTTGCTATATTTAGGAAGTAGGTATGTTCATTTTTAAAGTAGTAGAAGCACGTACACAAAAAGTTAAATTGTATTTCTAAACATTTTTTTGCTCCTTCAGCAAACTTGTCATGGCCAATTATGTAAATTGAAACCTAAACTGCCACTATTAGATTGCAGTCCTGTGGACAAACACTGCATTCCATCAAACATTCAAGGGCATCTCACCTCTCTTCAAACTTGATCTTGGCCTCCCTTCTGGCCTTGCATTTGAGAGCAGGATCCCTGAAAACGTCCTTGTTGACCACAGTTTTGTCGAGGGGAATGTCCACAGAGTATCTGCACATTTAAAAATAAATCCATTTAAAACTCTGATGCTGATTTAAAAAACTTCTTAAGTCAGATTTTTCAATCCGCTAACAGAAAATAAGCTGCAGAACTTTAGCACTCCAGAGAGGCTTTATTAGGCAGCAGAACCACCAGGTACTACATGTTCACCTAAAACCAACTTTGCTTACTGAATAGCACACAAGTCAAGAACCTTTTGAGCTAAGCAAGCCAAATCATATTTTTTTAAGTGATTACAACTTAGTGTGGATTTTTTAACACTGATTCTGGTTTTAATTTTAAATATCAGCAATGTTATAAAATCTAAAAATATTTAATTGTAATATTAGGACTTTATTCCCACAATATTCCCATATTCATTTTTCCCCAACCCTATATTACAAAAATTACAACTTTATATTGTTTGCTTCAAATATAAAGACGTTAAAATATGCTACTAAAATGACTGTTTTACTCTCACCTTTTCTTCTGCTTATGACTATTCACCTAATAACATTTTCTGCAACCTGATTTTTTAGAATGTGCAGCAGGCCAATAAATCACTCGTACCGCATTTTGAACACGCCTGTTGTAAAGCAAAATCTGTTACATACATTTTCAGAAAAAACTAAAATAAATAAATTCTAAACGTGTGGTCATCAAAAGAGCCATATTTGGCTACTGAGCCATAAGGTTCCCTACCCCTGTAATAGCAGCAGGAAATAAAGCAAGATATTCTGCAATTCAATGACCGTCATGAACCTCGTCACCAGTTTGAGGTCCAGTTATCACATAAGCTTGCAGTCTTGAGGAAGCTTGAGTAACATGAAGGAAAGTTGTCCCTCACACATCATTAATCGTCCAATCAAGCGAGCCACTGACCTTGTGGGCATGAGATGGTTGTAGTTGAAGACCTTGACAAAAGCCTTGATCTTGGACCTCTTGGCAACCTTCTTCTTGCCCATGCTGGTAGTCACCTTGCGGGGGTAGCGGTCAATGCCGGCAACCAGAGCGTGGCTGTAGGGACGGTCGGCTGTACCATCATCAATATTCTGGAAGAGGACAGCAAAAGGGTAAACATTTTTTATCCACCTAATTCTTGAGGCCGCTGATGTAAAACATTCAAACGTTAAAAGCGTGTTTTACTTAATCCTCCGAAATGTACAAAAATGGCTTTGCGCAGCTTAAGGACATGTTGTGCGGCTCATGGTTGTGTGAATATCCTCCATTATGGTTGGGATACTCCAAACTACCAGCAAAGAGACGCCAGGTACTGCGGAGACCTGACAGCAGTGTCACAAGAACAGGTGAGATATTTGGTGTGTATATCTCCCTGGTATCAGTTATTCCAAAAGTACCACTTCTTAAACCACAGCTGACTTTGTCAAAGCAAGATATAGAAAAAGCATTAAACACAAGCACGTGACCCCATAACGTTGCAATAGATCAGCACTGTGTGCTAGCTCGGCACAAATAAGCACAAGTTAATGTTGAGAACTTCCCTACCTGCTCCGTTACCTTTAAATTATTGACATTATTGGCGCAACGTCCGCTTTTAGATACATAGGATTGTGCCCAACATCTTTCAAAACCCGACCAACCTTATGAAGGTACTGATATGCCTCGGAGCGTGTTCACTGCCTCGCCATCTGCCGCAATAGAGTTGAGAAAGCAGCTAAAAATGCTACTATAGATGACGTTTGGCCACTTTTTCTAGTCATCCTCCCACCCCTCAAGTTTAGCAGGCAACAGAATTGTTATATTGTCCCGTTTAAGACATGACAGCTGGTGTTCCCACATTTTTAAGTAGTTAACAAAAAAAGGAATTGCACGATCGGTTCAACAGTTGTAAATAAAACGCCGGTTCCAGTGTAAATAAAACGCCGGTTCCAGTGTCTACCGGAGGTTTTGCCCGTAATTCACGCAAAGTCTAATGGGGGCTACGAAAAAGGTAGATATCCTGGTCACATTAAGCATCACCCCCCCCCGTCCAAATCCTTCTGTGGCGGTAACCTTGCCCGACCACCACAAATAAATGAATGTAAGGGGACTGCTGCATCAGAATCTGATTTAGTGCTCCTTGTAGTGTTTTTGTCTGAGACACAGAAAATAACTTGTAAACAAAAGATCTAATTACAAAAGTTTTGCGCACACAAATTATCTTAGGCCCTGTCCACAAAAGAACTTTCCCAGCTTCCCTTTTGTCAAGCTGAGAAAATAAAAATTGGGGGTCCCCACTGTTCTGGATTTGTAAATAGTTGCTTCCAGACGGGAACGGATCACTGAGAGAAAACGAAGTAATACCAAAGAAAACACACATAAGCCCGTCACCTTCCACGCTGCGACACTTGTCTGAACTTACGACAAAGTGGAATTACTACTTCCAGCCCTTATGGCGCGTAAGACTACAAATCATCAGGACAATCCAAGTCCAAATATTTATATACTTCTGGTCACATGACAGCAACAAGTTGGTAGCTTCGGTTTCAGATTTCCCCACTCTGGATTTTATTTTCAACTCTGTTTCCGTGTGGACGAAACCATATAACCCTTTTGACCTGAAAATATCTCCATGTGGATAGCCTCTTAAAGTGGTTCTGTGTCAAAGGTGCGTCCTCACATGTAGAAATGTTTATTCTGTACATTAGCACACCTCAGTCCCTGACACCTTAAGAACTGCGCTGGACAATGAGTCGATGGCTCTTTTAACTCCTAAAAAGTTTGGTACTAATACCCCCATTTGAGAACCAATCAAACGCTATCTCCAGTTAAAGTTGTACAGAGAAGGTGAGCGGGTGTCATTTGGAGACGTGACGTTAAAATCAGTATGTACCTTAACGATGACAGCTTTGCGGCCGGCGTAGCGTCCAGCGAGGACCATCACCACCTTGCCAGGCTTCATAAATTTGCCCATTTCTGAAAGGATAAAACCGCAGCCAGTGAACAAGATGACGCCCAAAACAGCCGAGGGGAGAAGGAAACAAAGTAAAAGTGCAGTCAAGTCATCTGAGTCCATGCAGCTAGCCCAAGTTAGCTTTAGCTTGTAGCTTCTAGCTAGCCCAAGTTAGCTTTAGCTTCCAGCTAGCCCAAGTTAGCTTTAGCTTCCAGCTAGCCCAAGTTAGCTTTAGCTAGTAGCTTCCAGCGGCTAACGGTTACGAATGTTATTCTGCGTCACAACGAAATGCTCTCACTTAAGTTAAAATACAAGGAAACGTTACGCAATTTGACGGGTGGGCCAGCACGTTAAAAGTGTCGTTGCGTTGGGAAGGCTGCCATGTTGGAATGAACACCAAAGGACCGTCAAGTAGAAGTAAAAACTCATTTTGACGACTTATTAGGTATAAATTCACGGACATAACAATCGCGTCCCGTTTAAAAGAGATTATGTGCTTTGTCCTCTTGGATAAAACATGGAAATGGGAGCGATGTTTGCCGATTACTGCTGCTAGGGATTGCTAACTTACTGATGCTGTTCTTCGGCCTCCGCTGGCGGGAAAGGAAGTTGGAAAGGGTTTTGTGAACTTTGACCCTTTGAGATTGTACGTCATTTCCGGAAGAAATATATATATACCCCGCTATCATGCGATAAAGTATAGTTTGGATTGAACTATAAAAATGAGACTATTGATAATATATTTTAGTGACATTTACGATGTTTTGTACGACTAATCGTAATTGGTGAAATTCCAGTTTAAATGACGTCACTTCGGTTTCTACGCCGCCATTTGTACGTGTATAAGTACATAAGTGTATACTTATTCTTTTTCACAGGATGGGTTGGGTGACAGGTTCGGAACACACAGCATCAAACGTGTAAGGAAGCTTTGCTCTTGCTTCAGGCAAGCGTTTATTTGTAACGGGACAGCAAAACAGAGCAGTTGGGTACAAGCCGGTTAGCTTGGGTTAGCGTCATCTCACGTAGCCCTCCACGCAAGGCCCCCATTTCATAGCTGTCTCAGCCAATGCCTGTAAAATTAACTTGCGACCCTAATTCTTGTATATACGACTTTAATCTCGTAACATTTAGAGATTTATCTCGAAAATGTACGACACTACTGTTGTAAATTTACAACTTTATTCTCAAAATCTCAGATGATTGTATTACTCCGTCTTAACAGGCAATACCCGAGACAGCTTTAAACACAGGGGACTTGTGTGACCTTTGGCCTGTGTCATTCTGGTAAAAATTACCATTTCTAATCTCAGACTTTTTATGTGGCCCTAATACACCGTCGTACCATCTAGTTTGAACAAAAGAAACTACTTTGTGGAAATTACACTTTTTACGATTATTTACAATTGGTGAAATTCTAACTATTATATTAAAAAATGTATGGCATTATTTTCCTCAGCCAAAGCATAAATGTATATTTATCCATACACGTGACTGACACTTAAATGTCTTCTTTCTTTAACTTGCAAGTCATTCAGATTGTTGACTTAGTGGTCAAGAAAAGGAAAAGCACAGCAGCAATGAGTTTAATCAGTTTCAAACTGCTCGTCAACAACATAAAACATCATGGCCATGTGCCCAAAATAGAACTTATGTCAACGTCTTGGCATGTTACTAGTGTCGGGGGCGAATAAACAAGACTAATATGAGGCGCTACATATGCAGCAATCAGCCGGGCTTCTGCTACTGGACCAGCACCTGCTCGGCTTTCCCTTTAAAGCCAAACATGCAATTCAATAAATAAATTATTCTGTACATACATAACAACAAACTGAAGTCTCCTGTTCAACATGTGAGGATGTCGGTTTGTACATTCAGGGATAAGATACGTAATGCTGCTCAGGATATTGTTTTACTGCAATCGTGCAACAAAACAATAAATACTTGTTTGTCATCACTTCCCACCTAAAGGACAGCTGGAAGCGGAACTGCGAGACTTCACTTCTTCGGCAGCCACGAGACAAACAAAGCAGCAAAATGTACTTCTTCAGCTAAAAGCGGCTGGTCGGGGTGCGTCCATCCACGTTACGGTAGCGGTTAGCGTACACGTCCGTCCTCAGTAGCGCGGGAATGTTTGGAGGTCACGAAGCTCAGGAAAGAGGCGAGGTCACCTCAAGTCAAAGGCAACGACACGACGTAGCATCTTTGTAGACATTTTGAAGATGATTGCAGCGTCACCACCTGGGTCGCGTTGCTGCTGTGCTACGCTCAGCATCCAGCGTGCAACGTCTGCTCGCTTCAGAAAGCGTCCTTGATGTTCTTCAGCTGTCGCACGGCCAGGTCGACGGGGAGGTTAAATTTGAGGTGGCTGATGCGTCCCAGGATGCGCAGGGCACCCTCAAAGCCTGTCTGCGCCATGTAGCTCCAGGAGAGGTAATGCGGGTGCACGAGCGTCCCCGCCTTACACAACAGGTTGAGCCACGACACCAGACGCTGCTCGTTGAGCGCCATGCACACCAGCGCCTTGAACTCCGTGTCTGGACCTCGCTTGTAGCGCCCGTGCTCCTTCAGCACTGTGTGGATGGCCCAAAGCAGAGACTGTTTGGGGGTGACGGTGATGGGGCCGCCCCCTACAGGCAGGCTGAAGGACTGCGATAGCTGGCGAGCCGGCGACTCGGCGAAGGCCTTGCCGTTTTTGGAGTGGTAGTACTTGAGGAAAAGTTCCCATGGATGCATGGTCTGCGGGGTCGCCTTGTGGGGCAGCAGACAGGAGATGGGTGCCAGCACCAGGCTGACGGTCTGCGAAGGCGACACCAGGCCGTGGGCCAACAAATCCTTCAGCGCCAACCCCAGCTCCTTTCTCACGCACGTTGTGAGCTCATCACGCGGTCCCAGCGCAGAGTTGCTGGTGTAGTTGACCACGTGCTCAAGGGCCGGCTGCCTCCGTGAGCCCAGCACTCGCACCTTTTCCACCGCCGCCTCCAGGCGCTGCAGCAGAGGACCGTAGTCTCGCTGGTCCGACTCCTGGGGCCAAACACTCGCCGGAACCTGGCCGGCCGAGCATCCGAACTGGCTGGCGGCGAAGATCTGCAGCACGGCGAGCGCCTTCTGTATCAGCTGCAGACCCGTCTCCCGCATCCGCTGGGCCTGCTCCCGGTCCACTGCAGTGACAGAACATAAACCATGTGAAATGGATCGCTCACAGGGTCAAGCAAAGCAGCAGGAGGTCTGCTACAAACCTGTCCTCTTCTCTCCAGAGGCTCTGGCCTTGGCGGCGCCCGCTTGAGGCTGCTGACTGTGGGAGCCATCAGACAAGAGAGGGTTGCCCACCTCATCTGCGGGAACAATGCTAAAGTTCAGTGAAGCAATGAAAGCTTCCAAAGTGAGTCGGCGTCGTACCCTGGATGAAGTTGATGAACATCTCCAGGTCTCGGATCTGCGTTTTCAGCTGATCCACCAGCTGCTCCTTCACCCGCGCCGGGTTGACGATCTGCGCGATGGCGGCATCCACTCGGTGCCGCAGCTCCTCTGGCGACAAGTTGCCGATGTCCTCGTTTAGGTTGACGTCTAGCTTTTTGATCAACTCGTCAATGATGACCTGAGGAACGCCAGCCGTCACAAACAGGAAGTCACAATCGAGCTGGGAGCAGGGGTCCCACCTTCTGCCTCTCCATGACCACCGACTGCGGCAGCGAGTCGTAGCTTCCCTCCTGGTAGGCAAAGTGCTCCAGGTCGTCCAGCTGGGTCTTCAGCTGGAAAATGAGATCTTTTTGTTTCTCCCTCTGTGCCTCCAGGCGCTCGTGCTTCTCTCGCTCACTCTGAAAGACAGACAGACATCTTTCGCTCGTCGCAAACTCAAACACAACATCCCGCTCGACCTCTACTCACCAGGTCGCCCTGCAGGTGAAGCGTGCGAGGGGACAAATAAAGACTTTTAGGCGGGGCAGGTGACAGCGCTTACACGTGAAGAACAGGAAGTACACCTGGCTGTGTAAACAGCAGCCTTCCTCAAACAAGATAAGCATCCACTCACCGCTTTTTCTTTTTTTACACTGTGACAAACACCTCACACAAAGAAGGAAGGAGACATCAGCCAGCAAAAGCCAACATGTGAGACGGAAAGCCGCTTTAATCCGCTCAGCAATCGTTTCATGTATTTTTATCTGCGTGACATAACCCTGTGGGCCAAACAGATAAGACTCCAGACCGGGGGGGTCCAAACCTAGTCCTCCAGCGGGGGCCACAGAGTGAAAGATGAGATTGATGCTTTGTAGAGCAACACCTGTAGATATGCTAAGAGGTTATATATACAGTATATATTTGTCCTATAGATGGAAAACACTTATGAATATCATCTTTACTATTTGCTCCCATTTTTGCTTGTTTTTAATTTTCCAAAAATGTCAACTTTCTTCTTCAATAACCTTTGTACATTTTCATGTCATAACATTATGACTTTGTTACATATTTACACTTATGTTATTATAACTTAATTTCCTGGAAATTGCATCTTAATTTTGCTTTGTTTGTTTCTCATAATATTGCAACTTTTATGCTACTAAAATGAGATCATATTTCCTGTTTTACATGATTGTAATTTATTTTACTTTATTTCAATTTGGCATGCTTATTTACAGGCCCACCCTTTTTGAACACTAAAAACATCTTTTTTCTCCTAATGTTTGGACTTGATTCCTATCAAATTGCTGCAGGTTTTTTCATTTTCGCCAGTATTGTTCATGTGTTTGTGTCAAATTGTGCCATTTTTTGGAATGCGCCAGGTCCCGATAGAAAAACAGCCGCAGGGCCACACTTTGGGCAGCCCTGCTGGAGATCTCAGTGCAGATTCTACACCCTTCTCTTCAGCTATCATTTTTAAAAGTCCGCTAATTGACTCTTGCAAACGAGATGCAGACGGATCTAGGATAAGATAAGCCTTTATTAGTCCCGCAAGGGGAAATTCCAGGTTTACAGCAGCAAAACTACACGAGCACACAAGAGCAGAGTAAGTATAGAACAAGGTAATATTAATTATATTCAGTATTTACAGCTGTGTACATATTGAACAGTTATTGCGCGGTGATTGTACGGTAGTTACTTGAATGATGTCCAAAAAGTAGGTATCAGAAGGAACGGTATCGCCCACCTCTATGGTATCATTTAATGAAACCTCATCAATCCCAAATAACAAAGCACAAACTGAGCCCAGGGTCCAATCAGATTGCTGCTCGCTGCCACCAGGGGGCGCTTTTGTGGGCTGTTGTGTTATGCTGCCATGCTGGCGTTTTGCTCAGATAAATGACAAAGCCTGATATTTTGCTCTTAGCTGGCACCAAACTAAAGCAAGGAAAACCTTCTGTAGGGACGAGACCGGGTTCTGACTCTTGTTTCAGTCAGTGCGTGTTGCTGACCCACCGTGTTGTGGATCTGCTGGGCGTCCCGGGCCCGGCTGCCCACCACATGCGGGCAGCCCCGGAAGGCGAACTCTTCCAGCTCGGTCAGCATCCTCTCCTTCTCCTCGCTCTGTGCGTGGACGATCTGCTTGAGGCGGAACTGCACCTGCGCGAAGTGCGACGTGAGGGCGAGCAGAGAGGAGTTGAGCTGCTCCTGTTCCTCCTCCAGCCTCATCAGCCGCACCGCCATTTCCTCCTCCCCGGCCGAGCCCCTCCGCCGCGGCTGGCCGACGCTCGCTCTCTCCTGCTCGGGGCTGGCCACGGCGCCCACCGGTGCCCAGCGCTCCCCGGCGCCGGCCAACAGGGCCTCGCTGTCCGAGGCTGACAGCTCCTCTGTGGACATGGCGGACGACACAGTCCGCCCCTTTCCGCCGTCGGTTAATTCTCACTCACTTTTCAAGGCTTTAATTGCTTGAAGCGGCGGGTCATCGCTGTGACAGCAGGTGTGTCGCCATCTTGGACAGGATGAGTCACACGGCAGAGCCGAGAGGCGTCAGCCAATCACAGGAAGACCGGAAACATACCGGAAGTGAAGTCCTTTCGTAATAATTCAACCAACACAAACATTAAGTACAGTAGTATACAACATACATTATTATCAAATAAGACGTCCGGCCAGAAAGGACAAAAATGTATTAACAAAATAAATAAAAGAACAATTAAATAACAACTCAATTATAATATAGAATAATAATAACGATACTTATGAGAAATAAAAGAAATGGCAAAAAATAATATACAATCATACTTTTCTAAATGAGTGACTTCGTTAATCATATGATGCCGTTTACACAATCATAAAGAAAAATAGCATAGTCCTTGGTGGCGGACGATACTGCTGATTCGGCTATCAATCCGATACCAAGCAAATGGAGGCGTCAGTACGGATGCCAATACTTTACTGTTTTTCAAGATTACAGTCACACCAGTTACACACACACACACGGCAGTCAGAACCACGTTGACTTTTTATTGATCAGTCCAGAGTTGGAGCAGCCAACGCAGTATTTCCAGTTACTGTCATCAATGGAATGGTCCGTGTCAGAGAAGGCCGGGGTTCCGGATGCAGCGGCCGCCCACGGTGCAGGTGAAGCTGGAGGGGCAGCAGTGCTGCATGTCGCTGCAGCACACCGCCTGCAAAACAAGGTTCAGCTCTCATACGTACTGTAAGTTCATGCACGCCCAAATAAACATATGCATTCATTAGGGGTTATTTAGACCAGTGGTTCTCAACTGCTGGGTCAGAACCCAAAAGCGGGTCCATCCTCGGTAGGTCGCAGACACGATGAAATTAAAACATGCAAAATACAACCCATGTCTGACTAGATAATATATATTAAAGACCATTGGAAGTCCCAGCTAGGTTGGGACCTTCTGAGAACCTCTGATTTCAACCACATGATATTAGGGATTTTGTTTGTGCTTTTATTTTGCGGCTGGAGATGTGGCTCGTACGTTAGGGACAGGACAGCATCCCCAAGCGGTTGGCGAGGTCTTGCAGCAGGTCTGTCCGTCTTCACACGCACTCCCGTCATCACAGCGCACGTACTCCGGCCTTAAAGCCCAGACGGGGGCCCGCGGCGGGGACACGGAGGAGGTGGCCGGAAGTTTTGTGTACCACGGGACCGCCGCGCCCTCTTGGACGCACTTGGCCTGCTCCTCGTCACACTTGTAGTGTTGGGGGCAGCAGTGCTCCCCGTCGGGACAGCACACGGCCTGGGGAAAGTCCGAAAGGAAGCGATACTTAGCTCTTAGTTCTGCTTTCGCGAGCGAGCGTTGGGATGAATGCTGAATCAGGGCAAACAGGAGCAATCAGATTAGGAAAGTAAAAGCAGCGCTGATGGCCTGACCCAGTTTTTTTGTTGCCCCGCTTCCATTGTCAAACCTTGTGGGACGGGGTTCTTGAGAGCACAGAGGAAGCGGGGCAGCGGCGCGTTTACCTGAGGTAAGGGACAGCACCCCCACGTCCCTGCCAGGTTCATACAGCAGGTGGAGCCTTCCTCGCAAGTGTACGTGTCATCACACAGCACATCCTGCTTGGGGATTGCTGGTACTTTCCTCAGCCAGGGCACGGAACCCGAGTCCATACTGCACGTCTGGGCGGCCGTGTTGCAAGTGTAGCCTTTCGGGCAGCAGTGTTGTAAATCCTCGCAACAGACCGCCTGGGGACCGTCACAAAGGCGAAGCAATCATTCCGCCAAGCCTTCAAAATCACAAGCGGTGGGCTAGAAAGTGGCGGCCATTTTGTTACCTCTGGTAGAGGACAGCAGGACCAGCTGCCTTCTTGGTTTTGGCAGCACGTGTTGCCATCTTTGCAGGAGATCTTAGCGCTGCACGGGACAAACTTGTCTGAAACCACACCAAAACCACCCAAAAGTGAGTAAGAAGTAACTTCCGACACCTCAACCCTCCCATTTTTCCCAGGAAACTTCCGTATTTTTGCGAGGGCCACATTGAGAAAAATGAAAGAATGCATATTTTGTAAAGCGAGATGTGAATATGCTAAGAAGTTATAAATATTTCAAGAAAACAAATGAAATAGGGCGTATCATAAAGCGTATTATTAGCATGGACTTTGGTCTTTTTTCCCATTTTTGCTGTTTTGTTACATTTTCCAGGCTATGCTGGAGCCTATCCCAGCTGACTTGGGGCGAGTGGCCCGGGTACGCCCTGAACTGGTCGCCAGCCAACTCTTGGTAAATTAATATTATGACACATGTCACATGATATTAACAATTAATTCCCATCATATTATAACTTTCCCTCCAAATTACAACTTGATTGTGTTTTGTTTCTCATAATATTATGACATAAATATTTTAATATTTCAACTCTATGCTACTAAAACAAGATTAGTTTCCTCAAAATATTATAAGGGTAATCTCAAAAAAGGCAACTTTTTTTCTTGTTATAATACAACTTTTTTCTATTAATATTTTGACTTTCCACAAATTACTTTTTTCTTCTCATTATTATTATTATTATTATGTTATTTCTTAATCTTATTCTCGTTCACTGGCTCATTTTCTCTCCCGCTCGTCCTCACTGGGGTGGTGGGTGTATGCTGGAGCCTAAACTTCATTATTTTCATTTTTTTGTTTCTCATAGTATTACTTTAAAAATATTTGTCTTTAATATTTCAACTCTATGCTGTTAAAATGACATCATTTTTCATAATTTATTCAACGAATAGAATGCAACGTAATATTTTGACTTTATTCTCATAATATTACAGCTGGTTTTTTCCATGTTACAGCAAGGACAGCCACGAGGTCGCTAATGGGCCCACTTTGCACACCCCTGGCATAACACACCCAGAAGCTGGTAAAGTCAAGCCTTCAAACTAAAAGCGTGTGGTAATATAACACGGTTGTACCACAGCAGGACCCCCCCCCCCGCTATTTTCCCTCGTTTTCCGGAACATTCCCCTCACGTTGACATGCAAGCGTTGCCAGGTATGCCACAATCTAACCTGACAGACCTGCAAGATGTCATGTGACTGTGGATGCGCATCCTGATTCAGGGCTATTGCACGCCATCACTTGCCAATCATTCGCCAGCACGGTTTCAGGCGGTGCCATGTGATCCAGACACTTCCTTAGCAAAAGAAGGAAGCGCGTTGCGTCAATCTAGCCTAGCGTCATCAACCGCGTCTCTGGCGTTGCGCAATCGTCGGTGTGAATGAGGAAGTTATTTTGGCTCGTACAGTGTAGCGCTCAAGCCCACACTACGGCACCGACCTCTCCGGTTCTCCCAGTCGGCCCTCCTCCTGGCAGGCAGCTTGTCCCGCATGGGCATGTCCTCCCCGGAGGACTGGTGGATGCATTTGGAGTGTTGAACATCGCACGAGGTGCCTTCAGGGCAGCAGTGGACCTTGTCTTCGCAGCACACGGCCTGTTTGGATTGAAACATTGGTTAGGGGGTTACTTTCAGTAATAAAAGAAGCTTGGCCATCACAGCAAGCACAGAGCGGCACAATGGACAGCTTGACACCCAAAGGAGCATGAGGTGAAGCTAATTCAGCATCCTGAAGAAAAGACTATACCTGTGGCATGGGGCAACATCTCCACCTGCCCATGGGGTCCTCACAACAAGTGGTCGCGTCGGGACACTCAGAGACAATGTCAGGGCATATGATTACTGAGGAGAGCTCTGTGGAGGCCCAACACACATGAGAACCAATCCAAAATGTCTGCAAAGGTCAAAGGAAGAGTGCACTTTTCGGGGAATTGTTCTAAAGATGCAAAAACAAGTAAAAAGAGGAAGCAAATTATCGGAACACCTCCAAAAATCTCCGTTGAGGTTTTTCGGTTTATATCCATGCTGTGAGGATGTAGTGTAACAGGCACATTCACGGAATACTTGCACTATTTTGGGAACTTCCTTCCCACATAGCACCATATAGGAACGCTACACCTGGTGTACTAAAACAAAAACACAGCAGCTCCAATATGTAGCGCTAGCGGCCTGAGGCATTGTGAGCGAACGTGAGGTGAAGCTAGTTGCTAGCCGGCTAGAAGCTAGGCCGGTGTGGTGTGGCAAGGTGTCACTACACCAGTAACGTAGTTCTTGGGCGTAACAATGTTTATAAGAATAATGATAACAATGTGGCTGTAGCTTGGAGAACAAGCCGGTCACATGATTGGATGGAGCCTTGGTGGCGCTTTTTGGAGCTTTTTTCAGAAGGCTTTATTGATGGAATAGGTGCCATTACCTGCATTCTTAGCTGTCTCCTTTTACCCGTTTTATACCTTTAGAACGTACAGAAGATGTGTGTTCACGTCTGACATAAAGATTGTGGATGACGGGCTAAATTGTAGAAAAAGGGCAGTTTTAACTTTATGCAGAGTATAAAAACCTTGTCTGATGCACCAGAGGCCGTCAGCGCTGCAGCGGTGACCCTCCAGACAGCAACGCTTCCCATCGGCACACGGGATTCCCTGTTGGACGATGACTTTTCTCTTTACGACATCAGGATTTGCTCCAGTAATTCTAATAAACTCTTCCAGTTGTTTAGACGGAGGTGTGTTTGGGGTCATGCATCACCTGGTCAGAGGGGCTGCACTCGTAGCTGCTGAAAAGGTTGTGGCCTTCTTCACCCTGGTGGGCCTTGGCCAGAACCAGCACCGCCCAGCAGAACACAGGCAGCCTCTGCATCTGAACCCATGGAAGTTCGCATGTGGATGACCAAGTCAACATGCTGCGCTCATGGCTTTGAAATTTCGATGTATTTTGTTTGTCATATCCTTCAAATCAGTCAGATTCCTGTTTTTGGGTTTGTTTTTTACAGAGAAGGTTAGCCGTATGAGGTTGACTTTCAGTTTCACTTGATTTGAGGTCAAAGTTACATTTGGGGCAAAATTCAATGCAATAAAACCCACATAAGGTGACATTCTAAGAAAACGTGATGTGAGAATGAAAAGAAACACCAGCAGGTCTTACCTTGACTGGGATCCGAAACTTTCGTGAGAACAGTCAAGTGTTGCGATCGAGTGTCGTCTTGGACACACCCATCTACAGTTGAGACCAGAGAGGCAGGCTGGGAGGTGGCCACGCCCACTTGTACTTGTTGCGAGGAATTACTGGATATCATTGGACTACCGAATTGCACATTGCTAAAGTTTGGTGTACTGACCGACAAATACTAACAAAAGAGCCGACTGCCTGCTGTGGGGTTGTACCGGTGTACTTTTATTTTGAAGACAGGACTTTTCCGGCTATAGGATGTTTTGCTCCGATGTTGCACGAGTGTTGCCGAGCAGACCGGAAGCCGTTCTTCTCCGGCAATACAGAAAGGGGGTTGAAAATTAAAATACCGGAAAGTAAAAACATGCGGGGAGTGGGAAAGAAGGGCGAGATACGGAAGTTGCTGCATGTTTACATGCGGCAACTGCGGGTGCCTTTCTTGTTCTCGACCTTAGGGGGCGACAAAGAGGCAAAACCCGTGCGGAGTGAGGCCATTCTAGCGCAGATATGTATAACACACGGATGAGTCTCGTCTGTTGACTTAACACGGTGACAGCTGCGCACGGTGTTGCATGTGTTTGTTACGGTTATCTTCACAGCGCCCGTGACTTTCGACTGATTTGGATGAACGCTCCGGCGATAATATGTTTGCGGGTAAAGCTCAGGGCGGCAAATGAGGTGGCGGTGGCGGTGCGGAGGGCTGCGTAAGACATGTTAACACGGCGGCTCAAGCTGTTTTGCCACGAGGCGTGAGGCTAAAGTAAAGGTGAGTGAACGGCGGCGATGCTAGCTGGCTAACGCGCTAGCTCGCTCTTCTGAATATGTGCTTCGTGTACAACATTCACTTGTGTTGATCTTTTGTTTTTAGCGAATCGAACTTCGCCGCCCGAACACCTCCTTTACCACGGAGGGGCTGCGAATGTAGGTTGTGGGTGGTGTTTTGTCGGGGAAATGAGCTAGCATTTCAACAAATTAGCTAACGCGAGGAGGAAAGGGACAGCGCGTACACGTGAGCTGCGCGAGCTCGGGCGGCGGCGTGCAATTTGCAGTCAAACTTTGACGTATTTGTGCGTTTAGGGCCTCGGATCGCCTCCGTCTGGATGGGCCTTCAGATACCCTGGCCATTGTGTTGCTCTTCTCTTCGTCGGAGCTGAATGAGATTTGTGTCGTAACGGCTGAAGGTGACCCGCTCCTTTGCGCGAGCGGACAGGCGATGGAATCCCTGCAGTTCCAATAAGAATAAGAATAACAGAGTGTTTAAAAACAGCGGAGTGTTGCTGAAGCTCTGTGCGGCTGCATGACGACGTGTGGCTCATGGACGTCATTGATAAGCTATCACCACCACCAGCCCGACAAACAGCTCCTCCTCTGCTAACTCACTGCCTCCGTTATGTTGCAATAACATGCCGAGCGCTGACGGATGATGCTTTTAGCCTCACGGTTCTCACTTCACGGCATGTAGCTGTGCAGCCACACTTCATGTTGCACAACCTGGGAACCTGTGTTTGACAGGGCCAGTGAACGCCTCAGCGGTGTGTTCAGTGTCTCTTCTTTGGTCCAACAGGTGGCATGATGGTGGAGCAGGCTGCCGCCATCTCGCCGGTGCAGCAGATGCTGGCCTCTGGCACCGGAGCCCTCCTCACGTCTGTTTTCGGTGAGACAAAGGCGGGTGGAAGGAGATGACGCCGAGATGTTGACAGTCAGTCTTGTGAATTTTTGCAGTCACTCCTCTGGATGTCGTGAAGATCAGACTGCAGGCTCAGCAGAGCCCCCTCCATCAAGGTAGCATGTCTTCTGCTTGTGTGGATGCGGACATGTCGCTTGCAGTGTCTTGTTAACAGCTTGTGTGGAAGCTTCTTTAACTTCACGTCTTCTCCTTTTGCTCCACCTTCACCTCCGCCCTGCCTCTGCTTTCTTTCCAAAGCTCTAACTAGTGAAGTTGCTCCCTGGGCTGCTGTAACCCGCTCCTCCAAGTGTGAGTACCCGACTCACAGACGCCGTTCAGCTACACGGCACCGAGAAAGGAGTATGAGGGTTACACCGCGAAGAAATAATAATAATACTGTATATAATATAATAATAAATAACACTAATACTGAAAAAATAAGAGTACAGCTGTAACCACATATGTTGTCCATAATACACAAAAATATAACAAAGTCATAAAAATGTAGTAGGGTGTAGCCTTTTTTTGTTAATATTTTAAAAACAAATGTTTATTGCTGTAGTTGTTACAGTAAAAAACAATAATGAAATAACATGATCATGAAAAATAATAAAATAAATAAAAGATGAAAAAAAAGTATTGGTACATACGTTTGCCCCTAATACAAGATGATACATACAATACATATAAAATAACAGTCACATACATAAGTGTATTTTTTTACATCAATTTTTTTGTAATTCCTATTTTTTAAAATTATATTTATTGTAATAGTAATACAATAAAAAATAATATTAATAAAACATAATAATAAAGGTATAACAAAGTCGTTGTATTTTGTGGCTTTTTGTACTGGATAATCACTCATAATTTCCTTGTTCACGTCATTCTGGAATAAATGACCATCCTTACAGTATTTTCTTTTCTTTTTGGTGTGACTTGATACTTCTTCTTCGCGCATGTGTGACCCCTGACACTTTTCACGTTGTTGTTACTTGCACTCCTCTCGTTTGTTCGCATGAGAGCTTGTTTTCACGAGTGTGTGAAAACGTTGCATCTCACTAATAATTGATGCAGCGAGGCTATTTTTCATCAGAGATTCTGCAGAGGCCGAAGTCAAAATTTGCCCTACATATGTCATAACTGTGTGTGCGTGCCAGGGAGGTGCTTCCTGTACTGTAACGGGCTGATGGAGCACGTCTACGTGTGCCAGAATGGAAGCAGCTGCAGCAGCTGGTACAAAGCGCCGACACACTTCAGCGGCACCCTGGTCAGTTCTTGTTTCTCGTCGCCAAATGTTTGTGTTCCGTAAGAAGCAGGCAGGACGCCACGCGCCGCATGTTTGTTTGTGTCGTTCGCAGGATGCGTTTGTGAAAATCTCCCGCCATGAAGGACTGAGGTCTTTGTGGAGCGGACTCCCACCCACGCTGTCAGTACCACTCCACACACTCCTTAAAACACACCGTAACACCCTAGTTGGGGTTTCCCACAGGACTGGAGTCTATTTGTGGTGGTCCGCATTGAGCCAGTTACTGATCAAGTGGTCCATTTTGCACCCTAGCTTTGTCTGATGGGCTGCTGTGTGTGTGTGTGTGTGTGTGTGTGTAGTGTCATGGCCGTCCCCGCCACTGTCATCTACTTCACCTGCTACGACCAGCTGCGTGACTTCCTGAGATATGGCCTGGGTTGCCATGGCAACCACATCCCTCTGGTTGCAGGGGGTCTTGCTAGACGTAAGTGCACCCAAACACACACGCATCACCTAATAATGATGAGTTCACAGCCTGCACGCTCGTTTTTAATGACACGTCATTGGTCGTGACGCATTTGCGAAAAAGCACGCGCAGCAAAACAAAATCACAGTCAATTTTGTTTGTCTTCTTCTCTTCTGTGAATGCTTTTAGTTTGGTTTTAGCCAAAAAGTCCCTGAATTTTTTTTCTCTTAGTATTTGACTTTAGTTTTGTAAAATTAATGCTGATTTTCCATTTTTGCCTTTCTGAAATTAGAGTTTAGTTGAAATCGTAGTTTTAGAATGTACCACAGGCCAATAACAACAGCCGCAAAAGACCCCCGGGCCGCACTTTAAACACCGCTGGGTTAAAAGCATTGACTAAAGATTGAAGTCTATTTATGAGGCCTTCCCAGCTAATATTGGCCTTGTATTCTTGTGTGCGTGTCAGTGGGGGCTGTGACGGTGATCAGCCCCCTGGAGTTGATCAGGACCAAGATGCAGTCTCGCCGCCTCACCTACGGCGAGCTGCGAGTGTGTATACGCAGCGCCGTGGCCCAGGACGGCCTGCTGTCGCTGTGGCGGGGCTGGGGTCCCACCGTGCTCCGAGACGTCCCCTTTTCTGGTGAGAGCCAGCATGATTACATAACAATAAAAAAGATGGACGTGTATGCGTTGATGTTTCTGCTTTTGTACAATGTAGCAATTTACTGGTTCAACTACGAACTGGTGAAAGCTGCCCTCTGTGAGCGATTCCAAACATCTCAAGCCAACTTCTCCATCAGCTTCACCGCAGGAGCCGTGTCTGGAGCCGTGAGTATTCCAACACACGCTTAACATTTGATATTTGCGCCGGATCTTCAGTAATGATAACCACTGTCCAGGTTGCCGCCATCTTGACACTGCCTTTCGACGTGGTGAAGACTCGCAGGCAGATCCAGCTTGGAGAGATGGACGCACTGGACGGTGTGTTGCGTGCACTGGGATGTTATGATTTGATATCAAAAATTCTAATCGTCCCGATGCCCTTTAGTGCCGTTCAAGAAGACCTCCTCCACGTGGACCATGATGAAGGAAATCTGGAGCAAAGTGGGCTACAGGGGTCTCTTTGCAGGTACTCCTTCAAACGCACGTTTTTCTCTTGGAGCTCAAAATGAGCTAAAAATGTCTGCCGGCAGGTTTCATGCCCAGGGTGATCAAAGTGGCACCCGCCTGTGCCGTCATGATCAGCACCTACGAGTTTGGAAAGGCTTTTTTCCAGAAAATCAACTACGATCGTGAACGCGTGGCGTCCTAAAGGAAGGCCGGGAATCTCTCCTGGAGAAGAGGAAACGCTGGACTGGAGTGATGAAACCCGAGAGCACAGACTTGGGGTGTTTTTTTTTTTTTTAAGTTTCACTCGTATCCTGATCCGGGGTCACAGTGGGGAGGGGCCTGTGGCCCACATTCCTTGGATCAGGATGTCATTGATTACCCGAAATGTTCAACTCCAGCATCCGGAATTGCTTCATTCTTGCTACATTCATTAATGTTCAGTCAGGCTTAAACTGACGCAATGCCTCACGGGAAATCCACTATGAAAGCCTGCATGAGCACATGGGCATGTTTCATGGTCTGAAGACAGATAGCACCACCCGGTCCTTTGTTCACCCTACTCCAAAACATTTTGGACTTTTGTCTACTGAGTAGATTAATGATGATGTTTGTGTTTTGTAGCAACTTCAGGGGTCTTCGTTGTGTGAATGTGTGCATGTTTTCTGTATTGTTTGACACAAAGCCATATGCAACCTCTATGTGACTGGAACAACATAATGCTTTTCCAAGCATCAGAGGCCATGTTTCTAAAACATCCTCACTGCCTCAGACAAAAACAACATTTTTCCCACTCGGATGATGGATGGAAAATGAGATCAGATTTGAGTACAGCACTGTCATAAATTGTGAATATTGATAAAATATTGCCTGAAGACAAAATTGTTTTTTGATTTCCAATTATATGGTATTAGTTAAAAATACATATTTGGTGTCATATTTATATACAGTATGCGCATAAACTGGAATAGAGCTGCACGGGATCGCAACTTTGTAATTATTGTACATTATATTTAAAGCCTTGTGTAACGTGTGACTGTGAAGCTCAACTGCGACACTCAGTGGCCGTTGTGTGTAAATACGCCTCAATGCATAAAACGGGTGGGGCTTGGCCGCGCGGAAGTCACGTTACGTCTCGCGAGATGTGTTTATATATATAAATGTAGCGCACGATCAGCTAGACCTCTTTCATTCGGACTGGAGACAAAATGGTGAGTGATCGCGGCACCGAAGAATGACAATCCTTCTGATATCGTGATCATCTGCTATCATACACTCCTTCTACGGGTTTAGACGTGTCGTATTTTGTTTGTTGGAGGATTATAGTACTATATTGTGCTACCTATTTTATTCAGCATATCATTTTGGGCAAAGTGTAAGCGGGGGCCCTAAAATGGCTTCGTTTGGGTTTTAGTTTATGAAAAGTGTCTTCCTTATGGCGCTTTTTTGGTATTGAGTTCGTCATTTTGGAAGCGTTTCCCCACCAAGCTTGACTGAAATCTGTCTTTAGTTTGACAATGACTTATGCTAGCATGCTAACATCGTGCGCACATGCTAGTTTGTCCGTAGCTAATTAGCAGTTAGCTTGTATTCGCGGGCAAATGTCACGAAACAAGGTTTTAATAGAGTCTCGCCTACTTCGCAGTCCCACCGCAAGTTTTCGGCTCCTCGCCACGGCTCTTTGGGCTTCTTGCCCCGCAAGAGGAGTCGTCGTCACCGGGGTAAGGCCAAGAGCTTCCCCAAGGATGACCCCAGCAAGCCGGTTCACCTGACCGCCTTCCTGGGCTACAAAGCCGGCATGACGCACATCGTTCGTGAGGTGGACAGACCTGGATCAAGTGAGTAAGAACATTTGGATAAACTTTGTAAGCATTTATAATGGAGGTTGTGCCTGTGATGAGACTCTCGACGGGCGGACAGAGTGGGTCTACATACCCCCTTGCTGAATGTCGAGTACTGAGCATGTCGTTGTCACAAAAGTTATCTTTTTATGCATGTGTTATTGTGATTGTTGAGCATTGTTTACTCTTGCAGAGGTGAACAAAAAGGAAGTAGTTGAGGCTGTCACCATTGTGGAGACTCCTCCAATGATTGTGGTGGGAGTCGTGGGCTACGTGAACACCCCGCGCGGTCTGCGCTCCTTCAAGACGGTCTTTGCCGAGCACATGAGTGACGAGTGCAAGCGACGATTCTACAAAAACTGGTGAGTGGCTACAACATGACTATGCATGATGCAGAAGTTAGGAGCCCAGTGGAGATGTTGTCACTGAGTGCGTCTAACAGAACGGTGGCCTTTGTGGCAGCTCCGCTCAGGTGCCTTCTGCCCTGATGAGCTCCGGGCTCCTCTGGCCAGTGGAAAGTTCTGCTTAGAAGCTGTGCCATGAGCCGAAATCCTCGTTGGCTGGTGCTTCTCGTTGCGAGTGCAAACAGCTAGGCGCTGTGTTCTTCCTCTGACCTGTTGAGGTCATGAAGGGCCTGTTGCCAACCCTTTTGTGCTCTCTTCCTGCTGGCGTGGCACGCTCTCAGGTACAAGTCCAAGAAGAAGGCCTTCACCAAGTACAGCAAGAAGTGGCAGGATGAGGAGGGCAAGAAGCAGCTGGAGAAGGACTTTGCTTCCATGAAGAAGTACTGCGAAGTCATCCGCATCCTTGCTCACACACAGGTAAGTTAGCAGCCCACAGTAGTAGCAGTTGTTGCTAGCATGAATCGTCAATGACGAGACCACGGAGTTCTGCGTCAGGCATGGCGCCTGACACCGATGAGGATACCTTCCATGCTGCCTTCCTTCTGAGACTGCCCTGTTGTGTCGCGTGCTCGCCTGCCATTGTTTCCGTGCTAACGTGCGGGCCGTGTTTGCAGATGCGTCTGCTGCCTCTGAAGCAGAAGAAGTCTCACCTGATGGAGGTGCAGCTCAACGGCGGCTCCATCTCAGACAAGGTGGACTGGGCCCGTGAGAAGCTGGAGCAGGCTGTGCCCATCAACACTGTGTTCACCCAGGACGAGATGATTGACGTCATCGGTGTCACGAAGGGACACGGCTACAAAGGTTGGACTTTCTTGTATGCTGCAGTGATACACTGACAGGCTTTTGTTTTGAAGGGGTACATAATTTTTAATACTCTTATAACTGGCGTTTATGTAACCAACAAATCTTCTCATCAGGTGTGACCAGCCGTTGGCACACCAAGAAGCTCCCTCGTAAGACCCATCGTGGTCTGCGTAAGGTGGCCTGCATCGGTGCCTGGCATCCTGCTCGTGTGGCCTTCTCTGTGGCCCGCGCCGGTCAGAAGGGATACCACCACCGCACTGAGATCAACAAGAAGGTACGTGTTTATCTGACACCGGTAGTTTGAAGCCTCCAGGCAATGTGTGATGGGTTTTTTCCCCCCCAAGATTTACAAGATTGGTCAGGGCTACCACCAGAAGGATGGCAAGCTGGTGAAGAACAACGCTTCCACGGAGTACGACCTGTCCAACAAGAGCATCAACCCTCTGGTCAGTAGTGGTGACTTTTTGTTTTAAGGAGAATATCCTAAATATATATGCCTAACCTGTTTGTGTGTGTGTGTGATAGGGTGGATTTGTCCACTATGGACAAGTCACCAATGACTTTGTCATGGTGAAGGGATGTGTGGTAGGAACCAAGAAGAGGGTTCTGACCCTGCGTAAGGTGAGACTAACGCTGCACATTTGATATTATAATCTAGATTTAGATTAACATTTCCTGTTTGCTTGTCTAGTCTCTGCTGGTGCAGGCTAGCCGCCGTGCCTTGGAGAAGATTGACCTCAAGTTCATCGACACCACCTCCAAGTTTGGTCATGGCCGTTTCCAGACCGCGGAGGAGAAGAAGGCGTTCATGGTAAGAGTTAGTTTGTGCTTCCAAGACTTGTAGCGTAGCTGCACTGTTCGTAACCTGGTTCAGCGTCCCGTGTGAACTCTGGTTCCATTCCAGTGCAAGAGGAAGCTCCAGTGAGGCAGGGGAGCAGTGCCTGCTTGTGCTGACTCCCTGTTCACTCTCTGGAAACATCTAGAAACTCTAAGTACCTTTTTAAACTAACCCTTTATCTCTGCTCATTTACAGGGACCGCTCAAGAAGGACCGCATTTCCAAGGAGGAGACTGCCTAAAGTCTGCAAACAATCGGCCTGTAGTGTCCTTTTTTGCAGCGTTAATAATAAAATACGAAATACACGTGACAGTTCCGATTTACTGTATTTGTTTCTTCTACCGCATGTAGCAGAACCTACACAATATTAAAAATGAGCCATGTGTCAGCAGTTACAGTGACCCAGCAAGATTGTTTAGCTAATGTCATCTTTTTAAATGTCCTTGAGCTCATGTCTGAGTCCATGAAGCCTGGATGGAAAACCTGTTCTAAGCAGGTGCCGAAAAGCCTTGCAGGTGCAGAATGTCCTCTTTACCTGGGATGTGTGCACAATATTCAGCCTTGTGTGCACAAACGCTGTTCTCAGGAAATTTCTGCTCTTACCAACCTGACAGACGCCTAAGCAGCACTGCAGACTTTCTTTTTAAATAGATGGAAATTCTCATCTTCCGCAAGACTTTCGCACCTCCTGGCTGTGTGTGGATAGGTTATTTCAAGCCACACGCAATACACATAAGCAGATAACAATTTGGCTCAAAGGAGTGGGTAGAAAATCTAATTTACTGCCACCCCCATCTGTAACACTTAAGCCTGCCTTTACAATATGCAGCAATACAAACAGCCTGATGTACACTGAACAGCTTGCGGGATTACTCGTTATGCTATCAACATGTGTATTAGCTGAAGAGCTACTATACAGTAAATATTTTAGTTTGCATACATACAAGAGAAATTTGACTAAAAAATTGGTCTTTGTTTGGATAGCGTGTGTCCCGCATGAAGAGAGGCCATGAACTTAGCCAGAGGAGCGCCACCCCTCCTGGCCAAGTGTCCTATACTGCGCATTAAGACTATTTCGGAGGTCTACTGCGAGGAGGTGGATGAGCTGCTGCAGCCGAGCCTCCGCTTGTCCGCCGTACTCTGATGATTTTATGTGAGTGTCCTATGCTATGCATCAAGAGACAGGATCTTGAAGGTCTGCTGTGAGAAGGTGGATAATCTGCAACAGAACCTCCACTTGTCTACCCTGATCTGCTGATTTTATTGTATGAGAAATGATCCAGAAAAACAGTTGCGTATATCTTTCATCACCTTCACTCGTTAAGATTAATAAAGTCTGAAATTGGGATTTATGGATATAATTGTGCTAATGGTAATGATTAGCAAGTGAACGATGCTCCCAGGAGGAGGCGATCACGTAGAAGCAATATGTACTCTACATGCATAATATGAGGTATGTTTTTATTATATTTTCATTAATATAATACAATGATCATATTGCATAATTTGCATGTATTATGAGCCAATGGCAAATCAATGGCCATACAATTAGTACACATTCAAGGAGATTAATAGACATGTTATCTTGGCCTTCCATCGTTATGAGTAGCGACTCTTCTATTGTAACGATAACTAATAACGTTTCTTTCCTCCATGTAGTGAGACTGGACCGTTTCTTTGTGTCCTCATTTAAAAAAGATGGATATTTGGACATTGCTTGATTTGTAGCCTCAATCTGTTCCAAAGTTTAACACCACACACACACTTCTTCTCGCTGCTTGAATTTTGGTATCATTTTTGCCAGGAAAAAGATGTTGTGCACTCCTTGATGTAAGGAGTTGACCCCGTTTAGGCCTGCCCAAAATGAAGGATGCAAGAAACATGTTGGTATTTTGGTGGATCTTCTTTTCCTTTGGGCTTATCCCTTCAGGGGTCGCCACAGCGAATCAATTGCCTCCATCTAACCTTGTCTTCTGTATCCTCTTCTCTTGCGCCAACTACCTTCATGTCCTCTTTCACTACATCCATAAACCTCCTCTTTGCTCTTCCTCTGGGCCTCCTGCCTGGCAATTCAAAACTCAGCATCTAAAATCTTGTTAAACAACCCGGTCAGGAAATCTACTGCCACCTCTCCTAGACACTTCCATATCTCCACAGGTATATTATCAGGACCGAGTGCCTTCATCCTCTACAATGCCCTCCTCACTTCTTCCTTACTAATCTTTGCTACTTCCTGGTTCACAACAGTCACTTCTTCTACTCTTTGTTCTCTCTTATTTTCCTCATTCATCAACTCCTGGTGGCCTTTGCCACCTTTACTTTTACCTTACGCTCCATCTCTCTGTACTCCTGTCTACTCTCTTCAGTCCTCTCAGTGTCCCACTTCTTCTTAGCAAACCTCTTACTCTGTATACACTCCTGCACTTCCTCATTCCACCACCAAGTCTCCTTATCTACTTTCCTTCCAGATGACACACTAAGTACTCTCCTACCTGTCTTCCTGATCACATTAGCTGTAGTTGTCCAGTCATCTGGAAGGACTTCCTGGCCACCCATAGCCTCTATCAACTCCTTCCTAAAAGTCACGCAACACTCTTCCTTTTTCACCTTCCACCATTTCGTCCTCTGCTCTGCCTTTACCCTCATGATCCTTCTCACCACTAGAGTCAACCTACACACCACCATCCTATGCTGTCTGGCTACACTCTCACCTACCACTGCTTTGCAGTCACTGACCTCCTTCAGGTTACACCTTCTACACAAGATGTAGTCTACCTGTGTGCTCCTACCTCCACTCTTATAGGTCACCCTATGTTTCCGTCTCTTCTGGAAGAAAGTATTTACTACAGCCATTTCCATCCTTTTTGCAAATTCGACCACCATCTGTCCTTCAGCGTTCCTCTCCTGGATACCAAACTTGCCCGTCACCTCCTCATGATCTCCTGCACCAACATGTCCGTTGAAGTCCGCACCAATAACAACTTTCTCACTTCTGGGGATGTTCTGCATCACTTCATCCAGGTCTGACCAGAATTTCTCTTTCTCATCCATCTCACATCCTACCTGTGGAGCATAGCCACTAACAACATTGAACATCACACCTTCGATTTCTAGCTTCAGGCTCATCACTCTATCTGACACTATTTTTACCTCCAGGACATTGCTAGCAAACTGCTCCTTCAAAATCACCCCTACTCCATTTCTTTTCCTATCCATGATATAACAGCTTGAACCCTGCTCCTAAGCTTCTAGCCTTGCTACCGTTCCACCTGGTCTGCTGGACACACAATATGTCTACCTTCCTCCTCTGCATCATGTCAACTAATTCTCTACCTTTTCTTGTCATAGTTCCAACATTCAAAGTCCCAACTCTTAGTTCTAGATGCATTCCTCTTCTCTCTCCTACGGACACACCTTCTCACCTTCTCCAGTTTCACCGGCACCCTGTCGGTGAACAGCACCGGTGGCGGGCCACGTCCGATCCGGTATGGAAGTCATTTGTTTGATTCGCATGTTCTGGTTTGGCAAAGTTTTACGTCGGATGCGCTTCCTGACACAACCCTCTGCATTGATCCGGGCTTGGGACCGTCACAATAAGACACAGGCTTGTGGCCCGTTGCGGGTACATTAACATATGCAAAGTGGATAATCAACAAAAATCTTGTCACAGTACGACTGTTCTCATATTTAGACTTCTAAACGTCCTGCAACCTAATTTTCCAAAAATTCCAAGTGTATTTTGTTTTGTTTCTCATGAAGTCATTTTTTGTTTCAACTTTATGTTACTAAAATGAATTTTGCATCATGAAATTATTCTCCTTGTTGTGGCCTCATTGGAGCTTTCTCATTGAACTTTTTTTGCTCAGTATTTTAAATGTTTCTTTCCATTTTTTAACTTTCTTTTCTTGCAGATTAAATTTTCTCAAGTCTTTTTTCCGCAACCTAATTTTCCGGAAATTACGACTTTTGTTATTTCATATTATGTTAAACGTCTTAAATACTTAAACTTGTGCTTTTTTTCCAAGTGATTTTCCTCCTGTTAGTCCCGTACAATTAATTACAAATGTTATTGTTGATTTTTCCACAGTTTTTCTTTTAAATATATTTTGACTTTATTCATGTACTATCTCTGCTGATGTTTCCATCTGTGCTGTTTGACGTATTCTTGGGAAAGGATATTTTTCAAAAGTGCAGGGCCCAATGAAAACATCATATGGGCTGCACCTTGGACCCCCCCCTGCCTTAGGCCCCACCCTCCCCAATTACATAAGTGCACCAAACATGCTTCCATCCTATAATACCTTTCACAGCTCAGACCTGAGAAGTGTGGCAGAGGAAGATGACGGTGTGTTTGATGGAAATGCAGTCCTGACACGGATATTGATATCAAATGGAGGAGCGGAGGATGCTCGTCCTGCCACTGCAGCTTTTGCACCCCTGCACTGTGGCATCAGTATTCCAGGCCCGTGCGTGGACATGGCGTTCCCTACCAACCTGGCTCCACCTCCCATGTCGCCCAGCAGAGTGCAGACTAGAGCCCCCCATTAGCCTCCCAGAGCACTTTAGCGTGCTGGTCTTTATTCCGTGTCGTGCACATGGGAGCCAGCTCAAAGTCCTCCTTTTTGTCCGGCAAACGCCATCTTTGTATCAGCAGAGCGTGTCGCTTCACGCTGCGTTTGCTCCACTGACTTCTTCTTTTGCCACTAAACTCTGCCTGACCCAAAAATAACCCGGGGTGAGCGCAGTCAGCAACTGTTCCCCGGTCAGCACAAACAACAGGCTACACACACACACACACACACACACACAAAGGCCTGAGCCTGCACAGCATAAACAGCCGTCTGTCCAAAAAAATCAGCGTTCCTTCGCGATCTGACTGGCTCGAAGTTGTCGCCGCTTCCCTCGCCAGCACCCATGGGTGCACCCTGCCGTTTTTTTCCACAACGCTGTCCGCTAAAGTCACCCAAAGGTCATTAGTCGATTTGATGTGAAGTTATGTAAGCGCGCCGCCTGCCAGAGACGCGAGCGCATCCACTATGTGTGTGTGTGTGTGTTTAATATTCACAGCCAGGAGGGGACAGTGTGTCCCTCAACACCCTCCCCCACCCCCGCCACTAGGGAGCCCACCCCAGCACCTCTCCATCCACTAAAAGCTGCAGACGCACTGCGCTGACAAGGACGAGCCAGACATGAGCAAACGATGGGAATCAAAGTGTCATTTTTGGCGCTACAGCGAGGCCTTTAGCGTGACCTCGTGCCTGGTGGACTTCGGACTCTTTCGTTGCTCCGTACTTGACCTGCTGTGCAGCAGGAGGTCAGCGCTTGCAGGGCCGAACGTGAGGGGGAACCTGGAAGGCCCAGACTCCTCGTCCTCGTGTTGCTTTGTCTAATAAAGACGCTTCCCTTTCACATTTATTACGATGTGATCGAAAATGTTCACACCCGAGAAGGGAGCACATCTTGGCTGCTTTTGTTGCAACTTTTAGCCTCCAGTAACTCGCGTCCAACTGCATGCTGTGTGTCCAGTCATCCAGAAATATATCCTACACATTCCTTTTATCAGAGACCAGCTGGAGATGCTCAGGACAAGATGGTGGCAGGACTGACAGGAAGATGCAAACATGCTAAAGTAGAAGATACATATTTAAAATCAAGGTTTTATGTGCTGCAGGATAATAAAAAAGTGACCGCGCTTTGGCTGTTTAATATGCATGCTACGCTATGCTAAATGCACTCAGCCACACGCCGGACAGAAAAGGCTTTTTGTCTTGACAAGCCCGCCGAGAGAGTGGAAAGGTGTCGCGTGTTTGGATTGCAAACTCGTGTTTCCGGCCCAGAAAGACCGGAGTCCTACACGCGCTTTGTTTGTTTCTCCGGGAGGAAGACTGCAGGGCGGCGCTCTCGAGACTTGTGCCGTTGGCGAACGAATCGACTCTTTTAAGTGAGCGACGAGAACCGAATCCCGGTTTGCCCGAAGTGTCCATGCTGCCTTCGCGTGTACGTCACGAATCTGAGACGCCCACGGCACGCTGCAGTCACGTGAACACTGCTAACTCCAACGCTAGTGCTAATGCTAATGCTAATGCTAGTGCTAATGCTAATGCAGCTAACTCGGCGGAGGGGAGTTTGGTGAGCTCCAGCCGTTTTTGGAACATGTCTACGTTAGTACCGGGAGCTGGGGTGTACGCACACCAGGTAGGCTGTCCAAATGATCTCGTGTGTGGAACATGTTACAGTTAAGTTGTCTGGCACGGAATTCTAGTTAGTTTTGTTGTAGCATAAACTTTTGTAGGCGTGACGTCACGGTCCAAGCATAACCCTTTCTTTAATGTTTCTCCTCAAAGTTACTAAAATATGTCGATACAGTATATGGTATAAATATACATAATATATATTCATACTATTGCAACTTTTTTCTTGTTAGAACCCTCCCTGATCCCCCCTATTTTCTGTTCTTCTTAATTCAACTATTTCAGCTTTCTTCTTGTAAATATTCTTCTTGTAAAATTATGACTTATTCCTGTAACATAACTTTTTCCCCCAAAAGGAATTTTCCAAAAGTTAAGTTTTTTTTCCATAATACTGTGTCAAAATAGTAACATTACTGTAATAATACAATAGCTGTATGATAATATAATACTTTGACTTTAAATAAAATTATTGTTCTTTTATTCGTCGACTTTATACTACTAAAACAACCTTGTTTTTCCTCATAATATTATATTGTAATTCTATAAAATTACAACTTTTTTCTCTTAATATTTTGACTTTCTTCTTTTGCTGCTGATTTTTCATTTTTTTGTCAGCGTTTTGCTTTTGTTGTTGTTGAAGTTTTCTTGTTAAATTTCCTACTAGCGCATCACTACTATCCAGACAAGTAGAGCAGGAGCAAGGTGCCCTGTATTCAGGCACACGCTCCGAGCAGCCACAGAGGTCTTTTGCACTTTTCAAATGGCGCTGCGCTGGCGTTTCCGGTGGCTGATCATGTTTTTTTTGTCCTCCACTGGCTTTTTCCAGGCCTTTAACATCACAGACAGGAGAACAAAAAGGATTTGCAGTACATGTAATCCCGCCTGTTTTCTTAAATGACCGATTATCAGAGCTATTTTGAATTTATTGGTATGATGTCATAATTCCTTCATTATTTTTAGAAGAGTCCGGGCGCCAATAAAGAAAGAGCTACGGGCCACAAATGTCTTAACTTCATAATAACCGATAAAAAGGTGATAATAGAGGAAACATGTACAGCATACATGATCCAAAGAGCCAACAGGTTTTATGTTTCACTGATGAGGGTTTAGATTAAGAAGCCGCAGGGGTTACCGTACTTTGAAATGCAGTCTTTCTCTGTCCCCACAACAGCTGTTGAGTTTTTCAAGCCTGCAGCAGGTCAGCACGCAGAGAAAAGACAAAGACAAAGTGTTGATAATTTGGCCCCTCGCTCGGGTTTCTATTTTATTCGTCAGGGCTCGATGCATCCAAGTTCGGGATCATTCGGTTTTGGCACCTTTTTAAAGATCTATTTTTCCATGTGAACAAGACGTTACAAAGAAAAGAAAAAGAAATGAATGGCTAAGGCTGCGTGAGTTGTTTTTCAAAATAAAAGACATACATACTGTATAATATTCATATATATTTGGAAATTTGTCAACCAAACTTTCTTCTTTTTTTTTTGGAAAAAGCAGTTTTGTGGTTTGTTCAGTTTGGCTCACAAAAGCAAAAATGATGTCAAGAAATAATGAAAAGAAATGCACGTGAAAACGGAAGTTGTTCAATTAGCATGCAGTTCTTGTGTGACGTAGTGCGTCACGTAGCCTCTCTGGTACTTCTTGCTTGGGTTTGGCCTCCTCCTGCTCCTCTTTTGCTCTTTTCCTGCTCCTTGCTTTCTTGTTTTTGGGTCAAATCCCTTTCCGCGTGGAAAAGAAAGCGAAGCGGGACGGCGAGAAAAAGAGGAGAAGGTTGTATGCGGCAAAACAAGAAAAGAAGAATAGATATAATTCTAAGCGTCTCCTGGAGCAGATACTAAAAGAGTCTTTTGTCAACAACAGCACTTGAACTCTCTTTTTTGCTTCCGTCTTGATTATTGATCATTTCTTTAGAAAAGTAATACATTTCTATATATTTCTATGTATACTAGAGCGTACAGCTTGGGCTCGGGCTGTAACAATTCACAGTTTGAATGCAAAAGTCCCAAAAATAAAGCAGGTGTTTATCTTGAACGGCAAAAGGCTATGACGTCATGTAGGCGCCGCCCACCCCCCCGGACGCGGAAGAGTCATGCAGAAACAGAAGACGGTTCTAGAAAGATGGAGGCAAAGGTGGGTGGGCCTCATACGGGCGTGGTGCGGCGGTTGGCCGCGTTGCTGGAGTCCTTCAGCTCCTTCTGGATGCAGTTGTGGACCTGCAGGAAGTTGTGGTCCCGCTCCGAGTTGTAGGTGGGCGTGCCCGACGACTTGAGGGTGTCCCTGGGCAGCGTATACATGGAGATCTCGGTGGACGGCAGCGCGCCGAAGCCCTTCAGGCCCACCGGCGAGGCGTCGCGGGAGTGAGACGGGTCCGTGGAGCGCGACGAGGACCGCGAGCGGCGCCGGTAGCGGTAGCGGTAGCTGGGGATCCTGCTGATGGCCGAGGCCTGGAGGTAGTCGGCCGCCCGCGCCCCCATCCGCAGCTGCCGGTGGCGGTCGATGAACATGTGCACGGCCAGCACGCCCACCATCTCCGCCATGATGAAGGACAGCGCGCCGAAGTAGAAGGACCAGCCGTACGAGTAGCTGTTCTTCTTGGAGTCGCTCTTGGAGGGGTCCCCCGCGTTGGCTGATATGTACACGATGATTCCGATGATGTTGCTCAGGCCTGGAGGACGACAGGAGGTCACACTCTCATTACCCCCACAGAGACTTGGAAAGGAGCGCTCCTGCAACTGGGACCAGTTGCAGGAGCTGGGAAGTCCAAAGGCGGCGTAGCGTCAATTACATGTCTAAATGTAGATGATTTTTGGTGGGCCAAACGCTCGCACTGCACGGCGCTGTGGGGGTGTCCAATCTTTTTCCAGCGCGGCCGCATTGTGAAAAATAATTTGTTTTCATTTTCCAGATATTTAACTTTTTCCTCTAATTATCGTCAGAAATCATAACTTTTCCCCCAACTTTCCAAAAAATTACAACTTTTGTATCGTTTGTTTCTCATAATATAAAAACATTGTTTACAATTTATGTAGAATAAATATAACAATATATAAATGTTACAAAATGTTTGACATTTCTATATCGTATTTCAACTCTATGCTACTAAAATGACACATTATGAGTTTATTCTTGTAAAATTAAAAAACAAAATTCAAGTAAATCAAAAGTAATTTAAGAAATGTAACACTTTTTTTTCAAATTTGACTTTTTTCTCTTGATATTTAGACTTTATACTTGTAAAAATAGAGTTTTTATTAACAGCAATTTCAACTTTCTTGTGGCAATTATGGCTTTATTTTAATTTTCATATTTTGACATTTACTATTACAACTTTTTCCACAACCTTGGTTTTCATAATACTGTGACTTGTCTTCCTTTAATATCTCAACTTGAAGCTACTAAAATGACACGATTTTGCCTCACAATATCACACTTATTATTCTCCTAAAATTATGATTTTTTTCTCTTAATCGTTAGATTTTATTCATGTTAAATTCCTGTAGATTTTTTATTTTATTGCTTGTAGTTTAACGTTCCAAATACTGAAACGTTCTCCTCTTTGTAAATTGTCTTCTCGTAATATTTGTTCTATTTCCCCAACCCAATTTTCCCAAAAATGACAACTTTTGTTTTGTTTGTTTCTCATATTACGGATTAAACATATTTTTTCACCTCTATGCTACTAAAACGACATGACTTTCAATTGTTTATTTGGTCAAATGAACCATTTTTTCCATACAAACAAATGAAAAAGTGAGTTAGTTAACATGCTAATAATAAAGAACTTTTTTCTTCATAGTTTGACTTTATTCTCATAAAATGGCCGCTTATTTTTTTTCTTTATTCTTGTAGTTTTCTTCTTGTAATTATGACTTTATTTCCATAATTTGTATAGCTTTTTTCTGCAACCTCATTTTCCAAAAATGACAACTTTTTGTTCTTCTGTTTTTTTTTTGCATAATACTATGCTCTTCTTTAATATTTCAACTTTATGCGACTAAAATGATGTCATTTTTTCTCATATGACATCGTTCTCGACCTCATCGACCTTTCCTTGTTAGATTACAACTTTTTTGTCCTAAGATTTTGAGTTTATTCTTGTAAAATTACTGCAGATTTTCAACTTTTGCTGTTTTTTTTTGTTGCAACCATCCATTTTCTCTGCTTCTTATCCTTATTAGTGTCGTGGGTGCATGCTGGAGCCTATCCCAGCCCTCCTCGCCAGCCCGGGCGAGTTGACTCCGCTGTCCTGGCTTTCATTCATCAGCTCATGGGAGAAGCGATTGCACGAATGAGGTGGAATTGCCTTTAAAGTGCTCTTTATTACATGAGTGAATGTACTTTAGTGGTGGAAAGAGAACCTTCAGGTGCAGACTGAACATTGGGAGTGTTTTCCTGGCATTTTTTCTCACCTGCAGACACAAAGAAGATCCCTGCGCTGAGGATGATGTTGTGTCGAGACTTGTAGAACTCACTGGCGGCGATACACAAGCCTCCCATGAAGAGCAGGATGACGCTGAGAATGGGGAAGATGCTGGACGCTCGCACCGCTCCTGCACGGGAGGAGGAGGAGGAGGTGAGTGACGGGAGAAGAGCATCAGAATCCACGTCATGAAAAGCGGGATGTCATCACGCTGCTTATGTAGCGTACGCTCGCCCCCCGGGCCGCAGTGCGGTGCCGTGCGGAGCAGCGGTGGCGTCCTTGAAAGCGTGTCAGCAGCTAATTATCAAGCCAAGTAAAAAGCGGAGGCTGTGATGTGGCTCCAAAGGCCAAAAGGTTGCTCTAAATTAGCCATGTGAGGAGCTTTCAAACTTCCGTGCATGCCTCTCTCTCTCTCTCAACGTGCACGTGTGAGCGCTCGTTACATACAGCCGGAATGCCGCATCGGCACTTTTTAACAAAGTGCTGACAGACTTGTTCAACTTCTCCCCCCCCCCCACTTCATTAGGTACACCATCTAACAAAACATTCCGCCTTCACTGAGATCAGATTTCTCTTTTTTGATTGGCAGTTGGTCCAAGGATGCAGTTGTGCGGCCCGACACAAATACATTCGGAGCGCCGCAAGTAGATCGCGGTCCTGCGGGAAACACTGTGCTGTATTCTCACCTCAACTTCATTAACCCTAACAGAGGGGTCAAAGGTCAGGAGAAGCTGTGTGAAAACCGATTTGCCCCCTTCCTTGACTTATTCTTTTGCCACACAAAATGTTTCTGATCGTCAAACACATTTTAATGTTAGTCACAGATAACACAAGTGAACACAAAACGCAGTTTTTAAATGAATGTTTTTATTACTCAGGGAGAAAAAAAATCCCAACCCACATAGCCCTGTGTGACAAAGTAATTGCCCCTGCGCCTAATAACTGCTTGGGCATCACACTACCACCACCATATTTGACTGTTGCTATGAAATGCTGGGTTACTGTTACGCCAGATGGAACGGGACACGCACCTTCCAAAAAGTTCACCTTTTGTCTCGTCAGTCCACAAGATCTTTTCCCAAAAGTCTTGGCAGTCATGGAGATGTTTTTTAGCAAAATTAGGACGAGCCTTTACGTTCTTTTTGCTTAATAGTGCTTTGCGTCTTGAAACTCTGCCATGCAGGCCGTTTTTGCCCAGTCTCTTTCATATGGTGGAGTCGTGAACACTGACACTAATTGAGGTAAGTGAGGCCTGCAGTTGTTTAGATGTTGCCCTGGGATCTTTTGTGACCTCTGGGATGAGTCGTCTCTGCGCTCTTGGGGTAATTTTGGGCGGCCGGCCACTCCTGGGAAGGTTCCCCACTGTTCCATGGTTTTGTGGATAGTGACTCTCACTGTGGTTAGCTGGAGTCCCAAAGCTTTAGAAATGGCTTTATAACCTTTACCAGACTGATAGAGCTCAATTACGTTTGTTCTCATTTGTTCCTGAATTGCTTTGGATCTTGGCATGATGTCTAGCTTTTGAGGTGCTTTTGGTCTACTTCTCTGTGTCAGGTAGCTCCTGTTTAAGTGATTTCTTAATAGAAACAGGTGTGGCAGTAATCAGGCCTGGGGGTGGCTACAGAAATTGAACTCAGGTGTGATAAACTGCAGTTAAGTTATTTTTTAACAAGGGGGGGCAATTTCTTTTTCACACAGGGCCGTGTAGATTTGGAGTTTTTTTCCTCTCTTAATAACGTAAACCTTAATTTAAAAACTGCATTTTGTGTTCAATTATGTTACCTTTGACGATTAGTTTTTATCAGCAGAAACATTTAAGCGTGACAAACATGCAAAAGAATAAAAAGTCAGGAAGGGGGCAAATAGTTTTTCACACCACTGTATGTGTGTAACTACAAACTTTGTCTTGATGACGTCAGGGACGGTTGCACACGCCGCTGGCTTTATGCACTTTACACCACAAACATCAGCAAAATTACTCTTCCTACGCTCTTGTCACCAACAAACGCCAACACTGCCCGGGCGAAGAGGACGTGGTCACGTGACCCCTGCTTTGAAAAAACCTAACTTTCACTTTTACTGACAGTTTCTGTGTGAGCCCCTGATCAACGGGAAAGGATGCACAAACAGATCCGCTTCTGTCACTTCTACTTGTGGTTTGATAACACATCACTAACACCGCCGAGCCCCCTTGGGTGGGGGTGGGGCGTTAGCAGCACCCGCTGCTCGTCAAGAAGAGCGATTCATGCATCATACTTGTGCGTACTATGATATTGGGATGATAAGTACAGTTTGACATGCATCATACCCGTATCATACTTGTACATACTATGATACAGCTATGTGCTGTATGATACATGTATCATACGTGTACATGTCATGATATTGGTAGGATACAGGTATGATAAATATGACAGATGCATGATACATATATCATACTTATATATATAATACTTGTAGTTACTATGATATCGGTGTGATACATGTATGATACAGGACGTCTCTTGCCTGAAGAATACATGTACAGTATCTTACCTGTATAATACTTGTATCATACATTTACCTTACCTGTATCATACCTGTATGTCCTAGGTACTTGTAGGTATGATAAGTATGATATATGATGCATGTATTATACAATCAAAGCATGTATCGCTCTTCTTGACGAGCAGCGGGTGCTGCTGTTGGGTCGGTACCCCATCTAAAAGCCCTCACAGTTGTATCATGCATGTATCATACGGTACAGTATCATACCAATACAGTATGTAATAGAGATGGCAATGTGTGACGTCATCAGCGAGCGTGACGTTTGTCATCCATCAACATCTCGTCGTTCTTTCAGCGCCACGACGAAGAGCTGTGTGTCATCCTCCGCCATCATCTCGTCTTTTCTCTTTTTGCTCCCTCTTCATCCTTTCCGTCATCTTCAAAGTTCAAGCTGGTCCAGACGGGCTTGTGGGGTTTTGGGTTACGAGAGAGATGGGGGAAAAGCGGGGGGTGATTAAATATTAACCTGTCCCGAGAGTTGACCCCTGCTGTCCTCCTGCTGCGCGCTAAGATGAGGTTGTTGACGCGAGCGCTCGCTCTCATCCATCAGCCTCATCCTCAGCGACAGCAGAAAGACGGAGGAGCAGACGGACTACTTGGCTGATATTTGACACGCCGCTCTTCAGCAGCGCGCCGTCTCAAGGTCACAGCAAAGGTCAACAAAAAACCTCAGACCGGCTCTGGCGGCACTTTTTCAAGTATCCAAGTACGGACACACAGCGCACTTCCCAGCTCCCACCCTCCATACTCCGTGCTATGCCTGGAAAGTTAAGGGAAGTTTAGGATGGACGAGCGCTTTCCAAGCGTAACGCACACGCACACGCACACAAAATGTCTGCCACTTGAAGGGAGCCTTTGGTGGTGTTGGTTTTATGAACGATAGATTCACTTTATCCATTTACAATACGTAGAACATCACCTTCATCTCACCCCTCAAGCACCCTCATGACGTTACGTCTGCTCAAGGATTAGCCAGGATTAACGCTGGGATATACTTTAGAGTAATCAGTGTACAGCTGCGGTAGGAAGTTCTATCCCTTTAAGGAAATGTGCACTTTTTGGGGGAATGTTGTCTGTCATCCACAATCCTTATGTGAGACATGAACACACATCTTTCTTTTCTGTCTTCTAAAGATATAAAAACAGCTAAAAAGAGAATAATAACATTCATCCATTTTCTATAGCGCTTATTCCTATTAGGGTGGCGGGTATGCTGGAGTCTATCCCAGCTGACTTTGGGCGGGAGGCGGGGTACACCCTGGACTGGTCGCCAGCCAATCACAGGGCAGACATACAACCATTCCCACTCACGAAATTCGTTTTATTTTTCTCCCAAATTCCATTTTTTCTGTTTTTTTTTAGAATTCCAATTTTGCAGATTTGCTTTTTGGGTGCCTGTGAATGAAATGTGAAAACCCCTACATTTATTGGCTAACTTTTCTAACGCGGTGCTCATGCGGCATTGGAAAACGCTCCTCACATTAAAGCGCTGAAACAATTATTGTCTTGAATTCGATTCCACCGCGATTGAGCCGTTTGCTGGGGAAATAATTCCCCACGTTCTTTCTCCTCACGATGACAGCATTTCATTCACGTTATGTCAATTTCCGTGAGATTCCGTGTTTACAGTCAATTCCGGTTTTATTCCGGTAACGCGGAAATCATATGGCTATTCCACCGAGAAGGTGTGCCACCTGCATGTTTGTGTGCCATGTTGGTAAGATGTTTTCCCCACTCTTGTTCATTCCTGACCACCAAGGAAACATCACAACCATGTATTGCAACTTTCCATGTCTCCTGCACTTTTATCGCAACAACCACTGCACCTTTCAGTCCAACAAAAATTGCTGTGAAACCAAAAAAAGGGGTGAGGGGTGAAAAATTACCGGCAATACTGAAAAACTTTCATTTGCAAATAAAGTTTATAAAGGTTTCTTGACATCCTGACTTAAACGATTGGCAAGAAATTCATAAAAAATCACAAGTTGATGCGATGCAATTAATAAACATAAACCTCAACCCTTCGTCTGCACTGATCCCAAAGCTCCACATCTTGGCATCTTGGCATCTGCCTCTGTCCCGAGGAGTTCTTGAAAAGGATTTTGTCATTTTTCCTTCCTTTGGCCAATAATGTGGAGGAAAACGGGGCCGAGAACAGCGCGGCGCCGTAGGAGCTCATTAAAGAGCAACTCCACGCGTGATACGCAAATTAAACACACACGACGCTGAAACGCCTTTGGGTGTCTGACCCACCAGGTCGGAGTCCAGGAATTGTTGGGAAGAAATGGACATGCTGAAGATGCTGGAGAGGAAATGATAACACTTTTTAGGCTTCTGCTGTTACCTTCATCATGACCTCAGTGAGACAGAAGTCCCGTCCCGCTATCTTCAAATGACGGCCATGGCTGTCTCCATCCCGCCGTGGAGCACGGCGGCGCCTGCCCCGAGGGCCCCGAGACACTGACGGGCCCGACCGATGGCATTGGGACCATGTGTGGTTCAGAAGAAGAGACATGATAGGCCCACATGCAAGTTGACATCTGATGTTGACCTTCAAACATCACGTCAGACAAAGAAAATGTCAGAATGGACTTTAAAAGCTTCACCCAAAGGCGACTCTGACTCGTTCCAACCTCCTTATCGCAAACAAGCATGTTTAGCTGAACGTTAACCACTTCATTCTCAGCGACGTTATCCCGACAGACGGCTGCCAATCTGCCAGAAAGCCAAGGAGATGAAAGCTTCGATCTCTTTGCTAACAACCTTTGTCCGTACGTCTCGTCTCCTCTGAAGTCCCGCTCCCACGGGGGAGGCGATTAGCACTGAGGTCGCCGCTTTGATTGGCGTGGAGGTCACCTTCCCGTCGGACGCCCACCTAAGTCGTGCTCTGTGTTGGCATTCCAGATGGAACGTGCTCTCTCATGAGTGGAAACCAGCTAGCCAGCTGGCCCTTAGTTCTGTCATGTAGCGCCTCTTTTCTCCGCAGGGCAAACATCCTGCTGACCGATGAACGGGTGCCAAAAAGGGGCCATTTTGAAACCCATCCCAGCTTTTGACAACAAAAGCCTAAAAAATAAAGTTCTGAAGTTGTCTGTGACACACGTGCAGCTCATTCTCATGGACCCCGCAGAGACAAAAAGTACAAAAGCAAGACAAGATGTGCTTCTTTTTCGTCTTTTGCGTTTATTTGAAATACCCCAAGCAAGACGGAGCACCCATGAGGGCTTTTAGACGGGCCGCTGCTGACCCGCATATCACTGAGTAGAGCGATACGTGCTTTCACGCGAGAGCGGCGGCGCCCAAAGTGTGGCCTGGGGGCTTCTATGGCCCGCTGCTGTTTTTGATTGGCACCCGGCACATTCTAAAAATGTCAATGAACAAGAAAACAAATGTGCAGTCATTTTATACAAATAAAGTCAAAATGTTAAGAGAGAAAAGCGCCATGATCATACTGTCCTTTACTTTTCAGTCTTTCAGTTTATGTGCCAATGAGCAAACAGCATCCTCACTTGGCCTTTGGGGTCCTGTCGGAGGAGGTGCGCTGACTCCGTAACCCACATTTTGGAAGGCGGAGGCAGAGGAGACAATGAGAAACGGGAGCACATGCAGATTAGCAATGAGTCACGTTGTCGTTCCCCCCGGGACTGACTAACACTTCCTGCAGGTTGGCGCCGCTGTACGAGCGCCGTCTCCCTCTGCAGGGTCCGCGGGTGGCCGCTCTGGCTGTAGTAACCAATGACTGGGGTGGGAGGGACGTTTGGTTATCCCGGCAGTGTGCGTGCCAACCTGCTGGGCGGAAGCTCATGCTGTGTGCAGCGTATCGATTGCCATGGCTGGAGCGCTCACTCACGCCCCCAGGACGTCCTGACTGGTACGGGCGGCTCAGTTGCAACTTCCTGTTTGACCCATCATTGCGCATCACATTATAGCGACCCCTATGCTGTCCGTTGCTCAACCACGACACCGTGGGGGACCGGGGGGCAAACTTTTTGACTCATGGGGCACATTGTGTTAAATTATTTTTATATTATTTTATAAATACCCAGCCAGGAATCAATATAACTTTAAATAGCTATAAAATATTTAAAAAATACATATTTTATGTATACATGTTTTTTTGTATATAAAATTATATAAAATATATATTTATCAACATTATATAAATATATAAAATACAGGCTATACATCAATATTTAATATATGATAATATTTATGAATTTAATGCATTTTCTATTAAATAATGGTAAATATTCTAATTATGTACTTATATATATATTATATATTCAAGTACATATATAATTATTTATATATGTAATACATAATACATACCATATGAACGGTGTGGGAACATGTCAAAAAAAGTGACAAGCGCAAAACCAAACCTTAAAAATCACCAATAAAATATTGATAAAATATGTTTTTTCTGCGAGCTTTGCATTGGAAAACTGGCTTCACGTAGTCCCTACCGTTCCCGTAATGACTCCAAAACCACCAGAAAGCTCTCTGGCTTCAGAAACCATCGGAATCATTTCAAAATAGCAACATCCCATTGAAGTGCTCGTGATTTTTGGTTTGGGCTTTTTGTGCCGTTGCCATAGCAACAGCGCCACTGATTGTACCGGGGTCCGGTGCTTTCAAAAGGCGAAGCACCTACTTGACATCGCGTCCCTTTCTCTCTTTTCCACCGCTAAGGTTGAGAGGAAATTAGCATCGACTCCTAATCAGACCCAAAAGTGCTGACGCGCAGGACGGGGTCATGCTAATCAGGTGCCTTCGCTCGCGGCCACATTGATTTCATACTACAAACACTTATTAATCCCACCCACGCCTCCTCCTCAATGCCAAGCCCTTGCCCCGTCCTCGTCCCACGCCCGCCTCGCTCCTCCCGCCACGTTAGCTCAGCAGAACTCTTCTTCTACGAGAAAAATGGCGTCTGGGCTCGTTAGGACAGCCTGGTGGAGGTTTCCTCTAGAAATATCTGTGGGCCGTCAGGCTGGATTCTTCTTTAGCTTGCTGCAGCTGGACGTCCATTCCCTTGTGATTGCACGAGGATCAGCTTCGTCTGCATCCCGCCGCAACAAAACTCTTCTCATTTGCTTTCTGTTTGTAGAAAAAACCACAAGCAGAGCTGCTTCACGTCGGGAGATTTAAAAAAAAAGCCAGCCAGCATCCTTCCCTCGTTCCTCACGTTTAACCTCCAGCGGCAGGACACGCGCTCTCACCTCTCTCCGTGCTTTACGAGGCGTGCCGCCTCTAAATTCCTTGTTAAGTCGGAGCGGAGCACTCGCTCGGTCAATCAGGACGAAAATGATTGGCTTTTCATTCACTGGCCCGTGTCTGAGGGACATCTGTTGCTAGGATACGTTAGCGTATCCTAGCCCCCGCACTGCTGCCGCCTATCAGGTCATGTGATCACGTGAATTGCCGCCCCGTCCCCGCCAAGCGCCCCTACAGGCCGGCAAGTCCCCGCGTGTCCCGGCCCAGACCTGTCGATGCTGTGAGGCCAGTTGAGTCCAGCTCTCAGTCTGCTGCCACGCCTCAGGGGGGCACAGGCCAGCCACGCCCACCTCATCGATACTGGCCGATAGTCTGAGATGAATTGGTGCAAGCACCAGAGGCTGGCACCAACGCCCAGCCCTGATTCAATCTGCTGACACCCAGAAATGGAAAGTTGCATGAAAAACTTTTCTTGGGTAAAAACTACAAACCATCATGACTTTCCTGGGGACAATGTTATCTTTCTTTCCCTATTTATTATATTATAAATATTTTTGCTGTTAGATCATAGAAACCTGTTTACCTTCCAAGCCCTCTAGACAGGAAATAACAACCCTACAGTATAGTCACCATTACCCCAAACTTTCATTCATTCATTTTCTAAACTGCTTATCCTCATTAGGGTCGCGGGGATGCTGGAGCCTATTCTAGCAGACTTTGGGCCAGGTACACCCTGGACTGGTCACTAGTCAATCGCAGGGCACATATAGACAAACAAACATTCACACTCACATTCATACTCTAACGGACAATTTAGAGCGGCCAATGAAGCTAACATGCATGTCAAGCGGAGTACCCGGAGAAAACCCACACACGCACGGGGAGAACATGCAAACTCCACACAGAGATGCCCAACGGAGTTGTGAACCCAGGTCTTCCAGATCTCCTGACTGTGTGGCCAATGTGCTAACCACTCAGCCACCGTGCGGCCTAAATTAAACATAATAAGACACATAAGACTCATGCTAGGGTGTGATGATGTAATAGTGTTCCGGTGGCGCGGACAGGAAGTGACGGTGAGGGTTCAGAGTTTTAGCTCGGCGTAGTAAATCTTGTTGGAGATTATTGTGCTTTCACTCAAACCTGTAATAAAAGCCTGTTGTTGTCTGATTTGAGCAAGTCTGTTGCGTGTCTGTCTCAGCCAACATTACAGTAACATTACTGACACCTAGTGGCCAGTGTGGAATCTTTTACATTTATGTTCAAGTTTGCAACATTTATTCAACTGCCTAGAGGGCGCTAACTTGACAACGTGCCAGCCTCTCCCTGCTCCCAGCATGTAAGCTATGCGCCATGTACCTCACACACACTAATTATGTTTGCTGTCAGCTCATGATAGCGATTTGGCAAAGTTTAGCTATACTTACGTTAGCTTCAATCATTGATTTTGCTTATCATAACAATAGAAATTGTCTGTGGTTTGTCTAAAACTGCTTTTGTGTATGCGTGCGCACGTACATGCATGTTTGTGTGTATGAGGCTGAATGACTTTCCATTTCATTTGTAATTGTGAAAAAGTAGGCATTTTTTTCTTTCTATCTGTTGTGTTAAACCCTTTTAGATCTTAGCCATCAAAGCCCAACAAATCACACATCATTGGAAAGATTCTTTCTTCCCTTTCATTGTGACAATAAGCCAGACTTGGATTGGTGAATGATATTGTCACTATTCTACTCTACTCGTTTAGCGGCTCAATTAGGACACCTGCCAAAGGCAGCTGTTGCTTTTAACGAGGCGCGTCACCTTTCGACCGATGATGACATTTATTTTAACTACGGCGCTGCAGCCTTTAACATTCAGGCTAATGGCGTCGCCGCTTACTGCCAACACGGCGCTCGTGCTGCATTCAAGCACGAGTTCTATTCAGGTCACAAAATATGTATAAAAAAAAAAACACGTTTGGAGAGAGGACAACGTGGCGACAAATGTAGCAGCTATTTACCAGCTGCAATGCAAAACAGCTGGAAAGGTATAGTTTGGAAGGCCTCTGCACCGTAGCTAATATTTCATGTAGAAAATTCAGATTTGCATTTGTGTCACTAAATAAGGGAAATTCTGATTCTCCACGAAAAAGAAAGTAAAATTGCCTGGACTGACATGTATGGTTGCCATTGTTGACTCTGAGTGGCATCTGAAGTTTTAAACGTACCATTTTTTTAATGCAGCATATAATCCTGCAATGGTAGTTATAGCATAGAGTACCATAAATAACGACCTTCTAAATACGCTTTTAAACGTTTTTAGGGCCCTTTAGACAAGAAATAACATCACTATAGTCACTATTGCTTAAATATGTATATTGTTTACTACTAGTAGGATATAGGAATGTATTGTTGAAAAGCCCCGATGCAGGGAAGCAGCGAAACTACACTTGCCTAGATTTCTTAATGTGTAACATTTTAAATAAAAAAATACGTAGAATTTGCCTAAATATGCATATTTTTGACTTCATTCCAATCATTTCCTATGAAGCATGGTCCTGTTAGGACGTCACCACGGCAACAAGCCGGCCGATGACCCTCACCCCTGCAATTTGGGTGGTCATCTCCAGCTAATATTCCTGCAAAGTCTTTCGAGTGTCACAGCGCGTCAACTTCCAGAGCAGGTCGGCGAGTGCTGAGGTTCAGAGTTCATAAAACGTGTCCGACGCGCTGCTGACTCCGCAACTGCACACTGCACAAAAACCTCCTCTGGCGTCAGCATCAGCACAAAAAAAAAGTCTGCGCCAGGAGCGTCATGGCATGTTTCCATGACCCAGCAGGTGCTTGTGTCGCCAAGCGCAACACGGGCGTGGAAAATCTTCATCGTGCTTCCATGTTCCCAATGCACAAAGAAAACTCCTTGCAAACATGCAGTTCCTGCTGCTGTGGTTGTCATTCGAGTATGAATATTGATATTACTGTTAATTCGCCATGTGTCCAACGCACGTCGTAACAAACCGGCGTCAAAATAATATTACAAATTTAAAGGTAAGCGTCCGTACAAGATGGCAAGAAAACTGTGGAAGTTGCGCGCCATAACGCTGTGAATGAGCCTATCCTTCCACAAGGGGGCACAGCGTGTTGATAGGGAGTCTCCTTGCACTCTTTGGGTCTGCCACAGCTGTAAGAAAAGCATCCCGTTGGATTCGCTGGTCATCTGGAAGGCTAGGCAGCGCTACCCGTGCTCTGCGCCGGGCCAGACTCTTCTGCAACGTTCATGGTTACGTCAAGCAAGAGCTGGTTTGACAAATTGCGGAAGAGGTACCTTTTTTACAATATTTGGTTTTATGAGCGTAAAGCTCATTATAGACGTGTTATATTGACATAGTCATAAAAAGGTTTGCTCTTATTATGAAAAGAGTCCATTTGATGCCATTCCAACATTGATTCCTATATCATGGATATTCATTTATCACGGTCTTGTCTGGAACCGATGAACTGCAGTAAACGAGGGATTATTCTGTATATGAAGTACATGCCCCCTGTCCTCCTCCTGGAAAAGTTCTGTTACTTTGTTGCAAAAGTCTAATCTCTCTTTGGTGAGCTTGGGTATTTAATCCTCTAATCGCTCACGGCAGCTTCATCTGCCTTGTGTTTGATCAGGAAATGTGCAAACGCAGCCATTTTTACTTATTGTAGGCTAAATGCTTTTATAATACAAATGTCCATATTTATTTCACGTCACTGGTGTGAGGTGTTGTCTTTTTGGCGAGAATAAAAATAAAGGCGGGAATGTCTTTCTAAACTGTTAGGACAAAGGAAGGCGGCGTTTCCCGCAGCGGCGCGGAGACTCATCATTGGCCCCTCACACGAGCGAGCGTCCTCTTTCTATTATTTGCATGGGTGTCTTGCATAACGGGGCGTTTCTTTGCCTCCTCCTTCCTGCGCTCTCAGCTGCTTAGCGCCCAGTGGAGCAGTGGATGATGGGAGCTCAGACACGGCATGATCTAAAAACCCACTGGCGCTTTAGTGCGCCTCAGCTGCCTTATATAATCTCGTGTGGATGTGCAAAGTGCCACGCTACTGGGACTCACGGAAACACACAGAGAGGAAAGACGGACTCTGTGTGTGTGTCATATTTTGACTCCCTGCCTCTCTACGTTAGGCGATGACATCACCGGTGTGCCCCCTCAGTTTTGGACATCTCCCCCTGTGACGTCACTTCCGACCGGGCCTTCACCTGGAGTGACACGTTACGCAACATGGCCGCTCTCCGGCGTGTGAGCGCGGAGGAGGCTTATCCGCGGCCACCCAGAGGCGGCGTGACGCGCGTCCTCGTGCAAATAACAGGTGTGCCGCAGAGGTGGGTGTTCAACGCAGAGACGCTCACGGCCGCGTCTCTGGCGACCTCCCAGTGCATCCGTGCATGCTGGGAAAGGGCTCCCATGTTGAATGATCTTGACATTGGGCGGCGTGCGCGTCCTGACATGAGGGGAGCAGGAGTGAGAGAGGCCTGACCCATATAAGAAGAAGGCTGAAATATTTATGGACGTGAGTGTCCTAATTGGCAAGCCACTGGGAGCGCTGCGGCCCTCTCGCCCAATCACAGCCTCCCGTGTCCTCACTGAGGCGTCAGTGATTGCGAGGGCCCTGCTGTCATCGCCGCCTCGTTAGAAGGCCGGCCCGCCTTTCGCCGACATGGCTAGCATCATTAGCGGCGCTGTTATCATCAGCGCTCTCCCTGGCACATCCAGATGGGAGCGAGCGCTCAGAGCGCTAAGTCAAACACTGTAATTGGCTGGGCTTCTTCTCCCGCACTGGCAAGCTACCGCCCCCCCCAACCCACCCACCTCCAGCCTTACACAGGTTTCAAAACAGAGCTGTCGCCATAGAAACCATTCCATGATGATGGTGATGCTACATGGCAATGGTGACCATGGCAACCACTAGGACTGGTGTCAGTGTGTCATACAGACACACACTGTTTAAACCAGCCAATCAGAGCGCTGCGGATCACAACAAGCTGTCAGTGTGATTTTTAGGATGAGCACACCAATGAGGTGGCAGTGTGTGTGCGTGTGTGTGCGCGCGTGAGAGGTAAAAAGAGCACTAATCAATAGACAGTGTTGACTGAGCGCAGTGTAACACTGCAATGTTGTGTTGTTATACGGCAGCAGCAACAACACACCAGCCGCTTGGCAGGCCTCACTCGGCGTGCTGCTGAAGTGTGTGTGTGTGTGTGTGTGTGTGTTCAGCACAGCGGCCAAGTGGCATCCTGGCATGGAAGTCTAGTCTGACACGCAGCCAACAAGCATCTCAAGCGCGCTCCCCGGGTAGAGTCGGGAGAAGGCGAAGCACAGCAGTGGAACATTTGCAAGTGTGTACTCACGCAGGAAGTACTCCGATGGGTCCGCTTCGTAATCCGTGTCCTCGGGAAAGTGGTCGATCTGTTTGCACATCCCCTTGAAGTTTCCTGCGGGGGGGGGAAGAAAGCGGAAACCTGAACGACAGATTGTCAAACTTTGACACATGTGGTTGTACCTAATGATGCGAGGGCGTATGTGTCACCTTGAACATGTGGAACAACAGAATCAAGGGTGAGCGCACATCTTGGCACTCCGTGACTCCATTACCAGACTTATTCGTGTTAGACTTATAGCAAATGTTTATAAACAATGAAAAACTTGAACAAACCAATGGTCACAGCTGTTTTTTTCTCATTTAGATCATTTGCAAAACATGTGTTTTCAGTATTATCTGTAGATGAGTGACACCTACAGGCCTTGTTTTGTTTTGTTTTGATATTTTCACTCAGCAGCAAGCATACTTCAATGTCAGCATGTAGGCCGGCCGGGTGGGGCCCGGGTCGTGGCCGTCGGGCCCCGGGTCGGGTGGCTGGGCTGGCTGGGTGTGGGTGGGGCGGCGCTCCTGGGCCCTGGGTTCCAAGGGCTACCTCTACCCGGATGTAGGAGTGGGGGCGTATCTGACCCCCAGGGGAATCTGGGTTGGCCCGGACTCCATGCTGCGGGGGTGGATGGGTGCGCGTCCCGGTGCCGGATTGGTGCCTGGAAGGACCCGGGTTGGGGGAGTGTGCATGGTGTTGTGCGGGTGTGGGTTTGTGTGCGCGAGAGCTGGTGTGTGTCAGTGTGTGTTTCTGTGTATGTTGGGTGCAAGGGATTCAACAGTGGTGTGGGCACTGGGGGCAGTGTTGGGGTGTGAGGTGTGGGATTGTGCCTGGAGGGTTGCTGCATCTCCGAGTGGTGGGGTGTGTTGCAAAACTAAAATAAAAAAGCATGTAGGACTGTCCTTGTCTGGTTAAAGAGCTCCATGACACACCCCACCCTAACTCTAATCTACACCTCAACCATAGCCCTAACACCAGTCACAACTCGAACCCCAACCTTAATTTAAAACCCAACCCTAGCCATAGCCCTTATTCCAACTATAGACCTGACCCTGACCTTCACTCCTAATCATAGACCACAACATTAACCCCAACCCTAGCCATAGCCCTGGTCCCAACTCCAACCCAAACCCCAGTCCAGACCCCGGCCTGAAATTGAACTGTAGCCCTAACCCGCAACACTGCACATTTTCCTGAAGTGACTTCCTTCAGGCTTCTTATTGGCTAGAACGGCTTTACAGTTAGCTGTTACAGCGCCACCTGTTGTTCTGGCATGCACCTGTTGGGTTGTTTGAATATAGAAGTTTTTTCGTGTGTGTGGACATATAGACGGAAAGGTGCAAACGTTAAAAGGTAGCAACCGGACCGAAAAACTAAGTAGATACCTTCGGCGCCCCATTTCAATACTAAATGAATCAAGACTCATCAACCTGCCATAAGCGCTTGAAGGTGTAAATCTTGCAAGTAAAGTAGCATCCTGATAGGGTCTGATTCTCTTTTAAGACCTTAACACACCAACAGCAGCGCTCTCTTCCAACACAGCACATTCCTCCATCATTGACCACACCAGGAACACAACACTTCCTTGTTATCCACCAATCATACGTACGGCCAGCGAGGTGCATTCACAAACAGCCGAATTCTAAACATTTTTGTTTTTCATATTGTTGAATTTGGTGTTTAAAAGTAGCGATTTGGCACCGGTGTCGGATCACATGTAGGGTGGCGAACACTACTCGTCAGCGCGCATCCATGAAGGTGGTCTCGTCTCCAGGCAGCACAGGCGGGCTGTGAGGCCTCTCGGGCAGCAGGTGGCGACGTGTAAACAAGCGGCGAGCAGCTGTGGTGAGCTGGCGCCGCGCCAGCACAGAGCTCATCTCGTTTGGCCGACACCTCCTTGCCTTCCATCCAGGAGGCAGCAGGCTGGCGTCTTTCCCTCTTAAGTTGTCCCGCTGCCGCCGCCCCTCCGGAGATATTTGCCGTTGATGAGGTCAGTTAGGGTAGCGTGGCAGGGGCGCCCGATGCTGTCCGGATCTTTCATTGGAGGAGATTTCTCCATTAGGAGAGCTGGTGGCGGTTGCCATGGCGCCAATTGCTGCTTCTGAAGAGGAAGTTTGGCACACACTTTGCGACGGGCCTCCATGCAGGGAGACAGAGAAGGACCCCCTCCGTGATGAGCACATGGACATTAGAGGGGGAATCCATCGCTGTGATCAGCATGTGAGCTTCGGGGGACGCCGCCTGGCAACCTTCTTGTCCATGGATGGTTTGAATTATGGGATGTGTTTGTAGCTTTGAAATGTTCAATTGTGAGGGAACTTCACACAAATGCGCTTTACTTCCTGACGTGTGCGTGGCACTAGAACGCCATCTGAAACATCTCCAGGTGGCGCTGCACAGGGGAGGCGGGAGAGGCTCCAAGCGGGAACGGCGGGGAGCAGAAAGCTTTTGAAGGACAGAGCGGGACGATAGAGTGGGAGGTGGAACACGTCGAGTGTCACATTCAGGCCTCGCTAATCGCCGAGCCATGAAAAAAAAAAGCTTCTCGCCGAGTGACCTGCAAGCTCTTCACTGAACGCCGGAGAACAAAAGTGGCCGCTCATAAACACATTATGAAGGGACTGTCTCTGTCTTTCCAGTTCCGTACATTAGATTGCACCATAAGTCTGCTTGCTAACACACCTCATCCACGCCTGGTCTGGTGGCCGCAGCTTGACCCTGGAACAGATTCAATCTCTGTTACTAGGTGTTGAAAATGTACTTTGCTGTTAATTAGCGTTGAATCGGCTCCAGGCTATGACAGGAGTGGCCTTGCGGAGCGTACAGTATTTCGCTGAAAGTGACTTGTTTACATATACACACTCCCCGTGGAGCTGTGTGAGCAAACTAGCGTGTGTGTGTGTGTCTTTGCGGCATGATTGGACGTGCAGCTGGCCGTCTCGCGTTCGTAGCGGGCCTAACGGGGGGAAGCACTTCAATGAGCGTGCTGAGAGATTGATGCCACACTTGAACACTCCAAATGGTCCTTTTCTTGCAGGACAAGTAAACTCAGCAGGCTGCTAAATGTTTTGTAATGGCGTTTATTTCCAAGACCTCGTCCTGTGACTGCGAGCGCAGGGACACTCGCCTGCGAGGCATGAGGCCTTCGCTTGGGGCGGGACATGTCTGCGGAAACGTACATCGTTCAAAAGATCTCATGTTAGCTTTTCAACTGCAGTAGATGTTTGGAGAAGACTGGCTGGTGCCGTGCGAGAATGCTCATGCCGATCACTGCCAGGTGTTTTGACAGTTGAGTTTTCAGGCTACATAAGATAAGACTGAAGTTTATTATTAGCAGAAAAGTGTCACCACGGGACAACTCCTATTGCAGGTGGTGTTTGCTAAGACATAGAAAAAAATGTCTTTCTCCGCTAACATATACACCTTTCAACCAATGTTGGCGGAGCTATGCCACAAAGGCTAAGACGGCATCCAAAGCTTTCAAGTGTCTCTTCACAGATGTTGGACTTGTAGTGTGTGTAAACATGGAGAATTAAACGTGAATTGGAACCATGATGACACTCACTAGACCTCCCCCAAGGCCAAAGGGCATCTTCTGTAAATGTATCCTTAATTTCTCCATCATTACTGAAGATGATTGAGTCATCGCTAAAGCTCCTCTGACCCTTCGCTTCAACATAAGTGGGTGTTATTGAAGAGGAGGGGGTAGTTACTCATCGCCTACCCACACCCTCCCTCCTGCAGCGGGCATGAACTATATGCTCACCCCGTGACCCCCGATGTCCCCTCCTGTGCTGTGCAGCCATAAAACACTTCATTAGCAGCAGCCATGAAGCACAGTGGAGTGCAGCAGAGGGAGGGGGTGGATGTGGATTTATCGAGGCAGGTCTGGATCCTCTCTCAAGAGGGAACTCCTCCTGTGTGGTTCTCACACTGCAGATTTTTGTTGCCAGGTTCTGGAAGGGTTCCAGCTGGGGCCAGCGCTCTCCATTCAGCATGGAAACCGTCCAAGCTTTAGTTAGATGTTGGCTGGTTAAAGACATCCATTGCCACCTAACCTTAGACGTAGACATAGACCTAACCCTGAGCCCAACTCCAACCCCCGCCATAGCAATAGCTATAGCTCTGACCCCAACCCAAACCGGAACACCAGCCATACCTATAGCTCAAAACCTAACCCAAACCTAATCCTATCTGAATGCCTAACACCAGCCCTGACCCGAATCCCCATCATAGCCATAGTTTACCCTAACCCTAAGGCCAGCCATCACTGTAACACAACACCAGCCCTGACCCTGACCACAACCCAATATAGTCTCTCACTTTTTCTCGCGCGTTTCTACCTTTAAGCCACCCAAAGACACTACTTCCGCATTTACCTACTGATGTCCAGTATCTTGCTCAAGGATACTGCGAGATGATCACGGGAGGATGGAGGATCGAACCAGCAACCTTCAGGTTGGGAGACGACTATGCTTACAACCTGAGATACAATCCTAACCCAAGCCCTAATGCCAGTCCTGACTCCAACCCCAATTACAAACCCAGCCATAGCCCGAATCCTAACACCAGTCCCAAAACAAACCCGAACTTGAGTCCTAACTTTTTAGGTCATATTGTTTTCTGTGATACTCCCGTGACATTATTTTTGCAGTTGATTAATCAGGAACTATGATGCCATCGTAAAAGCTGTAAGTCTAAGAACAGAAGTCGAAAGCAGTCAGTTGTCTGACTTCCTGTCTGCCGTGTTAGCTCAGGTAGAAGCAAAGAGGACCTTGGTGGAAGTCAGGAGACATCCGGGTCGGTCCTGCCCACACAGCCTGTAATCAAACATGAGCTGCTGTGCAGAGAAAGGCTTGATGAGGCATCAACACGGAAGAGATGCATGAAGGGAAGTGGGGGTGCAGGGAGGAAGTCAGGGTGACTGCGTGGGAGAATACTCTTTACTTTTGCAGGTGGGCGGAATTTTTTAAAAACTTTCCAGGCGGACACGGAATGCATCACAACTCCCCCTTCCCTCCCGCCCCGTCCCTGTCCAACTTTTCCCATCCTCCTCCTCCATCCTCAGTCCCTACGGCAGCGGTTGCCATGTGGACATCACGTTGGTCGCCATGGTTACCGTTCTGCAGGCCCCAGCCAGGGGAAGATCACACAGACCTTCTGCTGAGGTGTCTCTATCCCACCCGCCTTACGCACTGCAGCACAAGACAGTTGTGCGTGTCCTTTCAGGTCAAACAGACGCCTCATTGACACCGTCTCGTGCATGTGTGGCGCGCATGTTCAATCCCTCATCTTCATGCGTGTCATCCTTTACCTGGAAACGAAGCGGCGACAAGAGAGCCCTAATCGGCGTATTCATCTTCATAATCACACCTTATTCATCCTCGTAATCGCCGCATTCATCTTGCTAACGACCCCGCAGAGCCGCCCGGGCCACGCTCCTCACGCGTGTGGCGCCGCTTCACCGGCCCGTGAAGACGAGCGCAACGTCTGTGTGGACGGAATAACACTTTGTGGAGCCCAAGAAGCCGCTGGTGCCTGGGAGATACCGCTAGCATTACAGCTAATTACTAGCATACAACCGGCGGCCTGCGGGCCACATCCAGTCCGGTCCAGGTCAACGCTTGGGCGCGACGATCTACTGTGTTCCAGATCTTTTAGAACAGCAGAGCACTCCTGTCGCATAGAAGATCTTGGACTAGCATTTGTGTAGCAGATTCCTAAAAACAAGGGCCCACTCCTGTCATATAAAGGATCTTGAAGTAGAACTTTGGAAGAAACTCCTAAAAACAAGAGAACCCTCCTGTCATATAAAGGATCTTGAAGTAGAACTTTGGAAGAAACTCCTAAAAACAAGAGAACCCTCCTGTCATATAAAGGATCTTGAAGTAGAACTTTGGAAGAGACTCCTAAAAACAAGAGAACCCTCCTGTCATATAAAGGATCTTGAAGTAGAACTTTGGAAGA
>QODF01000193.1:664656-793982 GCA_024372805.1 Oostethus manadensis | reverse complement strand
CCCCCCCCCCCGCGCTAGCTTGATGCTGACCCTAATGTGCAATTTGCATTTGCATTAAAAGTGAGTGTGGCCATTGTTCACTCGCAGAGGTTTAAGCCCTGAATACGCGTCACACGCACATTTACAGTATAAAATGATAGCTACTCACCGCTAATGAAGGATAATGAACGGAACAGATAGAATATGCGACTCACGTGCAGAAGTCATATGTAAGTTTCGCTTCTGTGAACTGTGTTGCATTCAAGCACCACCGAACAAAGCCTGGAACTTTATCAGAGAAGCATGAACACACATAAGAATTTTTTACACTCCTTTTACCCAATATAGTGGACATAATAATAAAAAACATTTGTATATGACACAAGAAAACTGTTTACAACCTTCTAAATACTGTTTTTAACATTATTACAACCTTCCAGACATGAAATTACAACCCTGTAGTCATCTTTACACTCCTTTTAACCAATATAGTAGATATAATAATAGAAAATGAGATAGATAAGACATAAGAAAAATAGTTACAACCTTCTAAATACTGTTTTTAACATTATTACAACCTTCCAGACATGAAATTCCACCCCTGTAGTCATCTTTACACTCCTTTTAACCAATATAGTAGATATAATAATAGAAAATGAGATACATAAGACATAAGAAAAATAGTTACAACCTTCTAAATACTGTTTTTAACATTATTACAACCTTCCAGACATGAAATTCCACCCCTGTAGTCCCCTTTACACTCCCTTTACACAATTATAGTAGATAAAATAAGACCGCCCTCTAAATAAATACGCTTTCTAACATTATTAAAGCCCTCTAGGCATGAAATAACACCCCTATGGTCACTTTTTCACTCCTATTACCCAGTATGGTAGACAAAATTAAAGCAGATAAGACTCTTGTGTGTTCGGGACAGGAAGTGGCGTAATTTTGTCTGATGTGAAACTTAAAAGCCAAGTCTGGTGCTTGTGTGTCTCAGCCAACATTACAGTAACATTACTGACATCTAGTGGGGAGTGTTGAGTACTACATCTGAATGCCTTATATTTGTATTTTACTTCATTTGGGCCAAAACTGTGCACGCATATTGGAGGAAATGGGCGCATGTGACGTGGAGGCAACCAGGATTCAATGGAGGAGTTGAAAGGGAATAAGCTATTCCACCAGTCTGAGTGTGGGTGGCTTGATGAAAATATCCCATGAGCTGCCACGCGGTTACGTTTTCGGGCGTGTAAGAAAGACCAGGTGGCGCGCTTGTTCCTCACACCCGCTGTCATCGCACACCCAGATGGCGACCCGCTGGGCCAGTTCGCCGTCATCCATCAGGACGAGGGCGAGTGGGGATTGATCGCCAAGGAGCCTCTGGACCGCGAGGCCAAAGACGGCCACGCACTGAAGATCACCGCCACCGACGGGAAGTTCCAGACCCCGGTGAGCGTGCACGTGCACGTGCTGGACGTCAACGACAACAGTCCTGAGTGTGAACAGGTGAACAAGTTCTGTCCTTGTTCTGCTTCTTCCTGCAGAGTTCCACGCGCGTTCATTCAGCAACCATTTTGCAGGATTAAAGTCCAAACAGTAGGAGGGAAAAGTTGTCATCTAATTAAAAACAGGTCATGTTATGAGGAACCACTAAATCAAGTTCATAAATTAGGTTGGGGGGAAAAAGTCTAAATATTGCAGGAATTACAACATTTCAATAGCCACAAAAAACAAAACAAGCAGTGAAAAGTGGAAAAAACAGCAGCTATGTTGCGGGAATAAAGTCCAAACATTCTTTCATTCCTTTTCTATGCCGCTTATCCTCATTAGGGTGGCGGGGATGCTGGAGCCTATCCCAGCTGGCTTTGGGCGGGAGGCGGGGTTACCAGCTGCAATGCAAAACAGCTGGAAAGGTATAGTTTGGAAGGCCTCTGCACCGTAGCTAATATTTCATGTAGAAAATTCAGATTTGCATTTGTGTCACTAAATAAGGGAAATTCTGATTCTCCACGAAAAAGAAAGTAAAATTGCCTGGACTGACATGTATGGTTGCCATTGTTGACTCTGAGTGGCATCTGAAGTTTTAAACGTACCATTTTTTGAATGCAGCATATAATCCTGCAATGGTAGTTATAGCATAGAGTACCATAAATAACGACCTTCTAAATACGCTTTTAAACGTTTTTAGAGCCCTTTAGACAAGAAATAACATCACTATAGTCACTATTGCTTAAATATGTATATTCTTTACTACTAGTAGGATATAGGAATATATTGTTGAAAAGCCCCGATGCAGGGAAGCAGCGAAACTACACTTGCCTAGATTTCTTAATGTGTAACATTTTAAATAAAAAATACGTAGAACTGCTTAAATATGCATATTTTTGACTTCATTCCAATCATTTCCTATGAAGCATGGTCCTGTTAGGACGTCACCACGGCAACAAGCCGGCCGATGACCCTCACCCCTGCAATTTGGGTGGTCATCTCCAGCTAATATTCCTGCAAAGTCTTTCGAGTGTCACAGCGCGTCAACTTCCAGAGCAGGTCGGCGAGTGCTGAGGTTCAGAGTTCATAAAACGTGTCCGACGCGCTGCTGACTCCGCAACTGCACACTGCACAAAAACCTCCTCTGGCGTCAGCATCAGCACAAAAAAAAAGTCTGCGCCAGGAGCGTCATGGCATGTTTCCATGACCCAGCAGGTGCTTGTGTCGCCAAGCGCAACACGGGCGTGGAAAATCTTCATCGTGCTTCCAAGTTCCCAATGCACAAAGAAAACTCCTTGCAAACATGCAGTTCCTGCTGCTGTGGTTGTCATTCGAGTATGAATATTGATATTACTGTTAATTCGCCATGGGTCCAACGCACGTCGTAACAAACCGGCGTCAAAATAATATTACAAATTTAAAGGTAAGCGTCCGTACCAGATGGCAAGAAAACTGTGGAAGTTGCGCGCCATAACGCTGTGAATGAGCCTATCCTTCCACAAGGGGGCACAGCGTGTTGATAGGGAGTCTCCTTGCACTCTTTGGGTCTGCCACAGCTGTAAGAAAAGCATCCCGTTGGATTCGCTGGTCATCTGGAAGGCTAGGCAGCGCTACCCGTGCTCTGCACTACCGTTGCTCTTCTGCAACGTTCATGGTTACGTCAAGCAAGAGCTGGTTTGACAAATTGCGGAAGAGGTACCTTTTTTACAATATTTGGTTTTATGAGCGTAAAGCTCATTATAGACGTGTTATATTGACATAGTCATAAAAAGGTTTGCTCTGATTATGAAAAGAGTCCATTTGATGCCATTCCAACATTGATTCCTATATCATGGATATTCATTTATCACGGTCTTGTCTGGAACCGATGAACTGCAGTAAACGAGGGATTATTCTGTATATGAAGTACATGCCCCCTGTCCTCCTCCTGGAAAAGTTCTGTTACTTTGTTGCAAAAGTCTAATCTCTCTTTGGTGAGCTTGGGTATTTAATCCTCTAATCGCTCACGGCAGCTTCATCTGCCTTGTGTTTGATCAGGAAATGTGCAAACGCAGCCATTTTTACTTATTGTAGGCTAAATGCTTTTATAATACAAATGTCCATATTTATTTCACGTCACTGGTGTGAGGTGTTGTCTTTTTGGCGAGAATAAAAATAAAGGCGGGAATGTCTTTCTAAACTGTTAGGACAAAGGAAGGCGGCGTTTCCCGCAGCGGCGCGGAGACTCATCATTGGCCCCTCACACGAGCGAGCGTCCTCTTTCTATTATTTGCATGGGTGTCTTGCATAACGGGGCGTTTCTTTGCCTCCTCCTTCCTGCGCTCTCAGCTGCTTAGCGCCCAGTGGAGCAGTGGATGATGGGAGCTCAGACACGGCATGATCTAAAAACCCACTGGCGCTTTAGTGCGCCTCAGCTGCCTTATATAATCTCGTGTGGATGTGCAAAGTGCCACGCTACTGGGACTCACGGAAACACACAGAGAGGAAAGACGGACTCTGTGTGTGTGTCATATTTTGACTCCCTGCCTCTCTACGTTAGGCGATGACATCACCGGTGTGCCCCCTCAGTTTTGGACATCTCCCCCTGTGACGTCACTTCCGACCGGGCCTTCACCTGGAGTGACACGTTACGCAACATGGCCGCTCTCCGGCGTGTGAGCGCGGAGGAGGCTTATCCGCGGCCACCCAGAGGCGGCGTGACGCGCGTCCTCGTGCAAATAACAGGTGTGCCGCAGAGGTGGGTGTTCAACGCAGAGACGCTCACGGCCGCGTCTCTGGCGACCTCCCAGTGCATCCGTGCATGCTGGGAAAGGGCTCCCATGTTGAATGATCTTGACATTGGGCGGCGTGCGCGTCCTGACATGAGGGGAGCAGGAGTGAGAGAGGCCTGACCCATATAAGAAGAAGGCTGAAATATTTATGGACGTGAGTGTCCTAATTGGCAAGCCACTGGGAGCGCTGCGGCCCTCTCGCCCAATCACAGCCTCCCGTGTCCTCACTGAGGCGTCAGTGATTGCGAGGGCCCTGCTGTCATCGCCGCCTCGTTAGAAGGCCGGCCCGCCTTTCGCCGACATGGCTAGCATCATTAGCGGCGCTGTTATCATCAGCGCTCTCCCTGGCACATCCAGATGGGAGCGAGCGCTCAGAGCGCTAAGTCAAACACTGTAATTGGCTGGGCTTCTTCTCCCGCACTGGCAAGCGACCGCCCCCCCCAACCCACCCACCTCCAGCCTTACACAGGTTTCAAAACAGAGCTGTCGCCATAGAAACCATTCCATGATGATGGTGATGCTACATGGCAATGGTGACCATGGCAACCACTATGACTGGTGTCAGTGTGTCATACAGACACACACTGTTTAAACCAGCCAATCAGAGCGCTGCGGATCACAACAAGCTGTCAGTGTGATTTTTAGGATGAGCACACCAATGAGGTGGCAGTGTGTGTGTGTGTGTGCGCGCGTGAGAGGTAAAAAGAGCACTAATCAATAGACAGTGTTGACTGAGCGCAGTGTAACACTGCAATGTTGTGTTGTTATACGGCAGCAGCAACAACACACCAGCCGCTTGGCAGGCCTCACTCGGCGTGCTGCTGAAGTGTGTGTGTGTGTGTGTGTGTGTGTTCAGCACAGCGGCCAAGTGGCATCCTGGCATGGAAGTCTAGTCTGACACGCAGCCAACAAGCATCTCAAGCGCGCTCCCCGGGTAGAGTCGGGAGAAGGCGAAGCACAGCAGTGGAACATTTGCAAGTGTGTACTCACGCAGGAAGTACTCCGATGGGTCCGCTTCGTAATCCGTGTCCTCGGGAAAGTGGTCGATCTGTTTGCACATCCCCTTGAAGTTTCCTGCGGGGGGGGGGAGAAAGCGGAAACCTGAACGACAGATTGTCAAACTTTGACACATGTGGTTGTACCTAATGATGCGAGGGCGTATGTGTCACCTTGAACATGTGGAACAACAGAATCAAGGGTGAGCGCACATCTTGGCACTCCGTGACTCCATTACCAGACTTATTCGTGTTAGACTTATAGCAAATGTTTATAAACAATGAAAAACTTGAACAAACCAATGGTCACAGCTGTTTTTTTCTCATTTAGATCATTTGCAAAACATGTGTTTTCAGTATTATGTGTGGATGAGTGACACCTACAGGCCTTGTTTTGTTTTGTTTTGATATTTTCACTCAGCAGCAAGCATACTTCAATGTCAGCATGTAGGCCGGCCGGGTGGGGCCCGGGTCGTGGCCGTCGGGCCCCGGGTCGGGTGGCTGGGCTGGCTGGGTGTGGGTGGGGCGGCGCTCCTGGGCCCTGGGTTCCAAGGGCTACCTCTACCCGGATGTAGGAGTGGGGGCGTATCTGACCCCCAGGGGAATCTGGGTTGGCCCGGACTCCATGCTGCGGGGGTGGATGGGTGCGCGTCCCGGTGCCGGATTGGTGCCTGGAAGGACCCGGGTTGGGGGAGTGTGCATGGTGTTGGGTGGGTGTGTCTTTTGTGTGCGCGAGTGCTGGTGTGTGTCAGTGTGTGTTTCTGTGTATGTTGGGTGCAAGGGATTCAACAGTGGTGTGGGCACTGGGGGCAGTGTTGGGGTGTGAGGTGTGGGATTGTGCCTGGAGGGTTGCTGCATCTCCGAGTGGTGGGGTGTGTTGCAAAACTAAAATAAAAAAGCATGTAGGACTGTCCTTGTCTGGTTAAAGAGCTCCATGACACACCCCACCCTAACTCTAATCTACACCTCAACCATAGCCCTAACACCAGTCACAACTCGAACCCCAACCTTAATTTAAAACCCAACCCTAGCCATAGCCCTTATTCCAACTATAGACCTGACCCTGACCTTCACTCCTAATCATAGACCACAACATTAACCCCAACCCTAGCCATAGCCCTGGTCCCAACTCCAACCCAAACCCCAGTCCAGACCCCGGCCTGAAATTGAACTGTAGCCCTAACCCGCAACACTGCACATTTTCCTGAAGTGACTTCCTTCAGGCTTCTTATTGGCTAGAACGGCTTTACAGTTAGCTGTTACAGCGCCACCTGTTGTTCTGGCATGCACCTGTTGGGTTGTTTGAATATAGAAGTTTTTTCGTGTGTGTGGACATATAGACGGAAAGGTGCAAACGTTAAAAGGTAGCAACCGGACCGAAAAACTAAGTAGATACCTTCGGCGCCCCATTTCAATACTAAATGAATCAAGACTCATCAACCTGCCATAAGCGCTTGAAGGTGTAAATCTTGCAAGTAAAGTAGCATCCTGATAGGGTCTGATTCTCTTTTAAGACCTTAACACACCAACAGCAGCGCTCTCTTCCAACACAGCACATTCCTCCATCATTGACCACACCAGGAACACAACACTTCCTTGTTATCCACCAATCATACGTACGGCCAGCGAGGTGCATTCACAAACAGCCGAATTCTAAACATTTTTGTTTTTCATATTGTTGAATTTGGTGTTTAAAAGTAGCGATTTGGCACCGGTGTCGGATCACATGTAGGGTGGCGAACACTACTCGTCAGCGCGCATCCATGAAGGTGGTCTCGTCTCCAGGCAGCACAGGCGGGCTGTGAGGCCTCTCGGGCAGCAGGTGGCGACGTGTAAACAAGCGGCGAGCAGCTGTGGTGAGCTGGCGCCGCGCCAGCACAGAGCTCATCTCGTTTGGCCGACACCTCCTTGCCTTCCATCCAGGAGGCAGCAGGCTGGCGTCTTTCCCTCTTAAGTTGTCCCGCTGCCGCCGCCCCTCCGGAGATATTTGCCGTTGATGAGGTCAGTTAGGGTAGCGTGGCAGGGGCGCCCGATGCTGTCCGGATCTTTCATTGGAGGAGATTTCTCCATTAGGAGAGCTGGTGGCGGTTGCCATGGCGCCAATTGCTGCTTCTGAAGAGGAAGTTTGGCACACACTTTGCGACGGGCCTCCATGCAGGGAGACAGAGAAGGACCCCCTCCGTGATGAGCACATGGACATTAGAGGGGGAATCCATCGCTGTGATCAGCATGTGAGCTTCGGGGGACGCCGCCTGGCAACCTTCTTGTCCATGGATGGTTTGAATTATGGGATGTGTTTGTAGCTTTGAAATGTTCAATTGTGAGGGAACTTCACACAAATGCGCTTTACTTCCTGACGTGTGCGTGGCACTAGAACGCCATCTGAAACATCTCCAGGTGGCGCTGCACAGGGGAGGCGGGAGAGGCTCCAAGCGGGAACGGCGGGGAGCAGAAAGCTTTTGAAGGACAGAGCGGGACGATAGAGTGGGAGGTGGAACACGTCGAGTGTCACATTCAGGCCTCGCTAATCGCCGAGCCATGAAAAAAAAAAGCTTCTCGCCGAGTGACCTGCAAGCTCTTCACTGAACGCCGGAGAACAAAAGTTGCCGCTCATAAACACATTATGAAGGGACTGTCTCTGTCTTTCCAGTTCCGTACATTAGATTGCACCATAAGTCTGCTTGCTAACACACCTCATCCACGCCTGGTCTGGTGGCCGCAGCTTGACCCTGGAACAGATTCAATCTCTGTTACTAGGTGTTGAAAATGTACTTTGCTGTTAATTAGCGTTGAATCGGCTCCAGGCTATGACAGGAGTGGCCTTGCGGAGCGTACAGTATTTCGCTGAAAGTGACTTGTTTACATATACACACTCCCCGTGGAGCTGTGTGAGCAAACTAGCGTGTGTGTGTGTGTCTTTGCGGCATGATTGGACGTGCAGCTGGCCGTCTCGCGTTCGTAGCGGGCCTAACGGGGGGAAGCACTTCAATGAGCGTGCTGAGAGATTGATGCCACACTTGAACACTCCAAATGGTCCTTTTCTTGCAGGACAAGTAAACTCAGCAGGCTGCTAAATGTTTTGTAATGGCGTTTATTTCCAAGACCTCGTCCTGTGACTGCGAGCGCAGGGACACTCGCCTGCGAGGCATGAGGCCTTCGCTTGGGGCGGGACATGTCTGCGGAAACGTACATCGTTCAAAAGATCTCATGTTAGCTTTTCAACTGCAGTAGATGTTTGGAGAAGACTGGCTGGTGCCGTGCGAGAATGCTCATGCCGATCACTGCCAGGTGTTTTGATAGTTGAGTTTTCAGGCTACATAAGATAAGACTGAAGTTTATTATTAGCAGAAAAGTGTCACCACGGGACAACTCCTATTGCAGGTGGTGTTTGCTAAGACATAGAAAAAAATGTCTTTCTCCGCTAACATATACACCTTTCAACCAATGTTGGCGGAGCTATGCCACAAAGGCTAAGACGGCATCCAAAGCTTTCAAGTGTCTCTTCACAGATGTTGGACTTGTAGTGTGTGTAAACATGGAGAATTAAACGTGAATTGGAACCATGATGACACTCACTAGACCTCCCCCAAGGCCAAAGGGCATCTTCTGTAAATGTATCCTTAATTTCTCCATCATTACTGAAGATGATTGAGTCATCGCTAAAGCTCCTCTGACCCTTCGCTTCAACATAAGTGGGTGTTATTGAAGAGGAGGGGGTAGTTACTCATCGCCTACCCACACCCTCCCTCCTGCAGCGGGCATGAACTATATGCTCACCCCGTGACCCCCGATGTCCCCTCCTGTGCTGTGCAGCCATAAAACACTTCATTAGCAGCAGCCATGAAGCACAGTGGAGTGCAGCAGAGGGAGGGGGTGGATGTGGATTTATCGAGGCAGGTCTGGATCCTCTTTCAAGAGGGAACTCCTCCTGTGTGGTTCTCACACTGCAGATTTTTGTTGCCAGGTTCTGGAAGGGTTCCAGCTGGGGCCAGCGCTCTCCATTCAGCATGGAAACCGTCCAAGCTTTAGTTAGATGTTGGCTGGTTAAAGAGATCCATTGCCACCTAACCTTAGACGTAGACATAGACCTAACCCTGAGCCCAACTCCAACCCCCGCCATAGCAATAGCTATAGCTCTGACCCCAACCCGAACCGGAACACCAGCCATACCTATAGCTCAAAACCTAACCCAAACCTAATCCTATCTGAATGCCTAACACCAGCCCTGACCCGAATCCCCATCATAGCCATAGTTTACCCTAACCCTAAGGCCAGCCATCACTGTAACACAACACCAGCCCTGACCCTGACCACAACCCAATATAGTCTCTCACTTTTTCTCGCGCGTTTCTACCTTTAAGGCACCCAAAGACACTACTTCCGCATTTACCTACTGATGTCCAGTATCTTGCTCAAGGATACTGCGAGATGATCACGGGAGGATGGAGGATCGAACCAGCAACCTTCAGGTTGGGAGACGACTATGCTTACAACCTGAGATACAATCCTAACCCAAGCCCTAATGCCAGTCCTGACTCCAACCCCAATTACAAACCCAGCCATAGCCCGAATCCTAACACCAGTCCCAAAACAAACCCGAACTTGAGTCCTAACTTTTTAGGTCATATTGTTTTCTGTGATACTCCCGTGACATTATTTTTGCAGTTGATTAATCAGGAACTATGATGCCATCGTAAAAGCTGTAAGTCTAAGAACAGAAGTCGAAAGCAGTCAGTTGTCTGACTTCCTGTCTGCCGTGTTAGCTCAGGTAGAAGCAACGAGGACCTTGGTGGAAGTCAGGAGACATCCGGGTCGGTCCTGCCCACACAGCCTGTAATCAAACATGAGCTGCTGTGCAGAGAAAGGCTTGATGAGGCATCAACACGGAAGAGATGCATGAAGGGAAGTGGGGGTGCAGGGAGGAAGTCAGGGTGACTGCGTGGGAGAATACTCTTTACTTTTGCAGGTGGGCGGAATTTTTTTAAAACTTTCCAGGCGGACACGGAATGCATCACAACTCCCCCTTCCCTCCCGCCCCGTCCCTGTCCAACTTTTCCCATCCTCCTCCTCCATCCTCAGTCCCTACGGCAGCGGTTGCCATGTGGACATCACGTTGGTCGCCATGGTTACCGTTCTGCAGGCCCCAGCCAGGGGAAGATCACACAGACCTTCTGCTGAGGTGTCTCTATCCCACCCGCCTTACGCACTGCAGCACAAGACAGTTGTGCGTGTCCTTTCAGGTCAAACAGACGCCTCATTGACACCGTCTCGTGCATGTGTGGCGCGCATGTTCAATCCCTCATCTTCATGCGTGTCATCCTTTACCTGGAAACGAAGCGGCGACAAGAGAGCCCTAATCGGCGTATTCATCTTCATAATCACACCTTATTCATCCTCGTAATCGCCGCATTCATCTTGCTAACGACCCCGCAGAGCCGCCCGGGCCACGCTCCTCACGCGTGTGGCGCCGCTTCACCGGCCCGTGAAGACGAGCTCAACGTCTGTGTGGACGGAATAACACTTTGTGGAGCCCAAGAAGCCGCTGGTGCCTGGGAGATACCGCTAGCATTACAGCTAATTACTAGCATACAACCGGCGGCCTGCGGGCCACATCCAGTCCGGTCCAGGTCAACGCTTGGGCGCGACGATCTACTGTGTTCCAGATCTTTTAGAACAGCAGAGCACTCCTGTCGCATAGAAGATCTTGGACTAGCATTTGTGTAGCAGATTCCTAAAAACAAGGGCCCACTCCTGTCATATAAAGGATCTTGAAGTAGAACTTTGGAAGAAACTCCTAAAAACAAGAGAACCCTCCTGTCATATAAAGGATCTTGAAGTAGAACTTTGGAAGAAACTCCTAAAAACAAGAGAACCCTCCTGTCATATAAAGGATCTTGAAGTAGAACTTTGGAAGAGACTCCTAAAAACAAGAGAACCCTCCTGTCATATAAAGGATCTTGAAGTAGAACTTTGGAAGAGACTCCTAAAAACAAGAGAACCCTCCTGTCATATAGAGGATCTTGAAGTAGAACTTTGGAAGAGACTCCTAAAAACAAGGGCCCACTTCTGTCATATAAAGGATCTTGAAGTAGAATTTTGGAGGAGATTCCTAAAAACAGCAAAGCGCTTCTGCCATAAAGGTGATCTTGGACAAGCATTTTTTTCTAACAGTGTCCATGTATAGGCGTTATTGGAATAGAATTTTAGGAAATTCCTAAAAAGTCCGTTAGATCTTTGACTGCCATAGAGAGGATCTTTGCAGGGTCCCTAATAAAAGTAGTCCTGTCTTATAGGAAACCTTTATGGAAGATTCCAAAAAACAGCACAGCATACATGTTGGATAGAGGATCTTGGACTAGAATTTTGGCGGACGGTTCTATAAACAGAGAGCACTTCCTGTCTTATAGAAGATCTTTGATTGGCATTTTTACTGCAGAACCCTAAAAACAGCAGCGTTCCTGTCATGTTAATTGTCTTTGTGATCTAAATCTGATTATGATATTATTAAAAATACATAAAAATGACACTACAAATTTATCGGGACAGCTACAGGAAGTGAAAAGTAAAGATTCGCCAAAGAAAAAGCTTCCGCTCATCGGGGAATACGTTTCTCAGCGGTATTGGGGAATGTGAAGTCAGAGGTCATGCTGAAGAAGATGTGTTTGTGTGCACGCTGAGATGACTCACACAGCACAGGAGGACCACAAGTACGTTTAGAAGGTCCCCGTGGAGAGACGCCTGCTAGCGGGGAGGCAAAGCAAAGGATGATGTGGGAGGAGGTTTCATCTGGCTGGAGGACCGACAGACGTTCTTCAGCTTCTCTCGACGCCAGCATGTCTGCTGTTTCTGTCAGGTCTGCGCTCTGCTGAGTGTCATTCCGTTTTTTTTTGTCCTGAGCATCAACTTTCCGAGACAGTGAGAGGCCAGGACCTGTCGTGTTCACGGCGGGAAAGTGGCGGCCGTAGATACGAGTGTTCGTAGCTCAGGAACGATGACGCCGCGAGCCAGTGAGCGTGGGTCCCGTCTTCGCGATCAAACAGGGTCGCGCTTCTCACAGGAGTCTGTCAGGGGCTTCCCAAATGCCAGCATGCTGACAGGGAACACCTTCCCTTTCGCCAAGATGGTGGAGGCCTCCAGTTTTGACTCGCTAGCACCTCAAGAGGAGCAAAGGACTATGAAGGCGCGCATGTGTTGTGCTTCGATGACTAATCCAGGCCCGAAGGCCGACGGGTCGCCCACCCCTTCAACGCAGGCTGAGAGGACCACCTGTGCCTAGACACCCCCCCTCGTGCACCCCTGCGTGAGTCACTTTGAGCCAGAAGTTAATGTAAATGTAAATGAAGCGTTCCAGAGGACAACACGTCCGCACAACGGCCCCTTTCCGCTCACGTTTGATTGACACTTATGTCAATAAGGCTGCATAGTTCTTTTTCTGCTGTGTCATACTTAGTCCTAATATTTGGACCCTGCCCCGTGACCGGACTGTACATTAGCCGGTTAGCATCCCTTGACCGGGTGGACTTTAGGTCTGTTCCGCCATTATTTGCTTTTGTTTTGTCATTTCCTGTTTCCTGTCTGGCACTGCACGCAGTACCTTTACTTTTGTTTGTAGGCGCTGCATCATCCAATCAGAGCAGAACATGACAGGGCGACCTCAAACCCACACGCCCCAAACAAAGATGGCCGCCCCGGACTTCACTATGAAAAAAACGGGGGATTTTGCTAATTAAAAGTGACGTTGAGATGAGCCACCAGCACAATCCTCGTCCCCGCTTATCTTTTAAAAAACGTCTGAAAGTGAAGTTTCGCTCGGCTCCAAAGATTGTTCCTGAAAAGTGCCGAGCTCAGCAGCGCAACGCAGATAAGCTTCTTGTCCGAGATAACAAAGTCTTTGCACAAAGACAAACGTGAAAGACGGACAGACGCGAGCAAGCGCTCCAGCGCCAAACGTGTACTTCCTGGCCACCTACTGGCCCGCCTCCCGGCAAAGAGCGTGACGTTGACCTGGAGATGCTCTCTCGACTTTGCGGCCCTACAGGAAGGGTATCGTCCCATTTTAAAAAGCACAGATAAGAGTCCGTCGGGGGGGGGCGGGGGCGTGCTGGGCTATGCACGCACACGCGTCAAAGTCACCTTCCTCCATCTTTGCCAATCACCGCACCTTGGCTGAGGCGCCAATATGCCGTCTTAGCGGTTCAGGCGGCGAACTACACATCAGACCATATGAGAGCGTGTTCTCCTTCCCTTCATTGCGGTGATCTCCGATCCTTCTTCCCATTCCGGAAGTCACCAGTCTCTGTCCACCAATCAACATACTCCATCGTGTTTAGCTCCTCCCCGTTAGGTCCTTTCCCACGGTGCTTAGTAGTGAGCCATAAAGTTTTGGAAGCTTTTTTTAATTCTGACAACGGAAACATCAATCACTGCCTATCAAGTTCAACCAAACTCATGGAAACGTAACTTTTCCCAACACTTTTTGAAGGTACACGTATAGAAAAAGTGGCAGTTGAGGACAGTCCTGCGATTTCCATATCACTTATTTGGCATAGAAGCTGTACGACTTATAATAATTTTAAATCGACTGCAGGAATGACTTCTTTATGGTAATCACAGAGACTACGTCACAGCAGCTCCAGGAAAACGAGACTTGGATACAAAGCAGAATGGGGGTTTGTGTACACAGTGATGCGAGAACCTAGTTGTCTACCACAACGTTCTGCAGAAAAGTCACATTTTGTTGTTTTCACGTTTGGCAGCACGTTTTGTAGCTTTTTTGCAGTGCTTTGCCGTGTGAACATGTGGAGGAGGTCGGGTTAGGGGTTAGCATATGCTTCAATCGCCAATGTTTTATAGTTCACGTTCTAAATACCAACCTTTAGTCATGTACATTCGGGGTGTCTTATTCAGGGAAAAAAATGTACATGACTGTCATAATACATGATATACTATTACATTTCTTAAATACAGTATGCAATATTGTATTGGATGCAGACCGGTCCACAGTCTACACCGCCTCTTGCCCAAAGTCAGCTGGGATCGGCTCCAGCGTAGGCGGCGTATAGAAAATGGATGGAGGGGTAATCGCACGTAAAGCTTTTTCAACCCAATGGGGGCCACAAGTCAAAGTTTGGCCACCCCTGGGTTGGCCTCGACTTTGGAGCCCCCGCCCCCCACCCCAGTTCTCCTCCTCCATTAGAATGACTAATTTGTGGGTATTGATCTGTGCTGCCGGGCTGAAGTACAGCAGAAGAAAGGGGGGTGTGTATGAGCGGGTCAAATGGGTGTGCGTCAGTATCCAGTATTCAGCGCGTCGCTTCGCTGCGGCTCTTTTTTTCCCCTCCTTCCTAATCTTTAATGTAGGAAGAAAACCCCAATGGTTGCAGTGCCCCCCCTGCCCCGCCCCCGCCCACACTTGCTCTCACTGTGGCGTTTGGTAATTCACTGAGTGTCCACATGTCATCTCTTGCCCTGCTGCAGCACGGCATGCTGGGAGGGAGGACACAAAGGGCGACCGGGGGGGGGGGGTCATCCACTCATCCAGGAAGACTTTTGGAAAGTGTCTGTGTGGTACTTGTCCAGTTCTTCTGCACCAAACTCCTCCAAGCACACCTTTAAAAAGGAGCTTGCTCTGTGCACTGGGAACAGAAAAGTCCCCACAAAGTTGGACGCATGCAATTAAAATGTCCAAAATGTCTCACCGAGCTGGAGAAGAAAGATTGCGGGACAACTGAGGACTCCGGTCTGAGCTCGATCGATTGGTCGCTTAAGAGCTGTTTTTGTCATCCCAGTGATGATGCAACACTGACACATTTCATTCCGGGTGCACTCAAGAGCAAAGCAGGAGAAAATGTCACACACATCACACACACACTCAGTTCCAGGGGAAAAGTGTGCTCACACCCTTTTCCCGCCATACCGAGCTGCCTGCTGCTACGATCAGGAGAGATTCCCAGTCCTGGAAAGCGATCTGAGCGCTCCTCATTAAAAATTCATCCTCTCCCTCGGCGCTCGCACAACTACGCTGGCATGCATGCCCACACACACACACGCACACACACAGGGAGGGAAGCGGTGCGCTGGACTGGAAATGACATCATCTTCCTGGGTGTACTTAGCAACACCTTCTCCTCGCCTACATCACACAACTTCTGACTAATTCCTGGATTCCTCGTCGTTGCTCGTCGCTTATCATCACGCTGTGTTGCGTCACTTCCCGTTAGAATGCCGCTCATCATCATCATCCTGGCAGTCATGTGATCACACCGAGGTCACCGGGAAGTGACCGCGTGAAGATAACACCCGTGAACGCTATTGGCTGTTTCACACATGGAATAATTCCATCCGAAAAAAGTTGACTTATTTGCATGAATTACGATCAGTGCTGCTTGCAACTTTAATTTAAAAAGAATTAGTTGGGACGTTTTCTGACTTGAAGACGACACCCTGAAGCTATGCTTTGGTCACTTCCTGAAATAGTCTCTGCTCCCTCCAAAGGGACAGGAAATGACCCCAAAAAGTTGACTTATTTGCATGAATTATGATCAATGCTTACTGATTTATTTACACATTCTTTTTTGTGGCTTTTCCTGACTAGCGTGTACCCGCCAGTGGAGATGACATTCGGCTATGCGGTATAGACTATTGCGTGCAACATCGGGCTACTGACCTTTTGCTGTACTTCTCAGTGTGAACGCACTTATGCACTCAAAAGATTAAGTGTAAGTACACAAGTGACCACCAATTGACACACAGACTGCGTTCCAAATGCCCTTAAATCAGTACACTATGTACACTGTGTACACGTTTGACAGTGTAGTGCTGCCCCAAACCCATACAGTCATAAAAAAGCACAATTGCAATATTGGCGTGTGTAATGAAGTGGCCAGTGAGAATAGAAGCTCCCTTGCTCCCAGAGACGAGCAGCGATGCTAAGCCATCTGGACCGGATCACCTTCATCCTCACTAACATGGCTGGAAGAGCGGGCCTGCCCCTTCCTCCTTCTCTCCGCCCTCAGCCCTCTCCTCCATCTGTCAGGCGGCCCCTCTTGGCATCATCCCCCGCTGACCAAAGCAGCCCCGCGCCCGCCTCTGCCCGCTTCCCCCCGCTAGGTGCTAAGAGTGTTTAGCAGAGGCGGGAACATCTCTGTCACCTCTCCTCGCTTTAGCAGCGAGCACGTGTCGCTCTCTCTGGAGGGCGTTTGAGCGAGCGTGCAAATAGGACACAACGAGAACACTTCCTACTCTCGCTCTGCCTCTGACGCCGGCTGACTTTGCCCCGTCCAACACGTTTGCGTACTGCATCCTCCACCTCGCTGACCCGTCTGCCGGGCCTACCTAGCCGCCTTCCCTAGCAGTCTTCCCTGCCGACAGCCACTTTCCAAGCAATCGCCGATATTTTAGCAACACCGCTATTTAATTTAGAAGCCGTGGTGCTTCATCTGTTCCTCCTGGATACTATTTGCTTTTTTAAAGGCTCCTGATTTGAGAGTAAAGTTACCGTAGATGATAATGATAATTACCAGCACAGCGTCCATGTTGTCTCCACCGCGCCTCCCGTTTGCACTTCATTATCATTCACCGCGGGGTCTCCTCGCCGCGTTTCCGCAGCTTTGGGACGCACCCGCTCGAGTGGAACGCATAGGAGTGTTACGACACGGGCAGGTAATTACACCTGCATTGTAGCAAAGGTTGCATTGTGTGTGTGTGTGTGCGTGTGTGTGTGTGCAGCGGCAACGAGAGCCTCTTTAATCCGCTTCAACTCTTGAGGCCTGACGTTGCAAACATTCACTTACTCGACACGCGACGGCTGACACACGCTGTGCCTCACTTGGCACACTTGCACACTTTTCACTGCATAAGTGCACACTTGCATACTTACCTACTTACTCTTACTCTTTTCAGTGCACACTTGCATACTTACCTACTTACTCTTACTCTTTTCAGTGCACACTTGCACACTTACACCTAGTCTTTTCACTGCACACTTGCATACTTACCTACTTACTCTTACTCTTTTCACTGCATAAGTGCACTCTTGCACACTTACACCTAGTCTTTTCACTGCACACTTGCATACTTACACTTAGTCTTTTCACTGCACACTTGCATACTTACACTTAGTCGCTTCAGTGCATAAGTGCACACTTACGTATTTACACAGCAAAATAAAGTACTCCAAATTCTCCAAATAGTAATGAGAAGATTTGAAAATTACTTCTAAGAAAAGAACAATATAAATACGTGACAATATATTATATATCTGCTAACCATCTACTAATATCATATCTGCTACATTACACTCTTTTGCACTCTGTGTGTATGCTAGTGGCCCCGCCTAGTCACAGAGACAACGAGACTGTATGACTGACAAAGGGGGTCACTCCGTTCATGCCGTTGTTCTATGGAACAAATGTGCCAAGGTGCACAGAGTGAACACTCTTCCTGCCTGTTTGGAGGCAAGAGACGAGGAAAACAGACACTCGTGCACACGAAAATACATCAAGGCCGACAAAATCTTCCAGTTCATTTTCCTTTATTGCGTGAACCTTGTCACGTTTTGATCTGGGGAGATCATGCGACACCCCAAAGACTCACACAGCCTCGGGAGAGTTCCAGGTGGCTATTGTCTCATCAGCGGGACATTACTGACACCCAGTGGCCAGCATAGAATACTACACGTCACTTTGAATGCGTTTGCTTTGCATTGTCATCACCAATAAGGTTACAAAATCCGGCATTGTTTGCCGGCAGGCAAGTTCACTGGTAGCACCACTGGCTCATGGTGCAAATGATTCAAAACCTGGTGGGGCCAAATGTCGCATCTGGCATGCTTCAACTTGTCGGTCATTTTGTCTACAAAAAGACAAACAGATTCTCTGGCTATAATTTAGCGTCATCATCACCACCACGACAACATCAAGCATGTTTGCCCGCTGGCTTTGTCTGCTGGTAGCACCACTGGTGCACCACTGGGTCATGGTGCAGTCACTCTGTGTTCAAAACCTGGACAGGATGCCGGATAAGTTTGGGCGTCCAACTACTTAAACTATTTTGGTCTAGAGGACAGACACTTCCATGTCCAGGTCATCATCACTACTTGCTCGCCAGCTGCCTAACACGCTGGTACCGCTGCAGGTTTATGGTGCAGGGGATTAGAGTTTGAAACCGGGTCAGGGTTCCTGGTAGCATCAGGCATCCAACTGTATGTGTTTTGTCTAGAAAAAGACAAACGGCCTTCAATCACCACCGATACAACATCATGAGAAGGTGCCAGCTGCCTAACACGCTGGTAGCGCTGCAGGTTTATGGTGCAGGGGATTAGAGTTTGAAACCGGGTCAGGGTTCCTGGTAGCATCAGGCGTCCAACTGTATGTGTTTTGTCTAGAAAAAGACAAACGGCCTTCAATCACCACCGATTAAAAAGTTTTATTTTGTTAAAGGGTTCACCTACCAGCTGCCTAAGTCGTTTTCCACCCATCCTATCGCCCCGCCCCCACGCGTACGCACGCACACTCTTTTTGCGTTGACTTCATCCAGCTGACGGATCTCTGAGGCACTTCTCTCCCTAAACTTTCCCTAGGCTGATTCCAGGAGTGGAGTTCTTTCGTCGTCTTCGTCAGCATGCATACTCACCATAATGTATGCTTGGGGTGAGGGATTGGGGGCGGGGCGTGTAGTCCGTCCAAGAGTTCCGTTCCCCTAGGTCTTCTCCTAACCAGTGTCCCTATTCACTTTGTGCCTCATTGATCGCCGACTGGGGAAGCAACTCCCTACCATTTATTGAGCGACCACGACCGGGTTTCGAACCACGAACCCCTGCACCACGAACCGGCAGTGCTACCAGCGAGTTAGGCAGCTGGCAAACAGTCATGATATTGCATCGGTGGTGATGGTCACGAAAGATCCTGGACCTTGCGAAAGGAAGCCATTGGTTTGTCTTTTTCTAGACAAAAAAAGAACAGTGATGGATGCCCAACATTTCCATCTGTCCCGATCGGGTTTTGAACCCCAACTACCTGGCACCATAACCCAGAAGTGCTACCAGAGGAGCTATCCAGCTGTCAAGCCTTTACCTTATTGTCCTGGTGTTGATGATGACAGACGCCGCGCCTGTTTGGAGTTTCCTAGACAAAATGTCAGCCACTGACAGATTATAGCATAGGCCATGACCAGGTTCTGAACCACAGCACCAATGCACGCCGGTCCTACCAGCCGAGCCAGCCAGCAGTGACAGCGGACTGTGACTATAGAAATAGAGTGTCTTTTTCTAGAAAAAATAACCAACAAGAAGGTGGATGCCTGATGGTACTATCGGTCATGATCGGGTTTTAAACCTTATTGCATCATGGGCCAGTGGCAGTCCCAGAAGAGCTAATCGGATGAAGAAAGGATTTTGCATGAGGGGGTTTGGAACCCCAGTCCCCTTGCTTTAAGAACCAGTGGTGCTTCCACCTGACTGGCATACACACCTGACACGGTGTTGCTGGATTCCCTTGAAAAGAGACACATGGCGCCACATGCCCGAGAAATCCCAAGGCCTAAGGAAACCACGGACGGGAGCTTTTCGGTACGCTGGGCAAAGGGACGCCGTGACGCAGCATCATTGGGGATTCCGGGAGGAGGAGGATGATGGAGATAACCAATAGGAGGACAGCCGCTTGGGTTTTACGATAGCATCCGTTACTTTGGTGGATTACCGCCCCGGGGGAGGGTGGCTTGTATGGCGGTGCAGTACATTGAAAATGATGGCCGCCACTTTCCATTTTCATATTTTGAATATTTCTTTGTTAAATGGGACGGAAATGTCTTCGTAGCCCAATTAGTGTTAGGAATGTTTCGAATAATAAGGTTTTGGTAAATCGGGGTTCCACTGTATTTAGGTGTGAAGATACCTTTTATTCTGGTCATAGTGATACGTACTACTTTATTCAAGACGTTTTTATTGTTTTGACCAAACCGACTTCCTCCAGGCCTTCAAAATACAGTTGGCCTTTCAACTTGCAAGCAATCGGCTCTTAGGCAGGATGCCAGGTCGCTATGCTGGCCCCGATTGTCTATACGTTCCACAAACCACGGCATTCTCTTCCTTCTATCACATCTTTTGTTTCTCTTCTTGGAGGAGAAGAAGAAGAATACGAAAGATTTGTGTAACTGTGCAATGAACACTCAGTGAACTCACCTCCAGCTCCAGCTTCTTTATTTTGAGGTTCAATATTCTTATTGTCCTCCTTTTTATTCCGGCACCCAGCGTGAGGTCTTCCATGTCCCTATCAGCCAGCGGTATTTGCTGCCGCATATGTTGGACATGACAGTGTGGGAGTTTTGTAAACAAAGTATGTCCCATGCAGAGATGGAAAAAGGTACCTTGTTTGAGGCTGGTGGCATCTTGGGAGGAACATCTACAGGTATTTGTGTGTCATCCCACCTTCTGTGCCAAGGCTATGTCCTCCCCTGGCGTACTATGGGTGCAGTATTTTGCTTTGAGGGGGCCACACAAACTACTGAGAATCATTTGGAGTTGCCACAACGATACGGCAAAATGGACCAGTCTGCTGCATCATTTTTTCACTTTCATTTTTGGGGTGTCTTTTTCATTTCCTTCAAATGATGTGGCATCATTTTGTTACTAATACATTCGCTTTCTATGCCACTTATCCTCATTAGGGTCGCGGGTATGCTGGAGCCTATCCCAGCTGACAGGCGGGGTCCTGGTCCCCAGGCAATCGCAGGGCACATATAGACAAACAAAGACATACAACCAGTAACACTCACAGTCACACTCTAATGGACAATTTAGAGCGGCCAAGGAAGCTAGCATGCATGTTTTTGGAATGGGGGAGGAAAGCGGAGTACCCGGAGAAAACCCACACACGCACGGGGAGAACATGCCAACTCCACACAGAGATGCCCAACAGAGATTTGAACCCTGAACCTCCTGGCTGTGAGGCCAACATGCTACCCACTCATCCTAATACATCACCTACTTATTTCCAGGAAAGATATTCAAGATCCTCCCGTTTAGATCTGATGTGTATTTGTATTTTGGTGGCAGATATTTTGAGGGCTGATCCAGACGTTGGTGCTAACGCTGCGTCAAGGCGCAGACGCAGCGTTAGCATGATGTGTGTGTGCGCCTGACGGCCTCACGCTGTGTGCTGCCACAAGAGCACCATTGATTTGTTCTCTGCACAACAACATGACTGGTGGGGATGAAACACGCCGCCGCAGGTCACGGCAGCAGGTGACGTTGGCAGGTAGGCCACGCTACACCTTCATCCACTTCTCCGAACCTTTGGAACCACCCCTCCATGGCTGAAGATGCTCGTGTGGAAGCAAGAAGTGCATACATAGATCTGGTCTCATGGATGAGACCCTGACAAAGTGAAGCTGGATTCATGAAACGTCGATGGACGTGATTTGAAAAACTGACGGTAGGTATGAGTGAGGCCAGAGATGATGCAAATCCATTTCCATCATGTGACCTGCATAGTGACCAAGCTAGAGCCACATTGCTATTATTATTCTTACTAACATTGTTACACCCAAGAACTACTTCACAGGTGTAGTGACACCTTGCCACACCACACTAGCCTCCTAGCGACTAGCTTCAGCACATACTTGCTCACAATGCCTCAGGCTGCTAGCGAAAGGTAACGCTACATATTGGAGCTGCATGGGTGTCCCAAATTTTAGGATGCTGGCGGCCATTTTGATATTTGTCATGTTTTAAGCAGGCTGAAATGCTAAGAAGTTTTATGTATTTAAAGAAAAACGTCAACATGCCATCAAGCTCCTGGAAACGGAAGCGAAAAGAACGAGACCTCCACCAGGAGCCACCGAGTCATTCATTGGCTGCCGGGGTTAAAGGTCACACAGGCCTCTGCCGTGCCAAGTGATGACTTTCACTTTTCATTCGTAGCTGAATTTTTGTCATGAGTGCAAAGTAAAGAAAACATCCTGGGAGGGTGTTAGATGAAATGTTGCTGAGCCATTTTATGCGGCGACCACACTGCTGCTCGACTGTGTACGCAAATGCAAGCACGGAGCAGGACCTGCTTGACAGGCGTACGCAGTAAAGGAGGCCAGAGGTGTTTATGGCGCCTGCTAAATAGGAAAAGAAAGACAGGTGGCTGGGATGAAAGCCTTGTGCTGCCAGCCTATAAGATACTATTACTGTTACACTAACAATAAAATCGTCTGCAAAGCAGGGGTCTCCTACATGCAGCCCGGGGGCCATTTTCAGGTTGCATTTTTTTTTACCGGCCCTCGGCATATTGCACAAACAACAATAAAAATGCTTGGACATGAATAACAAATCAATACTTTTGGATGTCATTTAAACATACATGTATTGAACATGCATGAGAGCTATTATTTGCCTCCATGTTCAATTGTGTGTTTCACATCCTTTTCTTCTCATGTTTTTATTGAACAAGTTCACGCTCGTTCTTAAGGTTAATTTCAAAAATGAAATGTTTCTACGGAAAACTAAGCAGTTTTATGTATTTTTGGAATATATTTTATATTTTCTTCCCTCACGGTGCCCAAGATGAAGCCACCCGCCAAGTATGTGTAGATACTGCACACCATGACACACTGTCAGTCAGTTGGTTTTGATTGAGTTGTCAGAAGGAGCTCAGATGTTTGGCCAACTTATCCAAGGGGGAAGACACTGAATGCACACTAATAAGAGGACAGTCAATGTCAGAGGTGGTCCTACCTTCCAGGCAGCAGGTCCTCCACAGGCCCGAGTGAGTCATGACCTCCTCGTTCTTCTTGCTGGTGTCGTTGTCGCTCATGGACTTGCTCCTGCAGACACCGCGGGAGTAGAGCCAGTAGTCCGTGCCGACCGCGATGGTCATGAGGCTGAAGGCCGCGAAGGCGCCCACCGTGGTCAGCAGCATCTGCACTCCGCGGTCGAACAGACCCATGTTTCCGCACTCCATGAAAGGGGGACCCCCTTTCCTCTTGATGTACAGGAAGTAAATATTTGAAAATTTGCGGGACCACAGCAAGCCGAAAAAGCGGGCCAAAGCGGAGCGGAAGGAGAGGGAGGAAGGAGGCGGAGGAGGCGCCAGGAGCCTTATGGTTGCGTTTGGATGAGGAGCACCACGGAGAAAAAACGAGGAGGAGGAGGAGGAGGAGAAGGATGGTGGCTTAGGCTGTGGAGGAGAAGACGAAGGAGGGCCTCTGCCGTGTCTTCCTCTGCGGCCAAAAAGAGTGAAAGTGAAGCAATTCTGACGAGGAGCAGCCAACCTGTTTGTCGCTCCAGTGGACCACAAGAGCCTCCAATAAATCACTCATCAAGTCCCGGCAGGCCCAATCGAACCAGCGAGCCGCTAACATGGAGCTCAACGCAAAAATAGCAAGCTTTGATTCCACTACGGAATCCAAATCAACTCAATCAACCGATGGGATTTTGCTTCTTCCTAAAATTCTGATCCCCGGTTTCCATATGGAGCTCTAGAGCCGGTAGAGCCGGGGGTGGCTTTCCGCCGGGAGTGAGGGTCTGCGCTCACCACAGCCTCGCTCGCTGACGATCCACAAGCAGCCGGGAGCGTCCAGCAAGGCAGGCCGACCATCACTCGACATGGAGCGGCCAGGAGGAGGACGAGGAGTCGGTGCTTCTTTTTCTTCTCGTTCCCGGCAATGAGGTCGCCGCGGGAATAGCCACAATCCCACCAGGACGTTCCCGCCAGTGTTGATGGAGCCCTTATTCCCTCCCTCCTCCTCTTCCTCCTCTTCTTCGTCTTGTGCTGCTCTAAAGGCTGTCAGCATGGAGACACATGGAGGTCCTGTGGAGGCGCCTCAGTCTGCAGCCTGCTTTAAAGAGGGCCACGGCGCGTGCGCGTGTCTCCGCTGCAGCAATGGTGGCTCTCTGTTGGCAAGATGCTCAACATTTTTAATTGGCTTTGAGAGCGCTGAGGGGGCGGGGCCGTGGGGGGTGGTCGTCTTTGACTACCATGGTAGGAATTGGCGCATTTCCCCGCGTCCTGTTGCTCTCAGGCGACTGTTTTCTTTACAATTTCAATAAAAACCGTGCTTCGTGGTGCACGCGCATGCGGAGACATCCGGATCACGTGTCCTCGACTAACGAGTCCATGCGACCCGAAAGACAAAACATCATCAGTCATGTTTGACGTCTAAACAGTTTGCTTGTTGTGGTGCTGAAAGGACAGCGCCCGTTTTCGTTGGATTCTGTCGCCCTCTCCTGGCCAAAAAGCTTCATCACAACCTTAATGATGCGCCTTAATGGCCAATTAGGACTCCTGGCCCAATTTTGGAACCAACAGCAACAAAGTCAGGGCTATCTGCACAGCAATGCAGCCCACGTTATGGTTCCTCATATTTATTATATCTTAATATTAATTATATATTAATATACAGGCTCCTCCGTGAATCACCACCTTATCGTGGTGGAGGGGTTTGAGTGCCCGAGTGATCCTAGGAGCTATGTTGTCGGGGGCTTTATGCCCCCGGTAGGGTCTCCCAAGGCAAACAGGTTCTAGGTGACGGGCCAGACTAAGAGTGATTCAGAAGACACTTATGATTAAAACCAAGAGGAGTGACCGGACCTCGCCCGGATGTGGGACACCGGAGCCTCACCCTGGAGCCAGGCCTGGGGGAGGGACTCGCAGGCGAGCGGCTGGAGGCCAAGCCTTCACCCGTGGGGCCTGGCCTGGCACAGCCCGAAGAAGGAACACGGGAACTCCACCCGCAGACCCACCACCTGCAGGGGCAAGCATCAAGGTCCGGTGCCATGCGATTTGGGCGGTGGTTGAGAGCGGGTGTCCGGGCGACATGGTCTTTGGCGGCCAAATCTGTTTCTTGGGGTATGGAATGTCACTTCTCTGGTGGGGAAGGAGCCCGAGCTGGTGGAAGAGGCGGAGACATTCCGACTAGATATAGTCAGACTAACCTCAACCCACAGTTTGGGCTTTGGAACCAAATGTCTGTAGAGGGGCTGGACCTTGTTCTACTCTGGAGTTGTTGCAGGGGAGAAGCGGCGAGCTGGTGTGGGCTTATTAGCCCCCCGGCTTGGTGCCTCTGTGCTGGAGTCATCCCCGGTGAAAGAGAGGGTTATTTCCCTACACTTTCGGGCTGGGGAAAGGGTCCTGACTGTGGTTTGTGCGTACCCAGCCTTCTTTGAGTCTATCAGAGGGGTTCTGGAGAGCAGCCACGCTGGTGGAAGGTTGGAGCATGAGGTCTACAGACGGATCGGTGCAGCNACAGACGGATCGGTGCAGCATCTGCAGTAATGCGGTCGCTGTACCGGACCGTCGTGGTGAAGAGAGAGCTGAGCCGGAAGGCAAAGCTCTCTGTTTACCGATCGATCTACGTTCCCACCCTCACCTATGGTCATGAGTTATGGGTCATGACCGAAAGAATGAGATCGCGGATACAAGCGGCGGAAATGAGTTTCCTCCGTAGGGTGGCTGGACTCACCCTAAGAGATAGGGTGAGGAGCTCGGCCATCCGGGAGGAGCTCAGAGTAGAGCCTCCGCTCCTTCACATCGAGAGGAGCCAGTTGAGGTGGCTCGGGCATCTAGTCCGGATGCCTCCCGGGCGCCTCCCCGGTGAGGTGTTTTGGGCACGCCCGGCCGGGAGAAGGCCCCCGGGAAGACCAAGGACACGCAGGAGGGACTATGTCTCACAGCTGGCCTGGGAATGCCTTGGTGTCCTCCCAATGGATTGCTTTCCAGTTAAACTTGATTGTGTTTGTGTATTATAGACAGCCTTTCACTGCTAATGTAGCTCAACACTTTTATTATTGCAGTTATTACAAAATCAAATAGTGTGTCCATACAGAAGGCGTGAAAAAATAGTCTATTCCCAAAAACGTGTCTACTTTGTAAGGGGTGAAGGGTCATATTGAAGTCACATGGTATTGGTGGCGTGTACTTTGGGTGAGTTTGAGCCAAGTGTAACCCAGATTGCACTTTTCCATGTCAACATTTCCATGAGTCAAATATAAGGAATGTATGCTGTCATGTGTTCACGTAGGAGCTCAGCTTATAGTCATGATAAAATGTCATTAACAATACAGGAGAGGTATTCTTTTGAGTTGAGGGTGGAGACGCTACCTACACACACACACACACACACACACACACACACACACACAAAGCATACCCTGCAGGCTGTTCCTAGAGAGGGCTTTCACCTCCTGCAGTTTGATCCAAGTTCATACCCAGCATGTGATGACAAGAGCAGCACATCTCCGCTGTGGATCCGCTTCTTGCTACCAACATGTGTGCATCAAGGTAAAGGCTCTCATTTTAATATTCATTCATTTTCCATACCGCTTCTCTTCATTAGGGTCACGGGGATGCTGGAGCCTATCCCAGCAGACTTTGGGCAAGAGGCGGGGTACACCCTGGACTGGTCGCCAGTCAATCGCAGGGCATTTTAATACCCCAAGTTTCAAACGTTGGTATTTCCGCATTCACCCTGCAAATTGATGTATTTTCAGTCCACATTTTCATTTAAATTGTTTTTGCAGATGATGGACGGTTTTTCCTGCAGTAAACATCTTACTCACCTTCTTGGTAATCATTTATAAATATGTGATAAAAGATCAAACGTACAGCAATGTACATTTTTAACCCCTTTGAAAAGCAGGGATCTACTGCCTTTTATGTATGTTGTACTTTATCAACATTCAGACGCTCGCTTGCAGTGGTCCTTCCTCCTTGAACACGTCATGTGGTCTTTGGAAGAACAGAAAATGTGAAAGTATTTGAACTAAAAATTAAAATTAAATGTTCTTCAGTGAGTAAACACTGATGATTGCAAATATTGGAGGACTCAGTGCATGTCCCTGTGGAGCCCCCGTGGAAAAAAGGCACCAGTAACATTAACCGGTTTCTTCTGCTGGTTGAGATGTTTCTAAATGTCTTCCAGAGCTTCCCTGCAGGAGGCCTTGCCCCGCTATGCCTCAGACATGCTTCTCCACATGGCCACACTGGGACAGTTCTGCGCCAGCCTCTCCGATTGGACCTTGAGGCGTGACAATGAATTAAACACCATGATTGACATCAGCAAGAGAGTGGACCTGAAGATGAGCAAGGGTGTGTTGGAATTTGTGAAGCGCAAGATGGCACCTGAAAGCAGGCGTGCCGCGCTGGAGGAGGAGTTGGAGGTGGTGCTGAAGAAGGTCCCGCGCGGCCTGGAGGATCTTGACAGGCTTTGTGGAGGCGTTGGAGAGGCTGGCGGTCACCACGCCGCACGTCATTCGAAATGAGGTCTTCAAACTGCCCGATGGCGGCAGCTGCCTTGACAATAAGCTCGCTATCGACGCCGCGCTTCAGGCCTGCCCGCTCGCCATGGAGTTTAGGAGAGATGTGAAGGTCTTCTTCCTGTCCAAGCTTGACTACGTGCAGGTTCTGACCTACGTGCTGGACAAATACATCCGGACCACTCAACATGCTTCACCAGGTGAACAAAAGGTAATGGACGGACCCCACTAGGTCTACTCCATGCTGCTTCAGCACCCTCACATCCTTGGAGTTGTTCATCAAAGTGTCTGCTTGCACGTCTTCCAGCAAGTTCTGCCTTAACATGGCCAGGAAAGCTGGACTGGACCTTGGTGTGGAGCTCCATGTGGACCTGTCTGCAGACAAGATGCTTCATCACATTAACACCCGTGACATCATCAGGTAACGGCACGGCGCCCTGCTGACAGGTGGGTTCCCCACCGCCACTTACCTTCATGTTGTGTTGTCCTCTCCAGGAAGGACGTAAACTTCTGGTCTTCATGCTGCAGGACGTCACCAGCCGTCGCTTTGTCATGAAGTTTAGCCGGCGGCGTTCCAGGATGCTGGAGCATCTGGATGAACTGGACCAAAGCGCCCCGGATCTGGTCAGGATGAACAAAGCTAAAAAAAAATCTCCAATGTGGTGGGGAGCTCAGCGGGCGTGGTCAGCAGCGTGCTGTCCATCGCCGGTCTTGCCATGTCGCCCGCTTCTGGTGCAGCATCTCTGATTCTGAGCACGGTGGCGGTGGGCCTCGGCCTCTCCAGCTTTGCCGGCTGCGTTGTGGTCTCCGCCTTCACAATCAACCGGAAACACAAGAACAAAGGTGAGGTGTCAGAGCTTCATGCAGGACGTGCAGTGTCTGGACGCCGCTGCCAGTGAAGCGGGTCGACTGGACATGGCCGTCAGTGCGGTTCTTTGCCGGGTGGACGCTCCTGAAAGAGTGGTTCTGCGTGAAGACGTCACCTCCACTGCCAAGATGCTCAGCAGCAACCAGGAGGCAACCAGGGTTGGCAAGGTGGTGGTCCAGGGCGGAAAAGCGTTCCGAAATGTCCACAAGATGGTGGCGGACATCCAGAGGGAGCCAGACGGCTGCCAGTAGTTCTCTGCTCACGTTATGCACGGCCTCATCACGCGCAACGGGATCTTCGTCGGCCTCGACGTCTTCATCATGAGCAGCGTCGCTCCAGTCCAAGGATGCCACACCGACGTCTCGCATTTCATCCGAGCCAGGACCGCCCTGTGGCGCTCCGAGACGGACACGTGGCAGCGGATCTCGGACTCTCTGGTCCGAGGGTTGCAGGCCCTCCAAGTGCCGCTGACACGCGGGACAGGGTAGCGTGTTTGCTTAAACCTTGCAGAAATACCGGCACTTCCTGCAGTCCGGGTGACGCAGAAACATGAAACGAGACAGCTTGGCGCCAATCATCTCTTTATTGAATTGGAAAAAGTGTGTGTGTGTGTGTGTGTGTGTGTGTCGCAGGGTGTTTGGTCACCACAACAGCCATTTCAATTCTCTTCATCTAGAATGAAAAGCAAAGATTCTGGTTAGTCTCCATGGCGACGTGTTGGCCTGCAGCCAACCAGCAGTTCACCTTCTTCTTCCTCGTCCTCTTCATCCTCCTCTTCCTCCTCCTCTTCATCAGAGCTGAAGGTTCCGTCAGGCAAGCTGTAGACCCGGATGACTTGCTGCGGGCCCAAGGAGAACCAGTGAGAAGTGGCGGTGGTGCTGTCCCGTGCGGTGATGGGCGGTGGGCACTGACCTTGTTGGGGTCCTTGAGGATGAGGTACTTGCCCTCGTCCAGCTTGCGGCAGATATCGATGACGCAGCGCAGGATGCCCCAGGCGTTCTCCATGCTCAAGTTAATCTGGCTGGCAAACTCGTTGGGCTTGAACTGCTGGGTGCCCAGAACCACGTGGCGAGCAGAGTCCTTGACGTGGTAGCGGGACACGTACCTGCGGGGGCGACGACATCGTCAAGAGGTGGACGCCCGTGGTTCTTTTCCTAAGCTGTGAGCGCTAATGAACCCTTACCCCAGCTTGAGGTACTCGGACCCGGCCAGCATGGCGCAGCAGGTCCAGCGGGCAAGTTTGTAGCTGTTGTTCTTCAGCTCGGTGGCCAGGACCGCTCCTCTCTGAGAGTCCAGCTTCTGGCGCCAGTCAACGCCGTTACAACACTGGCAGGAAAGACAGCTCAAATATCATCACGCCCACGCCTGCCAACCTTGGCGTCAAAGTACTTCCATACGATGAACAGTTTGGTTTCTTTGTACGCTTAACGTGAGGGCAACCATTTCCTGGAGGCCAAATAAAGCTTCCATTTGATGTGCAGCACTTCCTGTGGGAGAAACATGCTTACCCTGGAGTCCCACTCGTTGAGGGTCTTGACGTTAATGAAGGACACTTCTCCGTTGGCGCCGGTCATCACGCCGTCGTGCTCACAGCGGACGATCAGGTCGATGTCTTCGCCCAGCTTCCAGTGGCGGTACCTGTAAGCGACGGACGCCACCTCGCTCTTGTCCGTGTCCTCCTCCACAAAGGGGTTGGTGTTGGGGAACTTGTAGCGCTCTCCACCCTGGCGTCAACACAAACATGCCCGCCCCCCTCGTATCATGTGATCAGCAGACGTGACTAATGTGCTGGGGGGGGTATGCTCTCACTACGCGCAAGCACTGCTGGCTGAAGTTGTGGTTGATGTAGGTGGCCTCCATCGCCAGGTTCCGGGGGGAGTTGAAGGAGTTGCCCTCGTCCTGCGGCGGTTCGTTGGCGGTCTCGCTCACAGTCAGCAGATCTGCGGCGGCCCAGATGCGGACAAGTCAAGCGGCGGCACGCAAACCGACCAGGTGGTGTCGTGAGGTTCACACCACTCACCAAAGTCAGAGTTGTCTCTCTTGTCAAAGAACAGCTTGTTGCCGACTCGCTGCACGATGATGTCCCAGGAGTTGACAGAGCGCGTGCAGCACATCAGCGTGGCCAAGATGGCGTCGGTGGCGAACACGTTGCCTTGAGTCTTTGCCAGCTGGACAGACAACATCAGGAACAACTAACTGGTCAGTGTTTCCCACTGGACGTTAAATGGAGATGTGGGAAAGCCTGCTTGAACACGATGACCAAAAGTTCCCGCCGTTAGGTTTGAGTTGCTAAGTGTTAGGTTAGTGTGAGAAGAGACGGGGTGAGCCTGCTAAAAGGCAACCGGTTCGGTCCACTTGCATACCGCTTCAGTTATACTTTCTGCTATTTTTCTCATTCAATTTATTACTAGAGTGATGTAAGCGCTCTGCTCGGACCAAAAGTTTCCGCATGGATAAGTCTAAGTGTCGGACACTACTGACTACGCGGGAGGAAGGTTAGTAGCTCAATCCATGCTAATGCCAGCCAGGAGGCTGAGCTGGAAGACCCTCCCATCTCACTACGTTGTCCTGTTTGGGAACACTTCGGCTTCCTTGGTAAAATTACGGACGGACAAAGGCAAGCGGATCGACCCAAAGTTGAACGTCGACATTGTTCCACGGGGATCGGGTTTGCTGCAGGAAACACGTGTTAGCGCACTTAAAACGGTAGCATCTGGCAGTGTAACAAGAAAGCAGCTTAGTGCAACCACTGGTAGCTCTGTTGCTAGCGAGCGGGTTCCCTCCACTGCTGGAGATAATTCCCTGCAACCACGTCCTTCTGCACTAAATGTGGATAAGTTCTTCTCTTTTTTTTGCCAAAAACTTGAATAGTTACATTCGTCATATTCAGGCTGCTGCTAAGTGTTGAAAGGTTACAGTTTGAACTTGTTCATTTATTTATTTATTTTTCTGCTTAAAGAGTCTGAGTTATTTGAAATATCACCCAAATGAGTCACTTTTCATTCATTCATTCATTTTCTGTACCGCTTATCCTCGTTGGGGTCGCTTTTATTTAGTTTAAAATATATATTGTATTTTTTTAAACTAAAGCAGTAGAAGTGATTTTTCCAGCCTTTTTTTCACCAAAAATGAACCGAACCGAGCACTTCAAGAAACTGAACCAAAATGATATTTGAGTGTACTGTTACACCCCTATTGAAAATGTCTGCACGAAAAATACATACAACTTCCCTAACTTACTCACTCCCAGCCATTCTTCAAAACGTCCTCCTCAGGAATGGCCAATTTAGACACATTTTCCAAGGCACAGAATATTTTTTCTAGGCTACATAAACACGGGACATTCCTATCCATTCGTCAGCAATCAGCGGCAAAACGAGGTAGGTTTCAGGAAAGTATCAGTCACTGAGAAAAAAGGGGAAAACCAGCTTTTGTGAAAGGAAGGAAAACTTTCCCTTCGACACAAAAGTAGCCATTTATGCTGATCCAAATATCTGAAGAACTCTACCACAACATAAACACCAAAAGGTTGTTTTTCATCACAATTATGTATGCACAAATATAACACCGTGAACCATTTTCACATTTGCCTGCCGCTCGACATACCTTGCGAATGACGGGGTCGTCGGTGGTGGTGACCGTGTGGAAGATCCTCTTGATGCTCTTCAGCGGCTTTTCGTTGCGAGTGGTGATGCGGTCGAAAGCCTTGTCGTAGTACTCCAAGGCCCCGCAGCACTCGCTAGAAGACAACGGGAAAGAGCGGCGTGAGCAGGCGCCACCGCTTCCACGGGAGCGGCGAAGGCGAGCTTACATGTCAACGGGATCGGCCACTTCCATGTATCGCATCTTCATGAGTCTGGGGAAGTCCATCTCCTCCTTCACCTCCCAGTCGCTGCGCACCTCCACCGAAGAATCTCTGGGCTTCAGCTGAGCCTGGAAGGAGAAAGATTGTTGGAATGAAACCATTTTGACTGAATATTATGCAACATGAACTGGCTGAATGACATCTTCTGGATGTCACCTGGGATTTCTGGTCCCACTTCTGACGGACGCCAAACTGCTTCTGAAACTTCTTCTGCAGGCGCATGCGATCCCTGGAAAGACAGAATGTGAGCGCCAAACAGGAACTGGTCTGGTGGATTAGAGGCTCGTTTAAACAAACAGTCTCACCTCTCCTTTTGCTTGGCGCTCTTAGGAAGCGTCTGCATGTTGAACTGTGTCAGATTCCTGCGGTCTTTGTCCCTGCGCAGGTTCCTCTGTCGGATCAAACACAATCCGGTTTAAAGGAACAACAACCATTTAACCCAGCCAGATCCTGTCGTCGCTCACGTTTTACCTGAGCAAACCTCATGCGGTTCCTCTGGTAAGCCGTCTTCTGCATCTTGGCCGTGTCCACCAGCTGGAAGCTGGCCTCGTCCTCCTCATGGAAGTAAGCGTACTGACTTCCGCCACCAAACTGAGAGGAATACTTGTCTGGAAATGCACATAACATGTCAATAAGCATTCCAGCGTAGTTAGCACTTTGTCATCCTCCTCACTCACTCGTGTATCTCTTGTCCTGGTAAGTTGCTCCTGTCCAGTCGGCCACCTGACAACCAGAAGACAACCCGGTGAGTGAAGCATCAATCACGAACGACACCAACAATGTGTCGTGTGACCAAACACCTTGCCCAGACGGTCTCCTTTACTGAAGGGCTGGTAGGGCATGTCTTTAAACTTCTCCGGTACGGCACATGGACCCCATCCGGACGGGTTGTCCTGGATCACAGGCGCGTGGAACTTTGCCATGACCTTTAATGGGATTCAACCACGTGGAAGTGTAACTATATGAAACTATAGACGCTTCAAGTGAAGCCTTGCATTTTGCTACACAGGGTCTCAGGCGTTGCTCAGCACATTTGTCTCCAGCAGTGCACTCCAGCAAAAGGCACTGATCAGCTTGCGCAGTGGGCTAGTCATCACGGACCCCTCCATGAGCACAATGCAAGAGATGTGGCCACACCTAGCCTAACACGACCCTAGCAACCGCACTGCCTCTTCTCGGTCAGCTACACTTCCGGCCGTGACAGTGTTTGACAATATTTAACAATACTTTACAGCGTTTGACAATGTTTGACAGTGTTTGACAATATTTAACAGTGTTTGACAATATTTAACAATACTTTACAGCGTTTGACAATGTTTAACAGTGTTTGACAATATTTAACAGTGTTTGACAGTATTTAACAGTGTTTGACAATATTTTACAGTGTTTGACAATATTTTACAGTGTTTGACAATATTTAACAGTGTTTGACAATATTTTACAGTGTTTGACAGTGTTTGACAGTGTTTGACAGTGTTTGACAGTGTTTGACAGTATTTTACAGTGTTTGACAATATTTTACAGTGTTTGACAGTATTTAACAGTGTTTGACAATATTTTACAGTGTTTAACAATATTTAACAGTGTTTGACAGTGTTTGACAGAGTTTAACAGTGTTTACAAAAGTGAGACAAGACAGAACTTGAACGGAGAGCGGGCCCGGCTGGCAGCTAGCACCAATTTAACACCAGTCAACATCTCGTTGACGGGTCTAAAACGTCTTAATGACTTGGGGACAACGTTGGCGTGTTATACTTTTACAACAACCGGTACATGACAGAGTTTGAGACGGGGAGCAGGCACTGCGAACTTAAACTTATGCTAAAAGCTAATGCTAATGCTAATGCTGCTAGCGGTGTGGCCAGTCATCATGCCAGCTTGGCCGCGATCCTCGGCTAAAATAAACTAAGCTAAGCTAAGCTAAGCTAACATTCTAGCCGACGAGCTAGGTCATAGCTGTCGTTACGTTACAACGAGATACCCGCGCAAACAAGTCGCGTCTCAATGCTTTTACAAGGCACGCCGTGTTCTTACCGTGGCCGGTGTGACAAGCTGGGAAGGCTTAAAACCCGACCAGCGTTTTCGAGGTAAAAGCCGGACACGGAGCCCGCGTGAGAGGAAGCCGCTAACTGCCGTACAGCTGATTGTGCTTCCTGTCGTAAAGTGTCGTAATCAAAACTGGCTGTAACTGCCAAATAGGTAAATAGATGGCTACTTTATTCATCTCCAAGAGAAATCATGTAATTTAGTTGTTTTATAAAACACTCTTCGTAATTATTTACTATAGTAAAGCACAAAAACAAACAGCTCGAAGGTGTAAGTGCACTTCGACCACAAGGGGGCGATCGAGCCTTATTGTTCCACATGAAGCTCAGCTGACAAGATTTAAACAAGATCTATTTCTCAACATATTTCAATAGGACACCTTGTACTTTCTTTTCTCACGGAAAGTGAAATAAATGAAATATCCTGCTCTTTTTCTGATAGAACATAGTTCTGGTAGAATAGAAGCGTACCGCACTGGGCCACGCTTGCTGCCAACCAGTGTAACAGCATCTAAAAAATAAGAATTGGTCGACGCACTGACATTCAACGGTTTTATTGTGGAAAAAGTCTCGCTTCAAACGGTCACAGCATTGAAACTGTACAATCAATAATTTAAAAAAAAGGAACACAAATATTTCAGCTTATTTCTCAGACACGCACACACATTCACTCCTCAGCAGCTTTGGGCCCAAAATAGTGTTTAACTTGTGTGACTTGCTCAAGTCCGTTATCAATCTCCTAACTGTGCTCCTTTCCAGCAGTCCAGCATCTCCTTGTCAAGAAAACTATTTTGAAAAGCCAACTGTCCCCACGCAAAGAGAGGAAGATGAAAACGCAATCAAAACGTTCGGAGTCCACGAGTCAGCAGCGACAAGACTTTTCCTGGCCGTCGTCAGAGAGGAAACCTCTTCTGGGATTCTCGGCAACAACGGCGACTCAAATTCACTCGAATTGAGACGGTGCTCGTAAAGTTGGGAAAATTCATCGCAAGGCTCCTGAAGACCAAAGAACACGAAAGCCCCTTTTTGTGCAACAGAGCCCTGCAAGCAACACAAGCATTTGTGCCATTAACATCATCTTACACTCTGTCCACATTCCCGATTGGAAGTCCAACATGGGACATAAAATAACTCAAACGTCAATTGTGGGGGGGGTTTCCCCCTCCTATGTATGGTCACGTGTCGGAGAGCGGCCGGTGGAAAAGCACGGGCTGGCTGGCAGGAAGGAAGGAAGGAAACGCATTCCCAACAGGAGTGTGGCTACAAACATCTAAAAGCTGTGGTGCTGCAGCCAGGAACATTGTCTGCACTGGATTACAGGGGGAGGCGACACTCTGTGAAAACATGAAGCACAGAGCAAACCTCCACCCAAGGCCGTGGAAAAATGTCCTGGTTTTTTCGTCTCCTGTTTGCCAGAGCAGCTCCAAAATTCAACCGCAGGACTGCAGTTTGGAGAATATTTGGGGATCTGAACAAGCAAAGTGTGTGTCCATCAAAAACATCAAAAGTAGCTAATCTCTTGTAACACACCAGATTATTTAAGGGGGGGAATACAAAAGTGGTGATCAGGTGAGAAGAAGCAAAAGTGGTACAACATCAAAAATGCTCTCATGGTCCCCTAATGATGGAGCAACCAGGAGAGCCTCTGAAAAACAAACAAGCGCAGGTGGACCTGGTGCAGAAAAGAGGCGAGAACAACGGGCGGTGAGCGAGAGAGAAGAAGCAGATTCTGAGCAGTTAAAGGATGAAAGAGAAGCTGCAGCACACCCTCCTGAGATCTATGAGAAAAGCATCTATTATTCAGCAGCAGTGAATCACGGGGACAATGCGCGGAGGCAGCGGCGCACATCAGAAGACGTGGCATGAAAGCAGTGCCGTCACGTTTCCATGCAGCAGATGACACCTAAATGCAACATCTGCAATGTCCCATGGGGCCCGAATGCAACAAAGATTTCAGCACTTTCCCTGCTCAAAATAGACTCAAAGGGCTAGCAGGCACTTAACCGCTACAAAAACTGTAACTGTTCCCCCCTTGATCCACTGAACATGTTCCTCCCAGTTAGTCTGCTGTGTGCTACTGGAAGCTGGATGGCCTTGGTGGGAACAGCTGGACTGCAGCTGCCCAGCAGGAAGTGAGAGCGTGGCGATGCAAATGCACGGATACAGCGAGTCATGCCGCCTCACTAGAAACACATGGCTAACAACGCACGACGACGCACTCCAAGCAGACTGTGCTTTAAAATGGTTTTTGCTGGGGCTTGAGCAGAGAATAGAATATTTTCAGAGGAATATAAATACAATAACAACTGCCAAACTTTTTTTAACCTCCGTCTCAAAGCCCCTGGACAAGTGCATGGGAATCAGGTCTGCTGCGCAAGTATCATTGCTAGCATTACTAGCAGTATTACTAGTAGTAGCAGGCAAGCTAGCGTGTATGAGGAGATCAGCGAAGGAAAAGCAAGAGCGCTAGAAAGCAAGAAGGGTGCGGGACTAGAAATAGACCAGTCACTTATTGTAGCAGTGGCTGGTATCCATGGCAACAAGCCATCCCACTTGAATGTAGGCGGCGATGCGCTGAACAAAACCATGGAAGTGCAAAGAGTGCAACCCTGATTGGGATACTACTAACTGGTCAGGAGGGTCAGGGCAAGGACCACGAGGAGTAGGGGGCGTAGTTTAAACCTGCTTACGTCGGCCAACCAAAGGGCGGTGGGGCGAGCTCGTGCGTGCGCGAGGACTGACAGCTACTTGAGCTTTGGAGAGCAGATGAAAAAGGTTTGCGATGCGGACACACGAGGAGTGTCGCATAAACGCGTCTGTACAAGCGGAGAAGATCGGAGTCTCTCATCTCGGCCGTAGAGTTCACTTCCTCACCCAGTGGCGCCCCCTGGGGCGCGCCCCCCGGCAAGTATCTGTTCTATCTTCTCGTGAGAGCAACGTGTCATAGATTCCGTTAGCAGTCATTCCTGCTCTCCATCCTGTCAGGTTGGATGCGCTGCGCCATCTCGTCATCGTCCGGAGGGGGAAATGAAAGTTAGGAGATCTTGCAGTTGTTGCGAGTGCAGTTCTGCGGGGGACTCTGAGGCGGGCGGATGGGCTTGGACCGCTTCAGGCTGTTGCCCTTGGAGCCGCCAGCTGGGTTGGCCAGCGAGTAGGAGCGTCCGTGCATCATGACGGCGTTCATGCCGTTGGCCATGGAGAAGGACTTGAGATGCGACTTGATGGCCACGGGAAGCGGGAGCTTGTCGATGAGGTGGACCGGCGTGCACGACACGATGGCTCGGCAGCAGAGGTCCTGAAGGCTGAAGACTGCGGAACAGAAGCGTCGGTGACTCGACGGGGTTAGCCAACATCAACATCACTTGACACGCACCTCGGTTGGGCCGCCAGAACTTCTCCATGCCGTGTCTCATCAGGACGATGCGCGACAGCTCCGTGAAGGACTCGATGACGTTGAAGTTGCACAGCGGGCTCACTTCGAAGAAGGTCATGCCGTTCTTCTCGGCGTAGGCCCGCGCCTGCTCGGTGGGCACCTGCCGCTTGAAGGCCAGGTGCAGCCGGTTTCCCACCAGGATGCGAGGCACGCCGGGGGCATGCTGGTGATGGACCAATCAAAAGCCTCCTTTAAACAAATGCTGGAATAACTTCATCCCATCACACACACAGCCACTCACCTCATCAATCTCTCGTATCCACCTGTCGATGCCGTCAAATGACCAGCGGTTGGTGATGTCGTACACAAGCAGGATGCCCTGCAGGAGGGTGGAACATAACACCATCTAGTACCTTTTGGAGCACTGAGGTGTCCAAGCTTTTCAGTCGAGTGGCACTCACCTGAGCCCCGCGGGAGTATGAGCGAAAGATGGTGCAGAACCTCCCCTGTCCTGACGTGTCCCTGAAGAGTGCGAGAAGGAGACCAAGAAGCAGAGTTACGACGCCATCCGCTGTACGGATTTGTGAGGCGAAGCTACATTCACGGACGGTCCCGTTATAATGTGTTTATGAGCGATGTCGTGCCACCACAGATGAGTGTGTAGATGGCTAAAAATCAAAGCAACTTTCTAGTCCAGGGGTGGGCTCATTTTGGGGTTTTGCCTATAAATCGGTGGCATCAGACTTGCTCACGGTGCAACAAAACAAAAACGACACATCCACAGCACATTAACGCATCACATAAATCAACCACTAAGCGCTAAACATGACACGGAACATGAAAGTTTTATTTCCAAAGGCCCGCAAGGCATGCTGGGTAGTCCAGCTGCTGCAACAAGAATACAAACGATAAAACAATCTAGCAAAAATGGGACCAGCACGGCAAAATGTTGGGTGAAATAGTACCGCAAGCTACCCAGCATGCCTTGCGGCAGGGATATGAGGGTGTTCTTTGGCATGGGTATTGCATGTAGATATTTGCTTGTGTGTGTGGACGTGCTGCGTACAAGCTACATCCCTTCTCATGCCCATCCCTGAGCTAGCCAATCCGGGATTTCATAATCTGAGCACCGAGGTAAATGTGCTGCGGCGCTGAGGATCACGGAGGAACCTGCCCCCCAGGAACAGCACCTATTGCGTTTCCGTCTGAGTGAGATGAGTCATGACGCCAACACTGGCAGCACTTCGGTGGGAAGAGATTGAGCGGGAAGAAAATGGAAAGCCTGCTGCAGCATAAATACAAAACCTCTGTCGTGTAACAGAAGACAAGCAGGCGCTGGATCTCCACTCGCCCCACTTCCCCTGAACACGCCTCACACATCCCTACTGAGCAATCCGCGTGTGATTCTTATGTACGTGGATTCCCGACATCATCATCTTCTTTTTCTCCGAGCATCATCACTCACCAAAGCTCCAGCTTCACCCTCCTCCCATCCAGAAGAATGGTGGTGGTCTTGTAGTCGATGCCTGCATGGACAAAAAGAGAAGAACGTTGGTGGCTATCAACATTTCCTTGAACTCCCACAATGCACTGCAGAGGGTTATAATTAGCTGCAGAAGAGAAAGCGAAAAAGACAGGCGAGATCTGAAATATTCATGAGGAGCAATGAATGTTTGAGGTCTGGCTATCTTTCACAGAAGCGTACAACGTCCAGAACGCGATGTTGCTCTTCAGAGATCGATTTTATGTCTTTGGATCATCTCTGGCATTATTCAAGTCCACCGGGCCTTGAGTGAGGTCTACTGCTAAGGATGTGATTGATGGCCCGCCACAAATAGATGTGCTGCCACCTGTTGGCCGTCGCTCATAAGCACATTATAATGGGACTGTCTGTGAAGGTCCTTCCAACTCCATACAGTAGGTGGCATCCTTTACTTAACACAACACAACACAAGAAGACGACGTAGCAGCATCGCTCCCTCACCACATCACGTCTTTAGGAATGATTAAATGATGAGCGTTTCCTGCTCAACTACGGTCTATTACGAGTCAAAACGCTGAAATGCAAGTGATATTCTGGTCATCAGGTGGCAGTGATGTTACGTGGATGATTATTACGTTGCCCTAATAGCCAGCCATGCCTGCAGAGTGTAAAAAGGTTATCCTCCCATTCCGTGTGGAAGTGGTAAGTTTGTGGTTTCTCACTTTGTCCTTCTTTCCCACTCTGGTTGAAACACTTTCTTATGTTTCAAAGAAATACATTTGAGGAGTTCCTGTAGCATAACCCTTGCAATGAAAACAATAACAGGAGTGTAAAGGTGACTACAAGGGTGTTATTTCATGTCTACGTGGTTCTAACAATGTTAAATGTATTTACAAAGTCATAAACAGGATTTATACGCTCTAACAACAAAAATATTCCATTTCTCAAATCCTTCTTGGCAGAAATGCATTTATTGTGATCGGGTCTGAAGCAATTACCCACAGGAGATGAGGGACACCTCAATATTCTGTGTAAACAGAAACCGCAACAAGAAAAGCAAGCTCCGTTTTGCTTGTGACGTTCAAACTAAACAAACAGAAGCAACTTCTTTCTGCTCTTTGTGTCTCCCACAGCATCCATAAAAATGGCGGCGGCTCGCACCATCCACCGGACAGATTCGCTGACAAGGTCAGGTGTAGCTCAACGCCGTCCATGCAGAACCTTGCAGTTCTTAACAGGTCCTTCATTGTCTTCCCAGCCCAGCACGTGTGTAACGTTTAACGGCAAGGAAGTAGAAGGTGCCGCGCCTCAGGCGGGCAGGATGGCGCCATCTGAAACCCGTCCGACTCCACCTGCCGCTTCGTGTCCGGACATGTTCCCCTGGATCTTCTCAACCGGTTCCCTGCTTTTCCCGCGGTGGGGGGGAATCCCCTCCGGGCGGTCAGAAGCGCCGGGAGGTGAACGATTTTACTTTCAGTGAGAGACGGCTCATGGCGGCACGAAGGTCAGTCCAAGATATGCGGGGGAGCACGCCCGCCAAAGTAGATCATATTTGGGGTTTCCACGCCGTGTCCGGCACCGCACGTTATAAACGACGAACACAAGTGCGGGCAATCAACGCTCTTCCTTGCTGGCTAACAACATCAACCTTCTCTGATGAAGCCTGCTGAGCGAGAGAAAGAGAGCGAGAGGGTTCCTTCATTCACTCGACGATCGATAGCCGCTCCGATCTCTCGGCTTCTGTTCTGGCCGAGGAGCGCACGACGTTCTGCTGCGACCTTCCTTTCCTCTGTGATGTCCAGATGTGGCCACCAAGACGCTAGCACAGAGATGACTTCGGAATTCATGAAGATATTTCACATGCATTGGTGGCGGCCCGCCACAGATAGATTGGGTCACAAGGCTGCTTCTCAGCACACCTCATACGCACATGTCCCGGATGACTGGGTCAGGCATGATAACGCCTTCTATTAGTCAGAAGTGTACATACAGAAGCACGTTACCTGTTGTCTGCATTCAACGTAGCAGCATACAAATGGCTGAAAGAACTGAAACACAAGGAAGCCGCATTGAAATCTTAAATGCAGCACTGTACACTGGTCACTAGGTGTCAGTAACTGGGAGACCAGTACCAGACTTGACCCGGCTTGTACTGCAGGTTTAAATGATCTCACAACAGGCGCGATAATAGTAACATCATCATAAATAGTTAACAGACAACATTAAAAATAGTTCAGATCTTTTTTTTTTTTAAATGCTCCAATTGGGCGAGATTAGCCGTGCAGTGCAGGTGAGCAAATCAAGCGCTCCTTTTTTCTCCTGCCTATGACATTACCGTTACTTCGCCTGAGCTCACCCGTAAGCAATCGTTCATTTTAAGAGGAAGGACGTTGCGAATGAATCGCCAGCACCTGCACCCGCGTGTGGACGAGGGGCCACATGTGCGAATTCCACTCTTTGCGGTCACACTTCAGGGACGCCTCGCACAGCTTATTCAACACACCCGCCGCCGTCACCTTCAATGTGAAGCAACACCTCACAAGAACCCAGTCAGCAAAGGCGCCGCGCTGCGGCGGTGTCACGAAGTGATGACACTTGTGTACTTCTTTACACCCACTACAAAACATGATTCACTGGTGAGGTCATGGAAAAGCCTGGACTGGCATGACAACAAGGTTCATATATTCACGTGAAAGCTGTGTGTGTGCGCAGTGAAGGGAGCACCTTGTGATGTTCTCAGCAGCTTGTAAACTCATAACGTTTGTGAGGAGCAAGCGTGACGGCAACAGGAGGAGCTCGGGGCCCAAAGATGTGACTGGAAGAGACGGGGCGGACTCACCGCTGCTGTAAGCGTACGGGGACTCTGCCGAGCCGTCCTGGAGGCTGTCCAGGATCTCCCCTTTGCCCACGTCGCTGTCCCCCACCAGGAGGAACTTGAGGAGGTAGTCGTAGCTCTTCACCGGGCTGCCCTGACTGCCCATGGCCTCTCACATGGAGCCCTGCAGACGTGGTGAAGAAGAAGAAGAGGATGAGGAGGAGGAGGAGGAGGGAAGGTCTAGTTGGACATAAACACACAAGCCAGCCTCCTCCAGAAGAGAGATGTTTATGGGGGCAGGAACCTGCAGGCTGCACAGCCCTGTGTCATGTGTCAACAACTGGACTGGGCGAGCAACAACTCCCCCGGGATGAGAAGTCCGGACAAAGGCAACTGGGAATTCTCCGGCAGTGGGGAACGCCTGCATGGGATCCAGCCCTGACAAAACAGGCAGTGCTCCGGACGCCCTCGGCGGGACTTGGGTAATGGAATGGGAGGTAACACGTTGTTCGTGTTGACTGGAGTAGTAAACAAGCTGTCTTCTCCCAAACGCTCTGGACAGCGAGCTAGCCCCGCCACCCAGGCTAACACGCGGGCTAGCTCGCTACCGTTACGACCGCATAAAAAGCATTTAATGGCGCCGCCACCGGGCCCGTTTATTGCCGGGTACACGCGAGGCTCAGCGGCGAAAATAAAACTACAATCATACACGCGCGCGCTGTTGCTTAACGGCTAGCTAGCTAGCTAGCTACATGCTAACCTGGTGAGCTCAACTTCCAGCGGCGTCTGCGTCACCCGAGGCCGCCTTGTCGTCCTCCCGCGCGGGTACAAAGATGACTGGAACTTCCCTCCGTTACATCCAAGAAATCGTCGGGGAGGCGAAACGCCGCGGGGATTTGTACACCCAGTCCGAATCTCTAGGTGTCAGTCGGCGACGTCCATATTTGTCCGTTCCTCCGAGGCATGATGGTGGAAGAGATGCCGACAACAGTGAAGCCTCCGCCGCCGCCTGACAGATCACTGCTGCCTTCTCCCCTCAACTGCCGCCCTCTGGCGTCAAGCCCCGCCCCCTTTTGTTGTGCGATTGGTCGGTCTGCTTACCAACGCAAACAAGAAAACTTCCATTGGTCGTGGGAAGCTGTCACTCAAGCACTGCTGTCAACAACACGCAGATGGTGAGTGGAACAACAAAGATCATCAAACTGTCGCACTAGACAAAGACACACAAGCTTACTACTCCGGTACACAAATGATCAATCACTGAACGTCTCTTTAACTATATCAATGGCGGAATTTAATCAGTTTCGTGTTTTAAAATGTGCAGTTCCGTCCCTTTCTTTGTGATAATGGGTGGTTATGACAACAAACCGCACAAATGATTGCAATAGATAGAAATGTTACACACATTAGCGGTTCAAAATGACCTTTATAGTACAACATAATAAAATATATGCTAAATGGCATGTTAGGTTCTTGGCTAAACACCAGCAGACATCAATGTCAGGAGTTTTATTTCATGGTAAGGGGCCATCATGGAGAGCACATAAATCAGCAACTAAAATGTATACAATCAGTCTTCACAAAATGAACACACATTACATAACACTAGTTCATATTAATAATTCAAATGACATTCATAAATCATTGTTACTGTTTTGAAAAATGTCACATATTCAGTGTTGAGCATTTTGGTCCACACTAAAGTGAAGACTTTGATGAGTAATACAAATAACAGCATTAGCTTGTGGTGGCTTGGACTTGAGCTAAAATTAGAGATTCACCATTTCTTATATGACTGACTTAGCATCTCACAAATAACACACTAGAACATCATAGGGATTCTAGTATCAAAATAAGTAGAGGAATATCATTCTGGGATTAGAAAAGGGGCTTCAGTCATCAGCGCTCACACACTTTCAACAGTAATGGTTCTACTTCACCGAGGAGAATGCGGCCCGTTAGTGGAGTCAAACGTTGCTTATGTCAGCTAGTACCACAAACATTTCAAATAACGGCTGGTGGCGTTTGTTTTTGATGCATCCTTCAAATTGCTTGTACACGATGACACAAACCAACCAGATTCCCAAACCACTTCAAAATAAAGGTCATCTTCATTTCAGCAAAGCAGCGTGCGGCTACTTTGCGGATGACGTTTTGGCGGTTGTGAAGTCTCACACAAACATTTGATTCCCTTCTGCCTCGTTGTCATCGACTATTGCCTTCATCGTGCCGGTTTCACTTTTCCTTTCCATTTCCTCTCCGCTAGCGTCCATCTGTTTCCATTCCATTATTTATATCCTCGCTCTCCCCGCACGGCCGCCGGCCTCCCGCCCCTCCTTCAGCCCTCTCACTCAGCCTTGGTAGCCTTGGCGCCGCTGTGCGTCCAGGGGTAGATGAGCTCCCCGACAAAGAGCTTCTTGACCAGGCCGACCCACGAGTCCTCGGGGTAGCAGCTGCAGGCGGGCGTGCGGTACGTCCGGATCACGGTGCTGCACTTCAGAGGGTTGATCTGATGAATTCAGAGACAAATTTGGACGATGATCATGTCGCTTGTTCCCCCCACAGGACTGCGATCTATCTGTGTGGACGGCGGGCTTGGGCATGAGGCGTTTGAGGACAAACATAAAAAGCAAAACAAATCCTGTGTGTTTAGAAGTACAAATCAACTTTCTTCTGTTGCTTTGCTTTTAAAAGGTCACAAACAAGACAGAGCTGCCTGGGAGTGCTTTTAGACGGGGGAGGGGGACTCATTGAGAAGAACAATACAGGCTTTCAGGTCAGCGTCTCTAAGTTGCTAAGGTGCCAAAGCTGATCCCTCCTGCTACATGTTCTTCTCTGGCAGACCAGGTCCATTATAATGTGTTGTGAGTGAAGACAAACAGGGAGCACCACAAATAAATGTCAAAAAAAGGGCTGGTGGGTAAGACGAAAATGTGAACTTCACCTCCATCAGCAGATGAAGAGCAGTGCCAGGCTCCTCACTCAGCACCCTGAACCTGACACCCTCTGAACCAGCAGGGGGCGGAAAAAGGTCAGGACAACAGATTACACCAATACTTCCAAAATGAAAACCAACATCCCATCATACCTTCACTTTTCAGCGTCACGCTAGCTGCTCAACTTCATGACAACGATAGACACACAAAAAAGCCCACCTGCCAGTCTGTACGGCCGACACACGCGGAGGCCGAGGGCGAAGAGCGGGAAGGAGTTGATGAAATCCACGCTGAGGTGGATGATGCCCTGGAACAACATGATCACCGCACGCAACTGTACAACACACACACACGGATCTTCACACAAACGATCCAAACATACACCTCAGACGATCCTGACGAGTGTGATACCAGAGTGAAGACCAGGTAGTAGAGCGCTGTGGTGGGCAGCAGGAAGAGCAGGATGGTGAACAGCAGCGTCCCGATGAACAGCTGCGGTGGCACAAACGTCTTAATACTGAGTGTGTTTATTATACATTGCAGAACGTCAGACTCCATGTGACTCTATAAGAATGCAACGTTACATGAGCTACCGCAAGAAGCAACCAGGAACTCTGCAAAAGTGAACATGTGTATTACATCTATATTATGACTTATTTTCTCTTTTAATGTCTACTATATTGGGTAATAGGAGTTTAAAGGGGACTACAGGGGTGTTATTTTGTCTGGAGGACTCTAATCATGCTGAAACTAGACTTAGAAGGGTGTATATACTGTATGCGCCAACTATAAAAATATTCCATTTATAAATACGGAATCCGACTTTACGGAAATTCACTTATACGCTTATCGGGTCTGTAACCAACGAAGTGCCATCGGCGGGGAATGACTGTACATCACCTGGTCCACATCGTAGGAGCAGGAGTCCACCCGCTGCCTCAGAACGTTCCACTTCTTCCCTCTGAAGAGCCTCCAGAGGGAAGACAGCCCGTAGATCTTCAGGCAGTAGATCCTGTCATCACATTTCCACTTAAGTTTTCAAGTTACATCGATCAACAAAGATCTCAGGACCTACTCCTGAAATCCCAAGAGTGGGCAGGGGGAATACGATGACTTTGCTTTAGACTACCTGACATGAAGATGACAAATGTTCCTGCATCAACAACCCAAGCGTTCAAATGGACTCCAATTAAGAATGGGACTAATATTTCATTACGCACCGCAGGCCAGGCGCTATCTTTAGTATGAATGCATAATTCAGTTCGTGCCCTCCTACGTTCGACAGCGAGGGCTCAGCATCCATTATTCCTGCTGGTAGCGGCAGAACCGAGCAGAAGTCGAAGCAACGCTCATTTTATAATGAAGCCTTTTTGATTTCTTATGCTGATTTATCCGGTGTTGTCTCTCCGCATCTTTAAAAATCCAGATAAAGGTTGGGAAAGCCTGCCCCCTGCAGGCCGTGTGCAGTAACGCAGCTCGCACAAACGTCACTTTCATCTAATTGTGTGCAGCTGGAAAAGCCTGCAGAAATGCCTTTATGAATTAACTGACTAATTATCGTTAATTGATCTTCCCCCCCCCCCCCTCTATCTCCATCCATGACCCCACATAGTGTTGGGATGGTAAAACACGTCACCTGGCTCCGTAGACGTAGAAGCAGTAGATGTGGAACGTGAGCAGGGCCACCATGTCGGAGAACAGCGAGAGAGCAAAGGTCAGGCCGAGGCAGGCTGACAGGCCTCCGTACCACAAGATGGCCTCCACGAAGGGGGACATCAGGTGGATGTAACCTGGAGGCAGCGTCGTGTACAGGACGTGTGTTGATTGACAGACATTACCAGCAGGTGCGTGCATTGGACTGCGGCAGCTTCCACTCACTGATCCACAGGTGGATGTGATAGAGGAAGAAGCGGCCCAGCACCTGGTCCAGAACCCGGTTCATCTTCAGCCCCGCTGGAGCTCCCATCAGCCACTGCAGCAGCTTCTCCAGCTCCTTAGCAACATGCTAGAAGACAATATCAGCACAGCGCTATTAATAGAACAACAACAAAAAGCATATTTCACTGCAGTCGCGTTCAACTGTCAGCCTCACGTCAGCAGCAGGCACCAGCATGTCGGCTAACATGCTAATGTGGTTGTCTCGGTAGAGCCAGGACACCAGCAACATGCCCAGGGCCACATCCACCAGGATGGACACAAACATGTGGGCTTTTCTGCACACACACACATCATAATCGGCAGGTGAGCAAAGATGCAAAGAAGAAGAAGAATGGGAGCAAACCTCATGAACTGTGTGTGACTGATGGCTGATTTGGGCGAGGTGAGCGTCTTTAGGTGTTTGGTTCTGCAGCTGAGCTGGGCACAGATGGAGAACTTGCTGGACAGGAAGTGCAGCGGGTAGAGACAGAAGATGCTGGACAGGACAGGCGTGCGTGTTAGCTCAAATGTCTCAGGGGCGGAGCTCGCTCGTACTCGCCTCACCGCATGCTACACGTCCACGTCCACACGGCGAGGAGCCAGCCGAGGAGCGTGCAGAGCGGCACCGACGCCTGCTTGAGCAGCTCCACGATGATGCTGGCCTCGCGACCTTGTGTCTGCCAGTGCGTGGACTTGAGCGGCCCATCGTCGTACTTGTCCAGAAAAAAGAGCGGCTGGCTGTGGGCCACCGTGTGGAACACCTGAAGAGAAAGGAGGACCATCATGATGCAGTCTGGACCTCACCAGACTGGCTCTGAAGAATGACGGCATTTTTCTCTTGCGCCATTACAGTGGAACCCGCTTATGTCGACATCCCTCGGACTTTCTTGCACGAAACGAGGAGCATGGCTGATGATCATGGATTGTTGACATGGTTTTACTCCTTTTGTGCGTATTTTCATATCCTATTTTAGCCCTGGAAGTATTGCGTATGGTTCAAAACTGCGACTCAGGCTACCGCAACCCACGCCTGCCACAAATAGACTGTACAGGCATCCCTCGTTTAGCAAGGTTAATTGTTTCCCTTTCCGACCGTGATATGTGAATTTACACTAAGTAGAATTCCTTCTACACAAATCAAATATTGTCATAGCCAGAACATAGAAAACAACTATCTACATATGGTTTTAACCTCATTAGAGCCCTCTACATGTGAAATAACACCCCTACAACCACTTTTACAATCATATTACCCAATATAGTAGACATAATCAGAGAAAGCCAGCCCTATAGGTCTTAAAACATTGACGCCACACGACATTGGAGACTCATTAGAGTTTTAGCTGGAGTACTGCCACAACAGTAGCCTGTGCTGTTACTATGATGATGACTATTATTGTTATTCTGTTATTATTGTGTCTGTTGTGAGATAAATAATTGAAAAAGTAATAAAAGCCGTGATCAAGTCTGGTGCTGGTTATTAGTGACACCTAGTGGCTCATCAAGGCCTTGTACCGCCTTAAACTGTATTTCTATCGGAGTTCATTTGGAACATGTATATGCAGTACAATGCTCAATTTAGGTCAATAATTCTTAAGTGTTAATGAATACATGTTTGGAAAACCGGGATACAGTGAGGGCGTGGCATCTGAACTGCGACGTGGAAAGGGACGACTGTACTGCCAGGTTTTTATTTTGACTGAACAGTGTGCACGGTAACGCTGTGTAACGAGACAGCAGTGGTTGTGTAGTGGTGACCTGGTACAGTTAGCAATACCACAACTCATAAACGGACCCATTTCTTTACAGACCTGACCCGTTGGCCGTTCAAATGAGATGTCACCAGAAGCGGTCGGCGACGTATGTCGACGCCGACTTAAGCGGGCACTTAAGACTTTGAACATTTTGGTTATACTTGTCTCAGCTCGGACGGAGGTTCCGTTTGTGGCTTGGTGATGGGATGAAGCTGTGACAGCATCACTTTCCACTGCTCGTAGTGGACAAAGATCACCTCGTCCTCCTCCTCCCCTTTCTTCACATCCTCCTTTGATGCATTTTGTGGAGCTGCTGATGAAAAACAGGTTATCGGACCGGACCGTGTTCGCTATACCTGAAAAAGAGCTGATCAGCATGTGAGGAATGTGCGGTACCGTGGTCGCGGTCGAGGAGCTGGCAGGTGAAGCCCATCTTTCCCATCTGGCGACTGATCTGCAGCCAGCGTTTCTGAGGGAACATGGTGCTCAGGTCCCTCAGAAAGCTCTCCATGCCCTCCTGCCCGTCTTTGGGCAAGCTCCAGGAGCCCAGCACGCACAGCTCCACTTTACTCCGGGCCTCCATCTGGGACAGAAACACAAAGATGGGACCCGAATGTATCAAGCATCTCCGTGAGCTTCAATGATCGAAGTGCACGTAAAACACGTCACCTGCTGGATGTACTGTTTGACCTGGCCGGGGATGAACGGGTAGTGGATGACCGCCAACACCACAGCCGAGTCGTGGCCATCGGCAGGGATCCAGCGGCCCACCAGCAGCCCGCTATCCGCCCGGTTGCAGCATTGTGGGAAGAAGACTTTGAGCACCATGGCTTCTAATGCCACGCAACCGTTGACCTTCAGAAGAGCTGAGGAGCAAAGAAATACGCAAGCAAAGTCACCCCCGCGTACAAGCTACACCTGTGGGGCTGTTTTAGGAACACGTCGCCCGGATTGTGTGCAAACATCACGCCTGCCCTCGTTTTTGTCCTTCATGAAGGTTGAGGCGCCCGAGGCACAACTTTTATTGATTTCCCCTCCAGTAGTTAGCAGGATGGCACAAATTATCTTCACAAAAGGGTGCAGATAAATAACGGAGGTAAATGCAGAACAAATCGGTCTCTTGGTTTTATTGACTTACACGGCATGAGAGTTAATTATGAGATAAATATTATATCAGCCTCCAATGCCACAGTCCGCCTACCAAAATGTTACGTTCGGACAGTGTCCTCGCACAAAAAAAGACACTAAAGAATGAAACGTAGATATAGAATGCAAACAATCGCAGCGTTTTACCGTGTGGGGACTGCGAGTTTCACCTTCCATTCATGAACTACACTTCGCTATTCCGCCATCTTGTTTGTTGACAGTCCCACACATTAAGTGTTCCGACCGGAAACATGCGCGACACCGACATTGACGCTCGTTTACGTCAGGGCTGTCTAAAGTGGGGCTCTGTGGCATTTTGTATGCATTATCGTCCCGCTGCTAATTGTTCTAAAACACAATTTTAAAAAACAGCAACACAAAAACGTAATTTAACAAGAAAAAGTTCATATTAATTACCGCCCAGCAGCTTGCATTTCATTGGCACGCGACATTCTGTAGAAATCAAAATTAAACAAATAAAAAAGATCAGATAAAAAAGATTGGAAAAAGAGCAAAAAGTTCCAGTGTAACCAAAAAAGCAGAAACTTTAGTACTTTCTATTACTACTACAGCTACTTGTAGTATTACTACTGATATGCTACCTATCACACAAAGCTGACATGCAATCACTTCTCGGCGTAGCATAGCTCTTTCAGCCTTTTTTCAAACAAATGTGTTTGTTTTTAGTCTAATTTGAAATGTAAAAATTACAACAAGATTACCCCCCCCCAAAATTCAAACGTAAACAGGAAAAAGGCATAATGAAAAACAATAATTATTATACGCCGTGTCACCTATGACACAAAGGGGACAAACATACAGTATATAATATATAATTATATATATTTATTGGCCTGTTTTAAGTTTAAAAAATTGGGGGCAACTGCACACACCTGAAAAAAATCTACATTCATAAAATGTTTTCCCAGAACTTACATTTGCATTGACTGGTAAATTCCCATTTCAATGTCCATAATTAGGGTAGATTCTAAAAAATACTTAACGATAAGCAACCGTACAACGATACAACAATAATAATATTAATATTAATAATAATATTAATATTAATAATAATAATAATAATAAAAATGTCACTCACAGTAAACAAGGAGTCGCCCAACTGCTGAAGGACTTATCGCGTTCTGGGGTGACACAGCAAGAAAAAGGCGCTGAAACGATCTTGAACGCAGGAAGACACTCGTAAGAACACTACACTACCCACAGTGCCACACTAGCGCGGAACTCTCGCGATACTTCCACGAAGCTCAAGCGCGACGGCACGCGAGCCATGAAGTGTGCGGAGTCCCCCGGCGGAGACTTTTTAAAAGAATTCCGGTCGTGTTTTTTCTCCACGAGCCGTCTTGCTCGGTTTCCCTGGGCTGTGAGTATCGAGCGAGACGCGTCGTCAAGCGGTTTTTCCTCACGTGCAGGCCGCGCTAGCCGTTCTGGACGTTTGACCCGCAGCAAGAGCCAAGTCAAAAATAGCACACATAGCAGCGAAAGGTGCGAAACCGCATGTAAAGGTAAACATAGGTATAATAAACATGAGCATGATGGCGATGAAATGGTGAAGGATAATATGTATCAATTCAAGTTCTGTGTGTTGAGAAGCCTGATGGCTTGTGGGAAAAAACTGTTGCACAGTCTGGTTGTGAGGGCCCGAATGCTCCGGAACCTCTTCCCTGATGGAAGCAGGGTGTGTGGGCTCGTCCACGATGCAGTTGTGCTTTGCGGATGCGGCGTGTGCCGTTAATGTCCATGACAGAGGGGAGGGAGACTCCAATGGTTTTCTCGGCCGTCCTCGCTGTCCTCTGTAGGGTCTTGCGATCCCAAACGGTGCAGTTCCCGAGCCAGACAGTGATGCAGCTGCTCAGGATGCTCTCGACGGTCCCTCTGCAGAACATCGTGAGGATGGGCGAGGTAGATGGGCTTTCCTCAGCCTTCTCAGGAAGTAGAGACGCTGCTGGGCTTTTTTACTGATGGAGCTGGTGTTTAGTGACCGGGTGAAGTTCTCCGCCAGATGAACACCAAGGTATTTGGTGTTCTTGACGATCTCCACGGATGATCCGTCGATGATCAGTGGTGAATGGTCACTCTTTGCTCTTCTAAAGTCACCTACCATCTCTTTCGTTTTGTCAACATTCAGAGACAGGTTGTTGGCTCTACACCAGTCTGTAAGGTGTTGCACCTCCTCTCTGTAAGCTGACTCGTCGTTCTTGCTGATGAGACCCACCACGGTCGTGTCATCGGTGAACTTGATGATGTTCTTCGAGCTGTGCATTGCTACACAGTCGTGAGTCCGTAAAGTGAAAAGCAGTGGGCTGAGTACACAGCCCTGAGGGGCCCCGGTGCTCAGCGTGGTGGAGTTGCTGTTCCCGATTTGGACTGACTGAGGTCTCCCAGTCAGGAAGTCCAGGATCCAGTTAGAGAGAGAGATGTTCAGACCCAGGAGGCTCAGCTTTGGGATCAGGTGCTGTGGGATGATTGTGTTGAATGCTGAACTGAAGTCGATGAACAGCATTGTGACATTGGTGTCCTTGTTATCCAGGTTTGAGGGCGAGATGAAGGGTGGAGTTGATGGCATCGTCAGTGGAACGGTTCGGACGATACGCAAACTGTAAAAGGGTCCAGTGAAGGTGGAAGCAGAGACTTGATGTGCCTCATGACAAGCCTCTCGAAGCACTTCTTGATGATGGGTGTGAGTGCGACGGGACGGTAATCATTGAGGCAGGAGACTGTAGACTTCTTCGGCACCGGGACTGTTGGTGTAGTCTTGAAGCACGTGGGAACAACGGTGCTGCTCAGGGAGATGTTGAAGATGTCAGTAAAGACATCCGCAAGTTGTGCTGCACATTCCCTGAGCACCCTGCCCGGGATGTTGTCTGGTCCAGCAGAGTTAACTCTGCTTAGAGTCTTCCTCACTTGAGTCGCGGTTAGACAGAGCACCTGGTCGTCGGGAGGAGGTGTGTTTTTACTTGCCGCCACGTTGTTCTGTACCTCAAACCTTGCGTAGAAGTCGTTCAGCAGATCTGGGAGGGAGTTCCCAGATATGGAGTTCTGTAGGATACATGTATGTGGTACTGTACTCGACCACGAGCTTCTTCACCAAATGGTCATTTCTGCCTCTGCAGTTTCTGGAAAAGGACCTGGAAAGCAGCAAATCATCGCAAATAATCTTAGATGTCCTCAAACAGGTAAATACCAACCAGCATAAAAAGAGAGAAACACAACTGATTGACTGGTCTTCATGTGTCTGTCAGACTTGCCTTCACTCCCTTTGCAAGAAGTTCCCGCCATCGGCGCCATACAGGAAGTTGTTTCTCTCCGAGCTGATCAGGCGGGTGGGTGGCCCGTCATCTCGTCCTCGCTGAGAGCGTCCCGTGATGGTAACGTTTCGTTTACTGCAGGCGGAGGATGCCGACTGCGAGCCTCTGGACGAGCTCTACGACTCCCTGGCCGAGGTGGTGTCGGCCCAGGAAGCAACGGCAGGATACAGAACTTTCTTACTGGTACCACACACACACACACACACAGTGACATCACAAAGAGCGCCCATGTTGACTTTGCCCTGCAGCCGTGTGGCGGCGCCATCAGCTTGTTGGAGAACCTGGCCCTGATCTCAGGGGGGACGACCGGGCTGGTGACCTGGGAGGCCGCCCTCTACCTGGCCGAGTGGGCCCTGGACCACCCCCAGACGTTCGCCGGCAGGTACCGGCACCTAACAAACAAATCAGAACCTCCAGCAAACCTTTCTTTGCCTGTGCAGGAAGGTTCTGGAGTTGGGCAGTGGTGTCTGCCTCACCGGCGTCACCGTGTGTCGCTCCTGCGGCCCGTCCAAGTACGTCTTCAGTGACGGTCACGGCAGTGTCCTGCGGAGACTCGAGGACAACGTGCGGCTGAACGGACTCCTCCAGGAGGAGACGCCGCCTGAGGTCAGCGTGGAACAGCTGGACTGGACGGACGTGACGGAGGAACGCTTGGACCAGATCGGCGCCGACGTGGTCGTCGCCGCAGGTCAGATGTTGCGGAATTATGCAAATGAGATGACTGGTGAGACAGTTTGAGAACATGGGAATGCAGGGGGCGTGTGGGATCCTCCTTTCTTTGTTTTTATGGTGGACGGTTGGTGCTGGCTGGAGGTTTACACGCTCGTTGGTGGTCTGCCTTCACCAGACTGGGCGGGTCTCCTTTCTGGTGGTGGCTGCGGCTCTGGACCCATTTGTGTGTGGCCTCCAGGTACCTGTCAACCCGTGCGGGGTGTGGTTTCTCGCCCAGCTCAGGGGTCTGTTGTCTTCAGGTTCTAGTTGGCCGTGTGTGCTTCTCAGGCCAAGCAAGTGCAAGCAAGGTTGCAGGAAGAAACCTGGCCTGGATTCTGAGTGTGAGTTCTCTCTGTAAACCATGGAATGGATTTTATTAACGAGCTGGAAGAATTATAAAACATAGTATTACTATGATTTAGATATTATTATTATCTTGGACACTTACTGTATATTTGCAGCAACAACACTAAACAGTACTACATACGGTATTTCTATATACAGTACTGACCACATGGCTGGGCTGGATTAAAAAACAACCTTCCAGAATATTGGAGGCACAAGGCTTTGGAATAAGGAGGGTTCTGGAATGCTTTCTGATGAGCAAATGGAATGTCACGGAAAAGTCCTAATAAAGATAAGGTCACAGTATATATAGAATGATACAGGGCAGATACTGTGGAACGTTGCAGGATAGATATTCTGGAATCTTGCAGATTGAATGACATTCCTGGTAGGTGCTCTAGAATGCTACAGGAAATGTTGCAGGACAGGTATTCTGGAACAGACGTTCCCGTGCATTTGCCTGATATCTATTCTAGAATGTTTGTCTTGCGGTTAAAATATTCAGGAACGTTGGAGGTAACGTGACGATAATATATGTTGGACAGATGTTCTAGAATAATGTATATGCAAGGCTCTAGAACGACAAAAGGGCAGGAAATTTGGAATGTGATCCGAAAGGTTGCAGGTCAGGTTCTGGAATGTTGTAAGGGCAGGGAATCTTGAATGATGACGTTCTAGAATGCTGAAGGAAAAGAATGTCGGCCGGATGTTCTAGAATATTGTGCATGAGATGTTGAAAGGGCAGGGATTTTGGAATGTCAGGCAGTTCTAGAATGTCACATGAACGATGGCAGGGCAGCTGTTCTGCAGATGCTCTAGAACATTTGAGATAGGATGTTCTTGAATGGGGGAGTCAATGTGGAATGTCATGGCAAAGATGTTCTACAATGTTACATTAAGGTCAGATGTTCTGGAATGTTCTGGTCAGGTGTTTGCTGAAAATTAGAGATGGGAGGTTCTAGAATGGAGATTGCGTGTCAATGTTCTGGAATTTTGTAGATCAGGTTCCAGAATGTTTGCAGGCAAACGTAGCTGGTTTACATGACTAGTGAGGACAGGGAGGATGTCTCACTCTGCCAAGGATTGTGCTGCCTCGTGCGGGAGGGAACTAGCAACGAAGGGGCGTGGCTTATGCTGACTGCATTCCTCTATGTTGAAGACGTGGTGTACGATCCAGGCGTCGTAGCGGTTCTGGTCCGGCTGCTGTCCAGACTCCTGAGTAGGAAGTGTGGGCGTGTCCTTCCCGAGGTCTTCATCTGCTCCACAGTGAGGAATCCACAGACGTACGAAGGCTTCAAGAAGCAGCTTGGTAAGAACTTCAACTCGTCTCGGTGAGGCGGGGTTTGAAGTTGATGTTGTTTGATTGACAGGTGACGCAGGGATCGGCCATCATGTGATCAGTGGAGCCGCCAGTCACGTGTTTGCGTACGAGCGAGCGTCAGCGTTAGAGCTGATTAAATTGGACGTGTGACAATAAACATGGTTTTATTTACAAATATTCCTATTAAGAAAAATGATGTTCCGTGACAACTCAACACGAGTGAAGGAATCAGTCCGGTCAAGAAGAAGATATCAGCGGAAGGACATTGTGGTCCCAGTTATCATCCCAGCACTGCCCTCTGCTGGCACGGAGGTTCCTCCTGAAGACGCCGAGTTTGCCTTCACGGCTGGGAAAGTCTGAGAGAAGAGACTGGAAACAAACGTGAGGTTCTCGCTTGCTAACAAAATGAAACAGTGTCTTCTTTGTTGGAAAACTCACTTTCAACTGCTGGGTCAGCTGCCGGCAGTCTCTGAAGATCAGCCCGTTCTCGTCGTGCTTCACCAGCTCGTGTAAGCTGGCAGGACAGAAGATAAGGCTTTGCTTTGACTGCAATGATGTCACGCTCACGTCAAGGCGGAAGGTCCGCTCACCACTTGAAGTGAACGGCGCAGACAGGCAGGCAGCATCCAAACATGTCCACCACCTTCATGGGGAGGTCCAGACCGCTGGACGACTTGTGCAGACAAACACCCAAGTCAGCAGAACCTGCAGGATAAAAAAAGGTTATGGTTAAAAGGCTTTGATCCGGTATAAAGTAATAAAGACTAGAACATAAGAGTGGGAGATGTGTGCAGGGACTGATTGATTTTGGTTCAGAGAGTCTTGTATTTGGTGGATTTATTAAGCTGTGGGAGAAAGTGCCAAGATTCACTTCTGCATCTCATGGCACTTAAATGTGGTGTGTTCAAGGACCGCCTAGCAAACTGCGAAATCTTAATGACTGACAAAAAAAAACATGTAAAAGTTGACAGGGAAGCACGCACTGCTCTTCTCGAGTAGCAGGTCATCTCACCTAACAGCACGGGATAGTCTTCGGCCTCCAGCCAGGGTGTACAGATCTTCACATGCTCCAAACTCATAGAGTCAATCATCTTCACGTAGTGTTCCTTCTGAGGACCTTTGCCTTCACAGAAGGAGAAGTCACCATCAGACCAGGATAGACCGTCAGTCAGGACATATACCCGTCAGGACGTTTACCTGTGATGACGCAGACGAGCGCCGGCAAAGACTCTCCTCCTTGGATCAAAGCTTCGTATTCTGTGCGGAGGAGGAGAAGAAAAGAGCTGAGAGAAGATGACTTGACTGGTTGAGAAGAACAGTTGGGCGTACCTTGGAGAGCCTGCAGGAGGATGGAGAAGTCTTCATCCTCTGTGGAGGGAAACCAACATGCCAATCTTGCTGGGTGGAAAGCGGGAGTGTCCACAACCAACGCGCACACAAGGACTCACCTGTCCAGCTGGTGCTGCTCACCAGCAGGGCGGGGCGGCCCGCCCTCAAGGTCACAGCGTCCTTGGCAGGGTCCCGCATGGAGAAGACAGTCTTCTCCGACGCCTTGCCATCATCATCCTCACTGTGGGAGGCTGAAATATTGTTACCAAGCAAGTCAAGGATGGCAAGTCTCGGGTCACGCATCACTCGCCTGCTGTGCCGGAAGACGGGAAGTGTGCGTGAAAGCCTCAGGAAAAGCTCATGCTGCGTCTTCAGCGGCGTCTCTCGGAAAATGGCGGCCGGCCTGTCGTAAAGAGTGGTCGCCCTGCGGTGGTGAAGCGACAAGTACGTAGCAGGGACGCAGAGCACAAAGTTGGTAGTGCAAACCCATCCCTACTTGATGCCCCAGTTCTGGTGCAGGTCGTCCTTCATGGCGTCGGTCACACACAGGTTGTGAGTCGCCAGCGGCCCGAAGACGCGTTCGTACCTGCAGGGAGAATGAACGATTTGGCTTGTCAGGGAACAACAGGACACTCATGGCTGATTGCAGGCCACGGACCACTTTGCCAGGCGCACCAGCGGGTGCTTGTGGCCGAGGCCGAGGGCCATGATGGTGTAGCCATAGTTGTGCCAGTCGATGACGAAGCAGCTGCCCCACAGCACACACACCAGCCAGGCTGCCGCTACGCCGGGCAAGCCGGGAGGATTCTGGGAAAGAAAGTGAGAGCTGTGCCTCCCTGACCTGACCGGTGAGTCGACTCTCGAGTGCCGCCAAACCTGCATTAGAACGTGAGCCTGCGGCTTCATCCGCAGCAGCACCACGAGAAGCTGCACAAGCTGGACCGTGACTTTGGTCACGTAGGTCAGGATCTTCGGCCCCCCTGGAAGGAAAGCGCAAGGACGCCATGTCAGCTCTACAAAAACAACCAGAGACGGCAATCAAGAAACGCATCCGAGCAGGTACCTCTGATGCCTTTCACCTCCGCCACCGGGACGATGTGGATTCTCTCCTCCCGCAGCACATCTCCGTGAGGTTTGCTGTCTGCAAAAAGCCTGACTTTAGACTTTACTTATCATGTAGGGAACGCATGGACGGCGGCTTGCGTTGCTGCGGACTCAGTAGCGCTTTCGGAGCTTTTGGAACTTCGTCCAAGCTTAACTACGTTACCCAAGAAGCCGACGAGAGTGACGTCATAGCCATGTTTGCTGAGGGACAGCGAGTGATACTGCATGCGAGGGCTCCGACCGATGTCTCCCAGGACCAGCACGCACACCCGCCGCTCGGTTCCGTCGTCCCTCCGCCGCAGCCGGAGCAACGCTGCAAGGCCGACGACCGTCACGCACGCCAGGGGCCACCAGACTTCCGCACCAGCGCCATAAAGCGCCGCCAGCACCAACAGGATGAGCGCTAAAGCAGCCGGGAAAGCGACGCGGTGCGCGGACGTCGCCATGTTTGTTTGGAATTTGCGATGACGTGTAACACGGAAAAGGGAGGGGCTAAAGTTTTAAAGGGACCGCGCAAGTTTCCTGCCACCTCCCAAACGCACATTTGTATTCAAACACTCAAAACAGCAAAGTCAGACACCTTGCAGGTCTACCAACACCGGAGTTGAGTAAATGAAGCATCGAGGTATTTTTTCAACCTGCCAAGTATTTGTCCCCCTCTGGTGGAACTTTAGAGAAATGGAGTTGAATGCATTTGAAAGTACAGTATTGATTTGATAACATATGCGTGGATTTTACGCCATATACTAATTATGTGGTCGATCTACTAAAGTTATTATTTTACTTCTTGCTTTTCATTCCAGCCCCCTCCCTTCCCGAAGAGCCCATCACGTTCAAACGTCACCGGAACTCCCAGCTCACAACATGCGGACGTCGAGGCTGCAGCTGGCCGCCGTGCTAGCGCTTTTCGCCGCCGCGGGCTGCTCGCTGGCGGAGGTGATCGATGACGTGCTGGGCAGCCTCTCCAAGGGCGCGACGTTCCTGGAGCGCCAGCATGAGCACATCAACCTGGACGGCGTAGTGGGCTTCCTCATGCTGCAGGGTGGGTGAGGGCCTTCTTGTGGCGCAGTGTCCTCCTGCAGGCTGCAACGTCACCGCACTAAGGGAGAAAGTAGCCGTGCGTTGATCATTATTCAAATACTCCTCCTTTCGCCCCCGAAAGGGACTGAATTGCTAAGTAACTTCCGTTACGTTTCTGAAAAACCTTTAAATATGTCAAAGAATTAGGATTTAGCGTCCTCCGTGGCTTGAGGATGGGCAACCCCGACTCTTGCGGACTAGCTATTTGGTAGTAGCAAACAAAGTAGAAGTACTTTGTTTGCTACTACGGCCCTTGCGGGGAAAAACGCCTCCTGGTCTTTGAGGGCCTTGTGTATGTCTCTGTGCTTTCCAGCGGAACTGAAGGAGGCAGTTAGGACGTGGCCTCACTCTGACCCAGTCAGCTGGGCTCAGAGGACGGCCTCCATGGATCTGATTAAACGTCTGGACCAAAGTTTTGACAACGCCATCGCCGCCCTGGATCAGAACGACCCCAAATATTACCAAGGTGAAACCCCTGAGCGGAAAGCTGAAGAGTGCTAAATCATCTAAACACACGCTTCTTCTTGCTTGGGCTTGCAGAGTTTGAACCTCTCCTCACCTGGAGCTTCTGGCAGGTTCCTCAGGAGTGGAGCACCACCGACCCCAGCCTGGTGTACCCCTCGGCCACCACCAACGAGTGTTACGACGAGCAGCTCAGCGACAAGTGTCTGACGCTGCTGCTGGGCACCTGGTACGAGCAGGAGGAAGGGGCGGGCTCCCGTGCATGATGGAGACAAAGTGACCTTCTGTTTGTGTGAGCAGGAAACCCAAGGGGACGCCCTGCATCGTCACCAAACCCTGTCGGGACACCATGACTCGTTTCGGCTGCCCTCACTATTCGCTTTCCCACCAGCTGCTCTACTTCATGATTGGGAAGATGGTAAGTCCACGAGGAACATAAGAGGAACCCTTTTTGTAGGGGCTAACGTGTTTGCGGTGTTGCTCCCAGAAAGGCTGCTCCAACCTGCTGAAGGGCGACATGCGAGCATCTCGGACCAACATGACAGAACGCAGCTACCAGAAGATCTTCTGCTCCAACATGATGAAGACCAACCAGGACATCATCAGGGACGGTCTGACCGAGCAGACGGCCGACATCTTCATTGAGAACAGTGAGTGGGCTCATCAAGTTCCATCAGTTGTCATCAAATACTGCTGCTGCTCTCTGAGCTCCTGCATGTTCACAGTCCTTATCTGCGGACTGGTCGGCTTCTCCGACTTCTACAAAGCTGACTGGCTGCAGCACATCCTCCGCCTGCAGGACGACGAGCTGGGCTGCTTCGGGCGCGACCGTGAGTTCACATCTGCAGGCTCGGACTGAGTCGTGGCTGTTGTGGTGTAGAATTTCAGCTCAGGCTGTGTGTGGATGTTGTCCTCAGGGAGAATCATCTCGCAGATGATCGGAGACGAGCTACTGGAGCAGCTGCAGCCTCACCACCGAGTGAAGAGGAGGGAGAAGATACTTTCTGGTGGGTTCGTTAGGAAGTTGCCTAATAATTATGCGCACCTGATATAGGGTGTTGATGTCATTAGACCACTCCCCTCCTCATTGCAGAGACGCACATCACCTAATATGCTCGATTGGTAGGAGGCTTTCCAGCCTATAGAGCTTGGAGTGAGACAACATGCATAAAGAGGATGATGTGGTCAAAATACTCATCTGCCTAATAATTCTGCACTGCCTGTATTTTTCCTTCAGATGGCTGCTCCAGTCACATGACGGCTGTGGCGGTCGGCGCCCTGGGAGGATATTTAAATTACTACCTGGCAGAGCAGGACATAACCAAGAGGCCCCTCTTGTGAGTCCTCCCTCCGAGCCCCCGCAGTCATGGTGGGCGAGAGTCCAACTATGCTCTCTCTGGCCCAAAATGGAAAAGTTCTTCCCGTTACCCAGTAGAGCGCAGCCCGAGGACATGTTGATAGATACACTTCCCATCTAGGTCGTTTAACTGGCTCTTCATTTAGTCCTCCACAAAGCCAAGTAGAGAAGTTGTTTTTGTGTCATCCTGCTAAAAAACAAAGTGATAGAAAATAACCTGAAAGTACCAACCTAAGCTGTTTTTTATTTCCTGTATAATGCACATAAGTATGTGAAGAAGTAAGTCAAGCATGACCATGAATGTAAGTAAAAACTAAACACATGACTGTGTGTGTGCAGCGATTCCCACAGGGCTGCTATGTATCAGTGGTGGTGGTGTTACGTAACAACAGAACATACTGTGAAGTTATTGGTCTAGGGGTGTTGGTTTCATTGCACGCAGTGGTAGACCCTTATTAATAACACGCACTGGTGATAAATAAAGAACATTTAGGATGTTTCCTGGGCTTCATGGAAGTGTGTGCTCATCTTAAAGATAATGTACATTGTCTTATAGCTCACTATAGTGATGAACAGATGTGTTTTATTGTGCAATAATGCCATTTACTGTACAAAGTTTTAGCAAGGAGCTTCACAGAAAGTCCCAATATAACGGGTTTTGTGAGCAGAGGCACACAGGCATCTGTGGCTGTCTGTCGCAAGTAAATGAATGTATGGGAAACGTGAGTGTAAATGTAAACCAGCCACTAAAACCAGTCCTCAGTGACGTCACTCGTTCCAGCTGGTGACCTTGTGGAAGAGGGCCTTGAGGAGTCGGGCTTCGTAGGTGACCGTGTTCTTGCCCATTTGAACGTGTGACTCCTCCAGAGGCTGCTCGATGATGGCGGGCACCTCCCTGCCGTACTCTGACCCGAAAAGAAGGACACAATGAAGAACTGCAAACATCTGGATTTTGTCCCAAGTGGGAACAATCTGCATTAATTTGTGAGTCACACTATGTTGTTGATGGACAGCCAGTGAGAGACTCACCTTCGCAGTTCTCCAAGAACTGAACGCACTCCTGCACCACCACACCCTTCAGCGTGATGATGTGTTTGGACATGTTCTCCAGCAGAGACAGGAAACACCGCTTGGCGTAAAACCACGTGTCCGTCCCCAGCTGCATACAACAATGATTAGGCGGCTTAATCATTGGCTGGCTGTATAAGGGGTGTGGCCTGCTGCCCCAGGAAGTAATTCAATTATAAATTAGATTAGATGGAACTTTGGTGATGATCCCCTGGGCGTGTGCCTTTAGAAAAATTAAGGTTCCAAAAGCAGCAACACCATATGCACACAGCGTAAAGAAGTATAAATAAAATAAAGTGCAAATTAAAAAAAAACAGTGGCAACCTTTTTGTTGTAAGGCTCCAGGCTCTTGATGACACGTGAGATGCCAAAATCATAGTGGCCCTTAGCGCAGTACAAAGTGCTGAAGACAAAAGAAAATAAATAAATATCTGAGATGTTTTCCCCCAGCCTGCTAAAACTCACCCGATCACCAGGTTGACGATGCAGAGGTGGAAGACTTTCTTGTCTGGGTCGTCATAGGAGATCTGCTCCTCCTCTTTCTCGATCTTCCTCATCAGCTCCTCAGCCTGGAGGAGCATGAGGACAATATAAGACGCATCAAATTCAAGTCCAACTGTCCTTCTTGTCGCGTACCTCCTCATTCTGGCTGGTCATGATGTAGGACACACACAGGTTAGCCAGGACCGCGGCGCTCACGTTCAAGATCTACATCAACACACACGTTTTCATGGATTGTTAGTGTCAGCTGCAGGATTCAGAAAACATTTTAGACAGTTCTCCCCAACCTCGCCAAGGATGGCGCTTGCAACAGTGTGAAAACATGCTCGCGATCATACCTCTCAACACCAGCGACAGGATGTTGCCGAGCGGACTGGAAGCTGCGCTGCTGCTCCGACAGAACCGTATGTGCTGTTTTCCATTTAACTTAAAATATGGGAAAACCATTACAAACGAGAGGGCGCTGGCAATATAAGTAAAATAGGATAATTTCCAGTTGAAAACAAGAGGGCTGACGGGTAGCTCAAAATTGCGGACGCAAAATATCTTTTTTCCCAAAGCAATACAGATAAATTTCTGCTTCTCAAGACCAATATCATGCTGATAACCACTAACTTTTTTGAAATTTAGGTGAAAGTGTAGTTTGTGCACACCTGGAGGTAAGAAGGAGTGGAACAAATTAGGATTTGACCAAGTGTACCTGTTGATTTGCCCTCATGAAATGTCATGGCATTACTACCACATCACTACTATCAGGACACCCAGATTATAGAGTGGGAGGAGCCACCAGCTGTGGCCCAGCAAAGTGCACTGTATTCGGACACATGCTCCGAGCAGCCCGTGTAACTATACAAAGGTCAGGAGAACCGGAGTATAGAGTGGGAGGAGCCACCCACCCAATGTGGCCCAGCAGGGTGCACTGTATTCGGGCACGCGCTCTGAGCAGCTGGTGTGATGCCACAAAGGGTTTGTCGCGGCACAACATGCTCCAAGCATGGTAGCCATGTGGCTGATGATGTTTTTTGTGTGTTCAATGCCACCACGTCAAATTTTAATGTTATCAGATAATTATCGTGCGCCACTACTTATAACCATGATTTTGTCTTTGCAATGTTCTGACAGCAGGATTCTTTTGAGGACACAAAGCAACACTGCAAACAGTAAAGAAAAAAAAGACACCGCACAACTGCTTGGTCTAATTTTACCGAAGGTTTGCACGCGCACGGACACTCCTGCACGCTACACTGCTCCACCTGTACACAAAGGTAAACTGTCAGCTGACCCTGTGCTGGATTTAGCCCCGCCCACTTTGTCCACGCGTCACTCACGTTGTTGTAGTGCTTCTTGACGATGGGCTCGTAGAAGCTGATGGCCTCCTTGTACTTGTTCTGCATGAAGAGCACGTGGGCCACGTTTAGCTTCCACGTGTCGTCCTCGTTGCACACCTCCATCGACTTGTGGAAAATCTTCTCCACCATCTGGAAGTTCTCCCGGTTCCAGTAAATCTTGGCCTGGGCCATCAGAACCACAATGTACCTTGGCAGAGGACCAGGGACGTCAGGATGGGAGGTGGTGCACGCCGTTCTCCCAAGAATGTCTCTTATTTATGTGTTTAAATGTTACCACAGGAGATGAGCGTGAAGTTCCCCTACACTTTCATCACAGCTCAAGAAATGTGTGTGTGTGTGTTCTCACTTCTCCTGCATCGTGTCATACTCGTGCAGGGCTTTCTTCTGTCCTTCGTCATCTCGAACTGCCTTGGCCTCCTGTAGCTGAAAGCATTCAGTAAACGTCCCGTCAGACAATGTGTGACATTGTTTCTATTCACACATCAAAATAAGAGCATGCAAGACATGAAAGTGCAAAAGTCTTTTTGACTAGTGCTGGTTGATACGACGTATGCTGAAATGTAAGACATAGTGTTTCCCATACATTCATTTATTTATTTATGGCGGGCCCTGTTTGGGTTCTGTTAGCACTTGCTCATGAACACATTATAACACACCTGGTCTGCCAGAGAATAAGAAGATGTAGCAGGAGGGATCAGTGTTGCCATTTCGCTAGTAATCCAACTAGTTTAAAACTCTTCTTCAAAAACGCAACTGCAACGAGTCTGGTGAGACTTTTGTCAAGTCTGACATGCAAGAACTCTGTTGTGGAACCCCCCATTTGAAAGTACCCACAGGCTGCTCTGTCTTGTTTGTGATAAAAAAACAAAACGAGAAAAGGAAGCAACAAAAGAAAATTAATTAGCACTTCTAAACATATTTGTTTTGCTCTTAATTTTTTTTTTACTGACTTTTTGCTAATGCATCATGGCCAATTATGCAAATTAGGCTAGTGTGCGATCACGTCAAAAAATACAGAATCGGAGTAGATGGAAAGCATGCAGAGAACCTGCTTGGCCAGCTTGCGTAACTTCTCTGTCATTTTGCCGATCATGTCATCAAACTTCCTGAATGCCTGTCACAAACACACGTGATTTTCACTTGCGTCACATCAGCAATTTGCACCTGCTTGGTGTTACTGTACCTCCTCCGGTGCCGTCTGGCAGGTCAACAAGGCATCAAGAAACTCATACTCGTACTAGAAAAAAACAAAATAGCCTTCACAAGTCACAAGAACTGTAAACACACACTGCATTATGTTTACTAAATATACCACAAGGCTTCCATGCGAGGGTAGATCTTACCGGAGAGAGCAATTTGTAGGTGAGGTGGGCGTTTTCGGCCAGGACGTCGGCTGCCAGATCAAAATACTGCCAAGAGCAGAAGCCGAGTGAGATGATGTCCGCTAACGTTTCAAAGTCTTGACTCTGAGCGCACCTCATGTTTGCAGTAGAGGAGCAGCAGGTTTCCAAATGTGACGGGAGGAAAGGACGGCTGCTGCAGCAGGAAGGCCAGTTTCTCGAAACCTTGTGATGGCTTGGAGTCCATGTTGAGCAGCGCCTGATTGTGGAGGGTCACCGTGTCCAGCTCCTGCGTGTGTCCAACATCACAACAGCAAATAATGTACTTGAACAGTACTTGTGTGATAATGTTATGGTCCATAAAGTATGTATGATCATGATAAATAAATAGGAAATCTGCATTATTAGCTTGCAGTTGGTAATACATGCCACTAGAGGGCACTGGTGATGCACCTCCAGACAAACGACTGTGACAGCAGACACACACACACACACACACACACGTTGAAAAGAGAGGACAATGGTGGCTACCTCCTCTGATCGTGGCGGCATGTCCGTCAAAGCTTCCTGAGCTCCTTTCACTGCAAATAAACATTCGGTACACAATGCAAGGCTTATTTCATGGCAATATTGAAAATTGAAGCGTAAATTACAAATTTTTAGCAAACTGAAGGGTGTAAAATGCTGTTTCCTAAAGAAAGGTTTCTCCCTGAAAGGCTATTGAACGTGCAAAGCATCCTTCTATGGGTGGGATAGAGGTCTTTTATATGTCAACCAAAGCACACAGCCTGCACTGACTGTGGTGATGTTTCCAGAATGGTCTTTCTTTGGCTGAGCTCTTACGGTTCTTCAGCTGGTATTCAATGGCAGCTTTAAGGTTGAAGGCTTCGATGAGGGCGGTCTGATGCAACACCAACGTGTTGCCCACACTGCGCACGTCGATGCCCTCGGTAGTCAGACCCACGCTCAGCTCTGACACGGTGGAGGAAAATACATGTAAGGTCATTATTATCGTTATCATCGTCATTAACATTGGCTTGTTACCCGGATGTTCCCTGATGCCTCGCTCGATGATCTCGCCAATGTACTTCAGGGCCTGGGCGTAGTTGCTCATTCTGTAGTAACACAGCGCGATGTTGTACGACAGTGCTGAGGGAAAATAAAGAAAGGAGTCAAAAATCAAGTCGTTGACAAAACAGCTTAAGTAAATGAGGTCAAATCTGGGGCTGCCAATGTCAAACAGTGTGTGTGTGTGTGATTACCAGGAACGTATCCCAGCACCTGCATGGCCGACGTGAACTTCTTGCAGGCGTCCTCATACTTGGCATCCTGGTAGAGCAGGCAGCCCATGTTGTAGACATAGTCTGGGTCCTCCTGGGGCAGCTGCTCCACCAGAGACTGCACACATGGCACGATGCTCGTTATGAGAACAGCTCTACACACGGGAAACATGTCAGCTGACCATGTTACCTTGGCAGCGGAGTAATTCTCCTCAAAATATTTGATGGAGGCCTGCAACTTGACCATCTGTGGAAGAGGAAGCCCAGCAATGAACACTTTTGAGAAGGTTCTAGTGTGTGGAATAGCGTACAATTTGTTGAACAAATGCGTAAGACGGGAAGCCAGTAAACCTTAATGTGACTGGTGGCCGTGTCCAGTGAAAAGGAGGCCTTGGTGGCCTCGGCGTACGAGCCCGCTTTGTACAGGCTCTGGGCGTAGTACACCTTGTACTCCTCTACCTCCGGGTGCAGCTGGGTGAGCTGCTCGTAGCACTCTGCCGCGCTGCTGAAGTCCTGGATGTGATAGTAGCAGAAGCCCAGCAGAGACAGGGCAGCTCTGGACTGAAAGGCATGGAAGAAGAACCACCATGAAAGGACAAAACAATGTATTTTATCACAACAACAGTAGCATTCAGCGAGTAGCAACACTTACCCTTGTGTGCTTCTGAAGCTGGTTGTTTAAGATGTGAATGGCCTCGACATACTGACTGTCCTTAATCTGCAAGACAAAACAAAATCAACCCCCAGCGATTGGTTCACTCCTTGGACCATAAACATACAGGCCGAGTCACTTGCTCCGTGAGCATCATCACAACAAGGAGATAACCTTACTTCAAAGTACGTCAAACAACTCGCACAAGTCATCGCATTTCAATCATTTCTGGCGTAGTTTTAACTACTGAGTCGTTGCTAATGAATACTTGGCTAGGAAGCTAAACTAAGCTAAACTAAGCTAAAATAAGCTAAACTAAGCTAATCTTAGCTAACCAGACGACTCCCGCCACAGGACTTCACATTCTTACCAGTTTGTAGATGGTGGCCGTGTACTCGCCGTCTTTTATCGTCATCATGATTCCAAACCTATAGTTTTCTCTAATCTAAACGTACAAAAAAACCGAGTCAATTCCCGAAATAACGGCGAATCTAGCTAGCTGCTGTGCTGTCTTCACAGCAAGCCGACCTAACGTTACCTAGCAACCTCTGACCGGAAGTACACGTTTTGACTGACGTGTGCGGCAGCCAACCGCCTTTCACGATACTGCTACATAGCTGACTTGTACGCAATTTATATTCATCCCCAAGGGTTTGAGTTTCTATGGCAGAACTCTTGTCAAGTTCCGTTAAACTAGGAGGGTTTCATTTAGTTTAGTTAAGTTTGGCTTTAGAGTGGAATTCTGCTGTAAACAAACCAAGCAAAGTATGTTTTGTGTTAAATGTAGGCATAGGTTAAACACAAGCTCCACCAGTGATGTCACTTAAAAAAGGACATCCAAGAAAAGCATGGAAACCAAACAAGGTGCTGGAGCCTGACTGTAACCCAACCCACTCTGGACTCACCGCCGGGCCTCCAAAAAGATGCGGAGAACTTCACCACAGTGTGGTTTTTGCATTAGGTCTGCAGCAGCAGGGTGTGTTCTGCCTTTCATTTGCTGAGCGCTTAGCTGCTTGGAGTCAGAAGAGCTGAGAAAAGGACAACAGAAGACAGGTCTTCATCTGCAAGCTTCATCTTTGTGGTTGGTTTTCAGTCCGAGACCTTCTTTTTTCACTTTTACGCCAACTGTGCTTGAGGGGGGGCCTTTAATTGAATGCAAACTTACTTCCTGTTTCTCCCAGACCATGGACCACAAAGTGAGTGTATTGCTGGTTTTGCTGACTGTCGCCACGGTAACCGTGATGGCCCAACGGCGACGCACTCAGACAGCGGCGGCAAACATGGACGAGTGGAACTACAGGGATGGCTGTGAGCACGCAGATTTCCCTCTCCGTTTACTCTGGGTCAGAGGTCATTGATGTCAGAGGCAGAGGTGAAAGGTCAATTTTGGGTAGAAGTCACCGCGCTGGCCCGGTGAGAAACACGGGCGGCACATTTAATGTGACTAAGACACTTGGTGGCATATTCCTGCATCTCTATGCTAATGCTAATGTAGCCAGATGATGCTAAAAGATGACAACACGTGCTGCTCGGGCTTTGGGCTCAATGCCGGGTGGTCCAGCCAGCCCGGTCCACCTGGGTCCCGGGTGGCCAGAGCTGTCAACTCAATGTCCAGTGCGACTTTTAAGGTGTCAGGGAGGGAGGTTTTATGCACAACTGCACCATCTGGAAACCGTGGTTCGAGACCCGGGCGTGTGCGGTGGCGAAGCAGACGGGTTGCATTGGGGCCAGGACCCGGATAAGACTGAAGTTCACCGGGGTGGGTTGAGTCGACAGCTCTGGTTTTTAGCTAGATGGCGAGCGCTCTCGGCTGTCAGTCAGTGGACTGAGGTCGGCGCCCCAGGCATGCGTGTACCAGACGTGTTACACCGGCACGGTTGGGTCTGGCACCGCTCTCAACGTTGACTCGTGTCGTCCCAGCTGACAGGGTGAACATGAGGGGCGTGGCCAACCTGACTCAAATCCTGGACAACTGGAGGTTTGACATCCTGAACCAGATGAAAGGACTCCTGCAGAACGACCACCAGTCTCTGCTGCCCGACTACGCCAGGTACCAGCACACGCTTTGAGCCCGGTCAAATCAAAAGGCAGAACACGAGCCATAGAGGCCCCGCAGGAATGTGGTCCTTCCCTGGGAGCGAAAATAAATCCGGAGCTTGTTGGTGCATCGCCACGGAACCGGAACTGCACTTTGGATTCGAAAATAGAAATGTGTAGTTAAGAAATCAACTCTTTTCCAAAGGGCAGTCTGGGGTTTCCTGCTTCCTGCCACAGCTTGGAGGGCGAGACATTCTGATGGTCCAGTTGTTAAAATAACATCTTCTCGCTGCTCCAGATGATTTTCTTTTTGCTCCCGCATCTCTGTGCATTGTAGAACATACAAGAAGACATCTGGAAGCACTTGAATATCGTGCTCACGACTTTGTTTACAGGATCCAGCCGCTGTCCGAGGCTTTGGACGATCTCTACAAGGAGTTCAACGCCCTCAAGGCTCATCTGGGAGAACTGACCGAGAAGTTTACCGCCATGGAGACCGTCATGGATGAGGTGAAGGCCAGCAGGGCCGCCGGAGCCAACCAGGCCCCGGCCTCGGCTCCAGCGACCAGACAGACAGGGAGGAGGCTGGTGAAGAAGAAGATCACCACCACCGCGACCGCCTCCTAAGCTGATGTGGTATATTATGCTTCCCCTGCGCTTCTTTGCTAAAACCGGGGAGGGAGTCTCCTCCAGCCCATCCCTTCCGGAAACGTTTTATCACAGCAAAAAGTCGACACACTTCGGGGGATTTGATTTGTTCCCGTTTGCCGTTTGAGCTCAGCTGAACACGCCGAAGCTCATCCAAGTCGGGTTGTTTGGGGGAGCTCGCTTCCGCTCTGCATCTGTTTCCTGCTGCATCGCAAACTCGCTCCAATTAGCCAATAAACTCTCTTTTTGCATCGACTACTGGGTGTCCTTTCCACGCACGCAACATTAACAGAACATAAAACCCTTTTTTACATCCCCACTTCCGAAAGGAGCTCGTTCTGCGCTTATTCAAACTGTGTATATGATTAGCATTTAATTGGTACTGTTTATTCCTTTTGCTGGTAGATGCAAACATGGCTCAACGCTAACCGCAACATTGAGTCCATGTTGTCTCTGAAGCTCAAGTCTTCACCTTAGCCGGACATTTTGGACAACTTTGTGGGAAGACTTTGGGAAAGGCCCAGCGCATCAAGCGAGGACCATGCTTGGCAGGGGAATAGCGTAGTGTCCTCCCAGAGAACATCCCAAACCGAGAGCATTTGGGTTTTTGAGCGGTGACCCGGTTGGTGTGACGTCAGAGTCGTGGAGGGAAACATTGGTAATCCCATTGACAGAAACAAACTGAGGGTAATCTGCACTTGCTCTCGATTCTCACTCCCTGCAGGAGACGCCGTGGTCTGGAGAAGCTCACACATCCCATCAGCTGGCACACAGGTTACACCCGGCCGAGGTCTACCATTGTCAAAACCCCTTAACAGGTTTTTGTCCGAAGACAACACAAACCAACAGGACTTTGTCAAACCAAACACCGACCCCACTGGTACCGCGCAGACTTTGCGGGTATCAAAGTATGCACTTATTACATGCAAAACAATACTACTGTGTGCTAGTTTACAACCCGCAAGACATGCTGGGAAGCCCACTTAAGCACACTGTCAGGTTACAAATGATAAGAAAATATTGTTTTGCATGAATATTAGTGTGTACAGTCGTCTGTTATGCTACCACAGTTTTTCAAACATTAATTATCAAATGATCGCTGCTAAGCTCCAGCATACCTGCAACCATAGCGAGGACTAGAGTATAAAAAAATGCACAAGTGATTGCTGATCTGTGGCTGACTATGGCCTATTGTCAGTCAAGAATATTAATATTCAAGGTATATGTAGTATTCTGGTCACTATGCATCAGTAGTGTTAGTAGTTTATAGTGTACTTTAACTTTTTTAACTTGCAATACGGAGTCAGCCATAGATGCAAAGTCCAAAAACTTCTCCTCTTGTTCCATGTGGAAGTGGTACTTTTTTGGGGGGCTTTTTACTTTACTTTTTCCCTACCCAATTTCAAACAAAAACTAATTGGAGGTTAACTATTTAGCTTGGATGTTGCCATGCTTAAAGTGGCGGCTGTTTCTTGTGTCCCTTCCCTAAATTGCATGTAGGTGTGACTCAAGATCACAATTTTTTATTTCATTTTTTGGTGCAGCTTTAGCTGGACTTTTCATGATGAAAAAGTGAATTAGTTTCTCATTGGCTCTAAAAACCCCATTAAAGACCAAATGTCAGCAAAAGGGCTTTGCATCTTCAGCATACAAACACATACCATCAAGGCCAAAACATTCTGTAAAGTAAAAGTCCCTTCACAGATGAGTAAACAGGAAGTAGTTTGTTTCAGAACAAGAACACTGTGATGTTTTATCGGCCAGAAGTGTCCACTGAGGGTTCCGCTGAGCCCAGCAGAGAATTCCGCAGACAAATGGCAGATTTTAGCCAGGTGCACCCGAGGAAAACTGGCCTTCTTTCACGCTGTGATTCATCGTCTCGCCATTATTGGCTCGCCTCCCTCGACCGGCCGGCGAAACGGTGGCGCTGCTCACATTTCAGTGTCAGCGGGGCGTCGGATCAATAACGAATTTCATGCTTTGTGGTGTCAGCGACATGCCGCACTGCTGACGCCGCCGCCGCCGCCGCCCCGGACCTCTGCTGCCTCCGAGCTAAGCATCATGTGGCGAGGCGCCCCTCTGAGCGACCTCACACAAAACGACGGCCTTGTCTCACGTCGACCTCCAGGCCTTCATCGTACATCTCCGTCCCGTGTTGCTATTGATTTGGAATTAACGGCTCATCTCTCAGCACCACCTGGCATGGAGGTCACAGTGGAAGTATGTTGGGCTGTGGCTGACATCATCTAATGGCATAATTGGCCGTGATGCATTTGCATGTAAAGCCATCCCTCGTTTATAGCGGTTAATTGGTTGAAGACCTGACCGTGACTTTCTGCCAAGTAGCATTCAATGTTAATAAATAGAACATTTTTGTACTTTTGAGCAATAAAAAACATGTTAATAACTTTCTAAGTACACTTTTATTTAAACATTTTTGGAGCTCTGTAGGCATGAAATAACCTCCAAAAAATAACCACTTCCACACAAAGTGGGAGGAGAACTTCTTTTCACGCCATCATGATGGACATGCCATGGCTGACCCCAATATTGCGAGGGACGGCGGTACAGTATTGTTCCCTCGCATTATCGCGTTTTTTCATCAACGAATGAATAAAGGATCACACTAAGTACAGCAAAAATGTTGCTTATGAATTGGCAACACCAATCCCTCCTGCTACGTCTTCTTATTCCCTGGCAGAGCAGGGGCGTATGAGGGGTGTTAGCAAGCTAGTTGCACAGACAGCCCCATTATGATGTGTTCATGAGCAAGGACAAACAGAGCAACCAATAATTGAATGTACGGCAAAGACCGGAGTAGTTGTGCCGCGATTGTGTGCCGAACGCAGGCCGTGTTTACGCAGTCAGAAGGTGACCTCGCCGTGGCGTCGGTGACGTATTTTGCAGTATTAGCGAGCGTAAAAGGCATCGGGCTGCGCCGGGATGATTGCATCATTTTTCCCAGCCGACGTTCCCTCGCAGGTTCAATTTTCTTGCTTTCAGCGAGGTGCTCAGAAAGTAAAGAGACTTTTCTCGCTGGGCTACAGTTTGACTCCACAGAAACGCGTCCGCTCGAGGGAGGAGGCCTTTAGCTGCACACGAACGCCCGAGTCAGCAAGAAAAGCAGGCTATTTCTACTTTGACTCTCCCGGGGAGAAGGACGGTGACAGCTCCGTGTTGGGACGTCCAAATGGAAGCTGCAGCATTCGGCGGAAGGATGACAGAGTGGGAGGTCGTCGCACCGAGGAAGACGACGCCCCTGCACAAGCAATGCCGTTTAAATGCGCCACTGCCGGGCAATTCAGCTGGTTAGACGTAAGCAATAAGACGCTTTACAAGCCGGCGGGATTGCTTCCGTTAAGACGGCTATATCTCTCTCCTGACAACCTCTCACTACACTGCAGCCATCGCTGCGCTGATTTACTGCGCGTCATCAGCACAGACACACAAAGGTTTTGGCTCCCGGTCCACATCGCAACAAACAACCGCAAACGCTCACATGCACCAAGATTATGTTAATGACGGCCAACATATCAAAACGGCAGAAATGTTTCCCTTGCGTCCATTTACTTGTGCTTCGCCACGAACACATTGGACAGCCACAGATAAACCTTTTTTTTTTTTAAAAACCTGTGACTTGTCGATTGTAACTCTGCACACACCACCTCATACACACGTGACACAACTGACCTGCATTACATCAATAAATGGATGGCTGTTTCATGGGAAATACGGCCTAGTCCGGAAATATTAAGTTATATGAAGTATTGTGGTCACACATTATGAGACAAGATGTTAGATTACATGACCTTTCATGCTGCATGGAGAATGGCTACTGAACGAGCAGAGCTCCGCCTACGTGCCCTGGCTGAGATCGAGTGATAAAAAGGTTCTCCCCTCATTACGTGTGGAAGTGGTACATTTTTTTGGCTTCTTTGTCTTCCCTCCCCACTCCGTTTGGAACACTTGCTTAAGTTTTGCATAAGCAAATTGTGGAGGCTAGCGAGGCTAACGGCATAGAAAGGCTAATTCATTTCTATGCCGCTTATCCTCATCAGGGTCGCGGGCATGCTGGAGCCTATCCCAGCCGGCTTTGGGCGAGAGGCGGGGTACACCCTGGACTGGTTGCCAGTCAATCGCAGATCGCAATCGCACATGTACACATACACACATATACAGAAAGACATATACTCATACACACATATATACACACACATATACAGAAAGACATATACTCATACACACATATATACACACACATGTACAGAAAGACATATACTCATGCACACATATAATGTGATGTAAACACGAATAAAACAACGGGTTCATTTAATTTCATTAACCGTAACATACGCCGGCTACTTTCTGCAGTTGAGTAAAGAAAGGATTGCAGTGCTGTGTATGTGTCACACATGTTCCGGGTCAGTGCTTCATGTTGCAATCACTCGTCTTTCATCATTTGCTGCAAAAACATCCTGAGGGGAATGTTGGAATATTAGCTCCACGGGGAGACCAGGCTTAGAAATGTCATAAGAAGCGTGAAAAACAAAACGAAACGGAATAAATCTGGAGATTCCACAGGAAAAGTCTCCATTTCCGCTTTAATAGGCTTTGTCTGCTTTTGCTGCTGTCTTATCAGGCAGCACTTTCGGCCTCCCTGAATGGGTTTGTCTTCTTCTTCCTCGCTCATGCAAACAAAGCCAGGCAGGCAGCGTAATCCTTCCTCCGTCTCCCTGTCATGGCCTCTAATCCAAGTCCCAGATGCCTCGGGATCCTTGGCCGAACGCCGCGCCGGCGCATACGCGTGCGTGCTCGGCGCACGACTGAAAAACATTTGGCCTCTGTGGAACCTGGGAGGACAGCACGGTGAGCATGCACGCTCGGCGCTGCAAGAAGGGCTGGATCGGTGTCTGAACATTCTCATTCATCATCCGGGTCATTTTATCCTCGGGGCGTTGAATCCGCCGCAAGCGGACTGTTCAGCTTGTCTTAGCTTATGCTCAAAGACTACATAGGATAGCTCTAGTCTGACAGCATGGTGTAGTATGTAAGTGTTTATTCTCTAAGGTAGGGAAATGTCCTGTCATTATGAACTAATGAAACCTGCTTGCATGACAGGCAAAACAAACTGTCCTATCTAGTCTTTGAGCATGAACTAGTTTAACCCGCAAGGGTGAGAGATTAAGCGAGCTGTCCTGACTAGTCTTAGAACATGACTTAATAAAGGCTGCTTGGATGAGAGGGCAAACATGTTGTCCTATCTAGTCTTTGAGCACAAACTGATTAAGCCTACTTGGATGAGCAACAAAACCAGCTGTCCTATCTAGTCTTTCAGCAAGAACTGATGAAACCTGCTTGAACGAGAGGCAAAACAAGCTGTCCCATCCGGTATTTAACCATCGTATGAAAGTCAAAACAAGCTGTCCTATCTAGTCTTTGAGCACAAAGTAAAGAAGCCCGTTCGGGTGAGAGACTAAGCGAGCGGTCCTAAATAGTGTTACAGCATGAACTAATAAAGCCTGCTTAGATGATAGGCAAAACGAGCTGTCCTATGCAGTCTTTGAGTACAAACCGATGAGGCCTGCTTGAACGAGAGTCAAAATGAGTGGTCCTATCTAGTCTTTACGCACAAACTGATGAAGCCTACTTGAATCAGATGCACAAGAGCTGTCGCATTTAGTTGTTGAGCATGAACTAATGAAACCTGCTCTGATAAGTGGCAAAACGAGCTGACCTATCTAGTCATTGAGCACAAACTGATGAAGCCTCCTGGGATTAGATAAGGCAAGGCCCTGAGAACTATCTGTATGGAGTTAGCATGTTCCGTTTGGGCTTGTGTGGCTTCTCTCCAGCGACCCAGAGTGACGAAAACATCTAAGGTAGCCTCTCGCTGAAAGTCAGCTGGGACTGAACAGTGCTTAAAGAACGCACGGGCGGAAGAGGAAACCTGCAGACAATTGGAGGAGATTCAAAAGGAAGCACAGACGGCTATTGTCAATGCTAAACTGCTAAACTTGTCGCCATGGAGATCTTGGAGGCAGCGAGACTTATTAGGAGTGACTCAGTGATGACACACGCACATCCTGAAGCTCCTGCGCTCAAATGTCTGAAACGCAAGGTGACGTCTTCACGGGTCCACGGGAGGTCCACGGGAGGCCCGCGGTGTCACCCCGCGAGGAAATGTGACTGAAAGAGAAAAGGACTCTCATTAGCCGCGTGTTTCCCGTACGGGTGATGGATGACGGGCTGACATCCGCAGGCGCCGCGGCCGCGAGGGGCTCGCACGCCGTCTCTCAACAGGAAGGAGACCCCGACAGGGGAGGACGTCCTCCTAGATGGATCGGGACGGAGTGATCAGCTCGGTTTGACTTTGCTTCTGTTTGTAGGAAGCACTTGAAGCTTATTTTCAAAGTTCTTAATTCCCGCTGCCTTGAACTCACCCCGCAAAGCGTCTTACGTTGTGATTTTTGTTTACTCGCCGAGGTGTGTTTTTGCAGAGAAAAAACAACAATTGCTGAAGTTGCGTCTCTTCAGGGCTCCGAAGGGCTAAAATCCTCTTCCAGTTTGGGGTTGCAGCGCCACCTGTTGCGTTGGCATGCCAATGTGTTTCCTCATATCGCTGGCGTGGACCACGGAGTGAGGAATTCAAGAGTCACGAGTGGGTGTGATGTGTGCTGCAGTTCAGTGAAGGGATCTCCATGGAGTCATGTGATGCTACGCACACACCCACAGTAAGACAGGCAGCTGTGGTCAGTGACAAGTCAATGACTGGGTGAGAAGTGCGGTGTGAAGGCAGCAGGTGCTTCCAGAAGAGCCTCTGCGGAGGAGAAGCTTTGATCCAATCACTTCCCGAGCAGGAAACATCTGGTCCCGGTGACACGGACCACCTGGCTCTCTTCAAGGAGCTGCTTATTGACGGAATGGTCGCCTGCGTGTGTGTGTGTGTGTGTGTGTGTGCTCACCTCATAAATAATGTGTTATTATTGTCCCAGCGAGGTCCGGGAGTGCGTGCGCGCGCTCACGCACGTGTGGGAGGTGTTTCATTATTCCGAGGATCCGCAGCTGAGATGTGACGCTGGTTGGAGACCCTGAAGGTTCAAGCCTGAGCTTGCACTTCCAAAGTGGAAAAACACCAACGACACGTTTCCCTGCAAGAAGAAGACAAGAAGAACTTAGGACAACCAAGAAACGGATTTTTCTTTGCAGACATGTGGGATTGGGAACATTTCACTGTAACCTTCAAATAAATCAAACCATAAACTTTCTTTTCAGAGTATTATGACTTCATCCCCATCATTTTGCGACATCATTCTCGTAATATTTGGACTTTATTGCCCAAATATTAGAACTTTTTCCCAGGCTAGTTTTCCTTACTTTGTTTTGCATTCATTCATTTTCTATAAAATCGCAGTTTTCTTGCAATATTACAAAATAAAACAAATATGACCCTATTGTCCCCTACAATTTTTCTTTACTATTTCAACTCTATGCTACTCATATTTATTTTTGTGGAAAAACTGCATTATTTTCACTTTATTCTGGTAAAACTACAGCTGTGGTTTTTTTTATGTTCCTAACTATCTTCATGCATATTTTCATCTCTTAATATTAAAAGTTTATTCCCGTATTTTCTCCCCAACCTAACTTCCCAAAAGGTACAACAATTTGTTTTGTTTGTTTGTCATAATTTTCTTTAATATTTCAACTCGGTGCTATTAAAATGATTTTCGCTTTAGTATTTATTCTCGTACAATTACAATTGTTTCTCTTTAAAGTATACCTTCTTTCTCCTAATATTTTGACTTTATTCTTGCAAGATTATTACTGATTTTGTTTTCCATTTTACAGTTTCTTGTTTTGTTATGTGATATTTTTCAAAGACTTTTTCTGGCCAGTGGGCAACAAACAGCGGCCGCCCGCGTATTGGACTGCCCTGCTTTCCAGCTTCCATCTTATTGTTGTGATACTGACTAAAGATACGGAAAACTCCACAATGTTCCTCCTTGCGTGCTGCTTGCAGAAGCTACAAGAAGGTATCAGTACCGGACTTGCGCTCCAATAATGCTAACGCCGAAGAGTAAATCAAAGTCCTGAAAGTGGCCTTTTGTATTCCGTGACCACCGCCCGACGGCGGCTCATCTAATGAAGCAACACGCGTGTGTGTTGACGTGTGTGTGGAGGTCATTGATCCAGCACACACCTCAGCCCTGATTGGATTAATTCCGCTCGGGTGGCCTCGCACGCCGGATTTAAACGAGGTGAGCTCTGAGAGGACACGCTCGACCTTCTCGAGGACGCCAAAGAGCGGCAGCATTTCCGCCTCCACACGGCCAGCATCCCGAATAACCAGATGCTTTTGACGGATGCCGGGCAGCGGCAGCGCCATTTGCTTACTGGTCTTCTACCACGGCAAAGCCATCCAGGCATGCCTAAGGAGCGGGCTTTGCGCACTGGAATAGAAAAAGGTCTTCCTCCGAAGATGAAGAATTAAGATGGGCTGTCCAAAAGCTAAAAGCCAAAAAGCCTCAGACTTCTTCCTGGAAGAAAGTGGAAGCAGGAAATGGAAGCAAGTCGGTCAGCAATGTTTCCTATCTGCTAATGAAGTCATTTCCCGTCCAGTCGGCGGCTCGCCATCGGGCTCTCTGGCGGCTGATAAGGAAGGAAAGCCGTAATTGAAATTGACCAATTGGCTGTCAGCTGGGGCGACAGCTCAGACAGTGTCATTATGGGATGGAGCGGGGATTTACCTGCATTGTAACCCAGCATGCTCTGCTCTCGAGACCGCACCAACAGTGATGGGTTGTTCGTGAACGATCCGGCTCTTAGAGGCTCATTAGCTCGTGTACCTAACAAAGAGATTCCTCCAGGAGATTCCAACGAGAAAATGTTTATTATTCAAAGAGGAGGTCAGCAGGGGGCGGTGGCCAGTGGCGTGAATAAACGAGCCGCATGGGAGCGGGCCGGGGCGAGACGGGGCGGCAGGTGTCCACGCGCTCCTCGCCTGAGAGCCGGCTCTTTTTCAGCCCATGAAAGCGGAACGAAGCAGCTGTGAAATGAAACGGCGTTGGCCCGCGACACCGCTCGGGCCCTCCGCGGGCGGGATGGATGGCGAGGGTTCCTCTGACACGGGCGGCACGGCTCATTAGGAGGCGGAGCCAATCTGTCAAAGTGGATGAATGCTGCCGTAAAGACACGCCAGGCCGCGGCGGGCCAAGGCCGAAGCTAAACCAGCCGGCAGGAAGTCCTAATAGAACACAAACAGCTTTCGTTTGTTTGAAAGGAATGAAGACCGCCCGGTTGGCCAAATGCGCACACTCACGGAGGAAAAGGCAAGACTTGCGAAGGAACGGCGTGGAAACATGAACAGCAGCCAGACGTGCATCCACAGCCCGCGTTTGTGATCAGCACATCACACACACCTTCCTCCATTCGCGTCAATGTCATTTGGGGGTCACGGTAAACAACATCCTTCTCTCTGGGCAGAGTTCTCTGCCTGATTGGAAAGTCTCTGCCAAAACGGAGCGTGGAATCAATCAATTGGTGGCTTCATTTCACCGAATCCGCTCTTCTTTGGGGTTTCGTGTGTGTGTGTGTATCAGGTGACCAACCGAATGTGAGTTAAGCCCCCCCAACACTCGCTGTTTGGCTCGCACGGCCTTGCAAATGTGTGGATTTTGGCTCCGACATTTTTTTCATGTGATTTGGGCTGGCAGAAAACACACCAAGAAAACCCAAAGTCAGTAAGAATTCGGAAAATACCAGGGGTGTCACGAGACAAGACCATGCACAACATCGGGTCCGGGAGAACGAGACGGGGCGAGATTTTCACGTTAACACAAAGGTGGACTGGACGATAATAACGGACATGATTATTTTCCCACATGCAACTGGTACTGTTTGACATTTGCAGCATTTCTGGACACCCGCTGGCTTTTCAACGCTATTGGAGAGCAGCATTTCTTTTGCAACGACTTCCTGTGAACACACACAATTCCCGACTAAGGCGCTGCGTCCTGATGTGTACATTTTCCCCAACTGGGTCGGGTGGATGCGTGTGAGGTGGGTACATGTGTGTACCGATTGACGATTGATATATAACCGATTGGTTTGTTTATTAGAGATGAGAAATCTTGTCACGTTTGAATCTTACGAGCTCTTGTGACGTTCCTGATGGAATGTAAATCCCGCGAAAAAACGGACGTCCTGTCCTGTCCCTGGGATGTGTTTTGGTTTCATCCTGAAGGTGTCAAAAGTGAGACTGCGCCCCGCGAGTGTGTGTAAGCTCACGTCCCGTGATTGAATTCAAATGGCAAATAAAGCCGGAGCCCGACCCGCAGATGCTCCCATTTATCCATGGGGAAATCACGTCAGGGGCATTTGGGGGAAAACTCAACAAAATATATGTCCAGCTGTGTGTGTGTGTGTGTGTGTGTGTGTTGCCAAGCCAGTCAATGGATTTTGTCCAGCAACGTGATGCGATTGAAGAAATGTCATTAAAATAAAGTACAGCCAAATATAGCAGAAGCTAACTTCATTACTTTAATTGGCCTTATTGGCTGCTCATTAGCTGTCCCATGCATATCTGAGCAGCAGGGAGTAAATATACTTTTAATATTTGCCTTTGCAGTAAAATACACACATAATAAACACGCAACGTGCGTGTTTATTGACTCTGCTGAGCATCTTCGCCACTCGGAGTCAGCCCGAGCGCCCATACGCCACGTGCACGGCGTCGCCACACGTGCGCCCAGCCTGTGTTCGCCCCGCAGGCCGAGGGGGCCGTGAAACGGGAGGTGATGGATTGGTGTGCGGCTTGTCACCTGTGAGTTCCACCCACACGTGCTCAGCCTCCAAGTCACGGCAGTGTGGGACATTACATCACACGCAGGACGGCGGGGGTTTGAATCCAAGGACTCGCATAGGACGCTTCATTAGGTACACAAACGGATGACATGTAACGAGGCCGATCCTGTGTGGTTTAGGAAAAGGCAAAAAAAGTACGGAAAAAAGCTTTTCGGTGTCGTTAGCGTAGCAAATATAAGTTTGCAACAGTCAATAAAAATGATATGCATGCTGCAATGGATGCACTTTGGACACCCCTCCATCCGAGGAAGCCCTTAAGCAGCACCCATTGTGAGTGTAAAAAGAAGCCAAGCAGCGTTAATAACGATGGGACGCTGGGGTCCTTCTGCTCTGAATGCAGTCCGCTTACGTCACCTCGGGGTTCTTCTCTGACCTCCTTCTGTTAAAAGGCCTTGTTAGTCCTTCCCGCGGATGAAGTGCCACTAGAACGACAAAGAAAAAGCCGGGCTAATCTTTCCGATCGGCGGGATTCAAGTAAAAAGGTGCAGTTAGAGAAACATCTCAAGGTGAAACCCGTGGTATGATTTGGTATGCGATACATACAGTCATACTGTAAGTGTATAAATATATACTGAAGCATCAACATCAGCATGTACTCAACACCTGGCGGGCTTTAGCTTTCAACCTGGGCTGGATGCTGTCAAGGAACACTGGTAGACAGCAAACTGGTGGTACTGGCCTGCTAAATAGTACACGGGTCAAGTATGAGTGTACTGGACAGTTAACAGGCAGCGTAAGTAAACTAGATAGTAAAGAAGTCATACTAGATAGTGAACAGCTATTATGCGTGTACTAGATAGTAAATGTGGAGAATAAGAGTAGTACATAGTTAACATGTAATATCAGTGTACTAGAGAGTAAACAGGTAGTATATGTGTACTAGTAAACGAGAACTATTAAGTGTACTAGATAGCAAATAGGTATTATGAGTGTACCTACTGTACCCTGTAAGGGTACTACATAGTAAACTGGTAGTGTAAGTGTACTAGGTAGTAAACAAGTAGTATAAGTGTATTAGATAGTAACATAGTAAACAGGTATTGTAAGTGTACTAGGTAGTAAACAGGTAGTGTAAGTGTACTAGGTAGTAAACAAGTAGTATATGTTAACTAGATAGTAAACAGGTAGTGTAAGTGTACTAGGTAGTAAACAGGTAGTGTGAGTGTACTAGGTAGTAAACAAGTAGTGTAAGGGTACTAGATAGTAAACAGGTAGTGTAAGTGTACTATGTAGTAAACAAATACTATAAGGGTACTAGATAGTAAACAAGTAGTATAAGTGTACTAGGTAGTAAACAAGTACTATAAGGGTAATAGGTAGTAAACTGGTAGTGTAAGTGTACTAGGAAGTAAACAGGTAGTGTTAGTGTACTAGATAGTAAACAGGTAATATAAGTGTACTAGATAGTAAACATGTAGTATAAGGGTACTAGATAGTAAACAGGTAGTGTAAGTGTACTATGTAGTAAACAAATACTATAAGGGTACTAGATAGTAAACAAGTAGTATAAGGGTACTAGGTAGTAAACAGGTAGTGTAAGTGTACTAGGTAGTAAACAGGTAGTGTTAGTGTACTAGATAGTAAACAGGTAATATAAGTGTACTAGATAGTAAACATGTAGTATAAGGGTACTAGATAGTAAACAGGTAGTGTAAGTGTACTAGGTAGTAAACAAGTACTATAAGGGTACTAGATAGTAAACAGGTAGTGTAAGTGTACTAGGTAGTAAACAAGTACTATAAGGGTACTAGATAGTAAGCAGGTAGTGTAAGTGTACTAGGTAGTAAACAAGTACTATAAGGGTACTAGATAGTAAGCAGGTAGTGTAAGTGTACTAGGTAGTAAACAAGTACTATAAGGGTACTAGATAGTAAGCCGGTAGTGTAAGTGTACTAGGTAGTAAACAAGTACTATAAGGGTACTAGATAGTAAGCAGGTAGTGTATGTGGGATTTTGGGAAGAAGTGCGTGTGTGTGCGTGTGTGTGTGTGTGTGACGCACACGGAGAGCGAGGCAAGACGTCAGTGCGCGTGCGTCCGTCACGCTCCAAAGTGCCCTCACAAGCTGCAGTGAAGTGGATGAAAGAAGTCGTCCTGTCTACTCTCTCCTCAGCCGGACTCCACCGCTAGGAGACTTCAGTCAAGAAGACTAAAGGAGGAGGAAGGAGAAGCGGTTCCCCCTCGGGGGTGCGTCCCGGCCCCGCCATGCCTCCTCTGCTCCGGCCGTGACGCGCGTCCACCCGCCGTGTCGGGAGCATGAAGACGACGCGGAAGTGTCGCGCCCTGCTGTCGGTGGGCCTGAACCTGGTGGCCCTGTTCTTCTCCACCACCGCCTTCATCACCACCTACTGGTGCGAGGGCACCCAGCGTGTGCCCAAGCCCAACTGCAGCAAGCAGCGGCGCCACAACTGCATCGACTACGGCGTCAACGAGACGGACCAGAGCAAGGTGCACTACAGCTGGGAGACCGGCGACGACCGCTTCCTCTTCCGCCGCTTCCACACGGGGATCTGGTACTCCTGCGAGGAGAACATCCACGAGGCAGGTGGGTGCGTCACCATGACAACCAGGCAACTTTTCAGTGCGACTGTGAGGTCAACTTTGATGGCTTGACAGACAGGTGAGTGATGCGTTCACAGAGCCTGGGAGAGAAATCGCTGCTGCTTGGAGTCCAAAGCTGGATCAGGGAGCTCACGTGACTAACTTTTTCAAAAATATATTTTTACACATTCGGATGAGGTCGTGTCATCCACAGTCACGCGGGGGCCCTGCAGCCCACATGAGGGCCCCAGGTGCCACCATGTTTCTACAGAGTGGCCCACACTGCGATGCTGAAACCCGTTAGAACGCAGAGCATGGCCACATTTGGATCAACACCAAAGTACACTTTCATAGATCGCCACCTCCTCCATGCGCCGGACTCACAATGATTCATGCATTATTCATTAGTATTAGTATTAAAATGTGTCATCAGTATTAAGGAAAATGTCAAACTCCCTCAGCTCGCAAAAAAGGTCGAGTTTGGATCTGCAGCTTGAGTCGGTGTCTGAAACTCCCCGTTGATGCACAACACAGTCGGATGCGTCGGCCCACCGAGTCTGAGAGTATTTGTGAGTCTTTATGCTTCACTGGTGATGGTTTTTCGCCAGGCGTTGAGATGTCGCACTTTGTTGGCCAGTCCCTGAACGCGCCATAGCCGAGTATGCGAAACAAAAGTGAAAACACAACTTTCTCGGACGCTGGCACAGGTGAATAAACCCGCGTGCTCATGGATCATCTTACATTATCATCGCGTGGTGGTGGGTAGCTCTACGTTTTCTAATGAGTGTGTGAGGCATACATCGAGCGACATAATAATCACTTGTGTATTTTTGCCCATCAATCTAACGCTACGACCGTGATAAGTGATTTTCCATAAAGTAAGATTCTTTATTCATAAACGGAATCATTTTATAGCTCACGCATAGAAAACCTGTTTATGACCTTGTAGATACAGCTTTTAGTATTATTAGAGATCTCTCTCATGAAATAACACCCCTAGAGTCACCTTTACATACATATGACGAAAAAAAACAACAACATAAATACATGATATAGACTCACACAAGTTATTTGTTGTTATTCTGTTATTATATTTACTTCCTGCAGTAGCTATTGTCTCATTACGGACACCTGGTGACCAGTGTAGGAGACTACTTACCATCACAAGGTATTTCAATGTGTTTTCTGACTGGCTTATTTTTGTATTCTACTTCAGTTAGCCATGTTTAAAAATGTGCTTGAATATGTGTATTTTTTAAGTTTCAGCCACAAAACAGGGATGATTTATTCATTCATATACGTTTGGAAAAAGTGTTCATCAACGGATGTGGTTGTCTACAAAAGCCAGAAATGCACAGCTCGGACTTCTCCAAGTTCCGGTCTAAAAATCCCCTTCCCAATTGCTAAAAGTCAAAAAAGGACCTGTCATATACTTGCAAGAATGCAACAATGTCACATGACCTCCTTCACATGACAAATGATGGACGACCATACGATCCCTACTTCGTCTCTACTGCGCCGCCATCCCGTGTTCCATACGAGACGATCACCTGAAAGCTCGTCTGGTGTCCCACGGGAGCCTAAAACGAGGGACACGAGTTCAGCTGGGATGTGAGCATCGATCGGGCGGCTGATCTCAGCGAGACCAAACTGCTTTATTGGCCAATAATTCAGCGTAATTCCCGCCATCTTTACTGAAGTGAAAGCTTGTCCCTCCTCTCCCAGGTGACATTTCATCATCTGCGTGTCTTGGGCCGAGGCCGTCAGCAAGATGTTAAAACGTGTTGCTATCATTACAGGAGGGGTGCGATGGCACCACTGCCACCATGATGCCTGAGTGACGGGCGGCAAACAGTCTGCTGAGCATTCCTTTCACAAACAGTAACTTTTAATGAGCCTTTCCGCCACAAGCTGACGGCTTCTTTTTGTCAAGTGACACGATGAGACGTGAATGCTGATGGCGCCGTTAGTTGCAGATGAGCCTCCTCGCGCTCTTAATTACATTTCAGATTCATGTCCTAATCAGACGCTGTAAACGGGCTTTTATTGCAGCGCGCCGCCCCGCTCACCTGTTTCCACTTTTTCCTTTTTGCATTAACCTTGGAGATGATGGATGACCGCTTCCTCTGATGAGCTTCACTGCGCTGCTCAAATACTTTGTTGTTATGGCTGACAGCAGCGGTTCTCGTACGTTCATTTATTTTGGGCGGCCCGCCACAAATAAATGATCGCCGCATTATAACAGGACGGTGCAGGGCGAATCAGCACCCACCCCCCCTTATTTGTAGTTGTGAACATATTTGTTTTTCACTCACTTTTTGCTCATGCATTCTGCAACCCGCCACATCCACCAATAGATCGCAGCCCTGTGGGAAAGTGCCAAGTCTACATTCATGGTGGACAGTAATCCCTCGTTTGTCACGGTTACTTGGTTCCACACCCGATCGTGACAAGTGAATTCTTCTTTATAAGTGGAATATTTTTGTAGTTATGTTTTTTTAAAAACATTATTAGAGTCATCAGGACATGAAATAACACCCCTATGGTCACCTTTACATTCCCATTACCCAATATAGTATATGAAGTAGTACTGCGAACAGTAGGCAGCAGTAATGACACAAAACATTAGCTTACGTTACGTTACCTTAACACTGCATGAAGTCAGCCATGGATTGTCCCACGTGATACAGTGAAAAAATGTTCCCCAACTCAGTGTGGAAGTGGTACATTTTTTGTTTTGAAGAAATTACTGGTGAGCTGCAAAATGTGATGTAAACAATGACTAAAAGGAATGTATCGAAGATTATAGTCGTGGTATGTCAGGGCTCTAATATTGTTATGTTCAGAAAGTCATAAATAGTTTGGATTTATGCTTTAACTAGAAACATATTCCATATATTAACATTGAATCCTATACTGGGGAGATTCATTTACTGCAGTCAAGTCTGGACCTAATTAACTGCTTTAACAGAAGGACGGTTTTATGATTGGCAATGCTTCAATAGGGCAACAATATGTACGGTTTTCTAAATAAATATGCATATTTTTGACATTGTTTGTCCTCCTTAGGGTCACGGGGGTACGTTGGAGCCTATCCCAACGGACTTTGGGCGAGAGGCGTGGCAGACCCCGGTCTGGTCGCCAGCCAATCGCAGGGCACACATTGATCACTTATCACGATCATGTTTTGCTATTTGGCAGTCGGTTTCACAAACAAGCTAAAGAACTGAAGCGTGTCTTGACCAAAGTTGGAATGTAAAGGAAATGGAAAGTGTGAAAGACGTTGTGTGCTTGATGGTAATTACAGTGTATTTGCATTCACTCATATCTTTGTGTTCCGCTGACGTTCATTCGGCACTCTTCTCTGTCCTCCTCCGTCTTTTTTCTGTCCCACCCTAATCACCTCATCCTTTGCGTCGCTCCGTCTTCTTTTCCCCTCCGCTCTCGGCTTCATTCCCAGCTCATCCCACCTCGTACCTTTTCACATTCCTCTTTCCCTCCTTGGTTTATCTCCTCTCTCCCTCCCCGTCTCAGGTGAGAAGTGTCGCAGCTTCATTGACCTGGCCCCGGCGTCGGAGAGGGGTGAGTAATGAGCATCATTAGGCGTCTTGGCCTGGTCGCCTGCCAGGCTCAAGGAAAACCAGTCACCTGTAACGCTGTTATGATTTGTTGTTTTAATAAAGTGCATACATACGGTGGCCGGAGTGGACCATAGAAGATTATTAAGCTTCTACTCTGGATTGTTAGCCGCTTTTGGACATACAATTTGACTTTTCAGAAAATCATAGCACTTAACGCCTGGCTTATGTTTCTGTATTGATGTGCCAAATTCCGACCATTTTTGTCATTGCTGTCCTCGTGGGATTACAGTATTGTTGATGTGCTCCGATCGCTAACCCCCCCTACGGCAATCCCTTGCTCTATCACGGTTCAAATATCGCTCCCTCACTCTGCGTTTCTTTCTAATCATATTCTGTCAATAAGTGATCACCGTTTTGTGGTTGATTATGGCCTATTGTTGTCCAAAAATATTGCGGGACAAGTGGAGGCTGGCTACTGAGCCAGCAGAGTCCAGCCCAGTGGCCATGGCTGAGATTGAGTGGAAAAAAACAACTCTCCTCCCATTCCGTGTGGAAGTGGTAAATGTATTATTTATTGCAGTCCTCCCTGTTTGAAACACTTTCTAAGTTTAGAATAATTAAATTGGAGAGGCTAACTAGTTAGCTCGGTAGTTTGCTATGCTAGTCCCTGCAGTGATCCCACAGTGTGAGCAATGTGATGTAAACAAAGAACAATAGGAGTGTTATGGCATCTATGAATGTTAAAACCCGTATTTAGAAAGTACTGAACAGGATTTCTATGCTCTAGCTATGAAAATATTCTATTTATTAACATTGACTCATGGAGACTCATGTAATGCGGTCGGGTCTGGTACCAATTAACCGCAATAAACGAGGGATCATTTTTCTCTCTCTATCTTCCATCTGTCTCTCTACCCTCTATTTCAAGCTCAACTCGAGCGGTCGAGTTCGCAGTACTCCAAGTATCTTCCGAAAAGGGAGTTTTCCCCCTATTTTGTTGCCAAAAGCTTGGCCGCGTGGGGGTCCTGTTCTTTGTGTGAGGAGCCTCCAAGTAGGTTGTGTTGCAAATCCATGCTCTAGAGGGGGTACAGCCCGCCATCGTCAACGTATTCTCCGATATTCGCAATAAAAGCGAGCGTTGTAACGCACCAATTAGCTCAAACTTCAGTCACACTCCCGGTCTCGCCGTTGTTCACTGGCAACGACGGAAGCTAACAAGCTAAATAGTCGCGGAGGGTCCTTCCTCACCGGAAGACACGGCCACCGGTGTTCTGTTGGAGGTTTGCAAATGATGATGCGGCGACTACGCAGCACCGTCAGACCGCCCTGACATCATCTTATTATTAGCATGTGCTGAGGGCCATTTAAACAACAGCAGCCGGGCCACAACTGGCCCCTGAGACGGCACTTCCTGCCCATCCACAGACCGAATCAATACGATTGGCGGTTCGGTCCGCCACTTATCAGAACAGAGGCCAAAGTCTTGACGACTTTTTCCAAAGTCAAAGCCGATGTGTGTGAATATCACAAAGATAGTCTGCTTGCGTGGATGTCTAAGACAATTAGGAAATTAGTCATTGGATGATCGATCATTCATCAATTCATCGATTAACGGCTGCAGCTCTAGTCCAGGTAACAGCTTTAGTTTGTGCTCTGAAAACCTTTTCATGCTGCCTTTAAGTGCTGAACAAAACTGCTTTGGCGTGGGAAACTTCTTAATCTACAGTATATGAGGCTCCCTTGCCATTTGACAGAATTTGATATCAATAGAAGAATAATCTGCTTAATAAAATCCACACAAACATAATGAAAGATGTAATTAGGTATGGGGAGGTGCAAGCTGATGAAGTACTTCCTGTTTGAGTCCCACCCCCCCAAACATTACTAGACTCCGCTCTTCATTGATGTTATTAATATTTTGGGACAATAGCTGTGTGTGTTTAGACCTTATGACTTCTTATGGTGTTTCTATCGGAGATATTATTTTTATTACAGTATTTCCTACACCGTGATAAAAAGGGAGCGCAGCCTTGTGACCTCACCTCATCTCGGTCAGAGCAGCAGATAATCTTTTGAAATTCTGTGTCGTGAGTCTCATGCTTGCGGAGCTTGAGCCTTGTACGACGCCAACACGTGGCCGAGTGGGGGGGGAGCGGGTCGGAGCACACACAGAGCGGGAGCCAAAGTCCTTCTGGCCTCGCTGCTTTCAAATGTCCTGTAAAACTTGCCCTTCATTTTTCTCTACTATGAATTACAAACCAAGATGCAATCTATGAACAAAAGTGTTGGGACAATTCTTCCCTTTTCCGTACCTGGAAAGTCCCAATGCTTTTCTCCATGGAGCGGCGGGACGGCATGTGTTGCTGTGCTGCATCAGAGGCTTACCGCGTGTGATGTGTGTGACGCGTGCAGGCGTGCTGTGGTTGTCGGTGGTGTCCGAGGTCCTTTACATCCTGCTGCTGGTGGTCGGCTTCAGTCTCATGTGCTTGGAACTTTTCCACTCCAGCAACGTCATTGACGGTCTCAAGCTCAACGCCTTCGCCGCCGTCTTCACCGTTCTGTCCGGTAAGGTGGACTCTCTCTCACACACGCACCTACACGGCAACAGACACACACTTGTTAGGGAAGGCAAGTTCAATGCTCCAAACTGTGCACCTGGATGGCTGCCCACCTCATGTACGCGCCCCCGAGGTGTGTCTTTGTGCGCACGTCCTGCCGGCATCAGTTGTTCAGAAAGGGCGAGAGCGATGCAGGTTCGTGAGAGGTCATCGGGGGTCAGAGGTTATCCTCTGTGTTGGCCGCCAGAGATTTGAAGTGGTCTTTTAAACCGCTTACCCAAGAAGCTGGCGCCACCAGCGCCAGTATGACTTTGCACATCACAAGCGGGCAACAGTCTTCTTCTCCTAAGCACTTTAGCACTTGATCACATGCTGGGCAATCAATGACCTCCGCCAAGGCTGTGATGTCCATAAGGAAACAACGAGCATCTTCATAGCTATCAGGAAGTTCTTCTTTTGGAGTCAGAATGCAGTGGAACCTCGACTTACAAAAACCTCACGAAACGAAAAAGTCATAATAGAATCGGGCTTTGAAGACATTTCCGTCCCATTTGATGGAAAATACCAAAATGAAAATGGAAAGTGGCGCCCAGAATTTTAAATCTTCTGCACCGCCACACAAGCCGGCCTTCTTCTGGGGCACCAAAAGTAATGGACGCCAACCTCTCGGTTATCTCGGTTATCATCCTTTTCCTCCCAGAATCCCCAATGATGCTACATCACGACGTCCCTTTGCTCTCGAAAAGCGTACCAAAAAGCTCAAGTCCGTTGTTAAAAACCCCCAAAAATGTTAATGTCACGTAGCATATATAAATGAAGTTCTTGAAAATATGCTCACCCTAGTTTAATGGCGTTGTCCAGTTCCCACTGAAACTGATTCATCTGGATCTCATCCACATGAAACTTGGCCTGCTGGACATCTTTGGAAGAATACCTACAATCCTAAATCAAATGTATCAGGAAGCCAAACACACACAAGCCACGCCCACTCAGACTGGACGGCAAATCTGTAAAGTCATCCATCCATCCATCCATCCGTTTTCTTCCGCTTATCCGAGGTCGGGTCGCGGGGGCAGCAGTCTAAGCAGGCAAGCCCAGAGGTCCCTCTCCCCAGCCACTTCGTCCAGCTCTTCCCAGCGGATGCCGAGGCGTTCCCAGGACAGCTGAAAGACATAGTCTCTCCAGCGTGTCCTGGGTCTTCCCCGAGGCCTCCTACCGTTCGGACGTGCCCTGAACACCTCCCCAGGGAGGCGTCCGGGAGGCATCCTAACCGGATGCCCGAGCCATCTTACCTGGCTCCTCTCCATGCGGAGGACCAGCGGTTCTACTCCAAGTCTCTCCCGGATGACAGTGCTTGTCACCCTATCTCTAAGGGAGAGACCAGCCACCCTGCGGAGAAAACTCATTTCGGCCGCTTGTATCCGCCATCTTGTCCTTTCGGTCACTACCCAAAGCTCATGACCATAGGTGAGGGTAGGAACGTAGATCGACCGGTAAATCGAGAGCTTTGCCTTTTGGCTGAGCTCTCTCTTCACCACGACAGATCGGTGCAGAGTTCGCATCACTGCACCAATCCGCCTGTCCATCTGACGTTCCATCCTTCCCTCACTCGTGAACAAGACCCCAAGGTATTCAAACTCTTCCACTTGAGGGAGGACCTCATCCCCGACCCGGAGATGGAACTCCACCCTTTTCCGGGCGAGAACCATGGACAGATTTGGAGGTGCTGATTCTCATCCCAGCCGCTTCACACTCAGCTGCAAACCGATCCAGTAAGAGTTGAAGGTCACTGCTCGATGAAGCCAGCAGCACCACGTCATCTGCAAAAAGCTCCCTCTGACAGGGGACTCTGCCAGGCGTTTCCAGCAGACCCTCACAATGCGTTTGGGTCTGCCAGGTCTGACCGGCATCCTCCCCCACCCTTGGAACCAACTCACCACCAGGTGGTGATCGGTTGACAGCTCCGCCCCTCTCTTCACCCGAGTGTCCAAAACATGTGGCCGCAAATCCGACGACACAACCACAAAGTCAATCATCGAACTGCGGCCCAGGGTGTCCTGGTGCCAAGTGCACATGTGGATGGACACCCTTATGCTCAAACATGGTGTTCGTTATAGGCAATCCGTGACGAGCACAGAAGTCCAATACCAAAACACCGCTTGGGTTAAGATCAGGGAGGCTGTTCCTCCCAATCACACCTCTCCAGGTCTCACTGTCGCAGCCAACACGAGCGTTGAAGTCACCCAGTAGAACAAGGGAATCCCCCGAGGGAGCACTCTCTAGTACTTCCTCTGAGGACCCCAAAAAGGGTGGGTATTCTGAACTGCTGTTTGGTGCATAAGCACAAACAACAGTCAGAACCCGTCCCCCCACCCTAAGCATAGGGAAACTACCCACTCATTTACCGGGTTAACTCCAACGTGCAGGCTTGGAGCCGGGGGGCAACAAGAATTGCCACCCCTGCCTGTCACCTCTCATTGTCTGCAACACCAGAGTGGAATAAAGTCCAGCCCCTCTCGAGAGGACTGGTTCCAGAGCCCTTTCTTTGCGTTGAGGTGAGTCCGACTATATCTAGCCGGAATTTCTCCACCTCACGCACCAGCTCAGGCTCCTTCCCCGCCAGAGAGGTGACATTCCACGTACCGAGAACTAGCTTTTGTAGCCGAGGATTAAACCGCCAAGGCCTCCGCCTCCGGGCTCCACCCAGCTCACTTAGCACCCGACCCCTTTGGCCCCTCCTACGAGTGGTGAGCTCATGGGAGGGGCGACCCACGTTACCTTTTCGGGCTGTGCCCGACTGGGCCCCATGGGCGCAGGCCCGGCCACCAGATGCTCACCATCGTGCCCACATCCAGGCCTGGCTCCAGAAGGGGACCCCGGTGACGAAGTTCAATGTATTTAATCATCATCAGGGTCTTTTGAGCCACTCTCTGTCTGGTCCCTCCCCTAGGCCCAGTTTGTCATTGGTGACCCTACCAGGGACATGACAGCCCCCGACATGGTTCGGGACAGGCAAACTCCTCCACCACGATAAGGGGGCGGCTCAGGGGAGGAGATCTGTAAAGTCATTCAAAATAAAATGCCTTTCACGAGTTCCATTTAGCCCGTTGCTTATGTCCCCACGGGAGGCGCTCACTAGCCGTGTGAGCAACCGCGTTGACCTTTCCGGTGGCGTGAGGTGACGCATGTGTACACATTTCGTAGAAATCCAAAAGGACGTCAAGGTTGGAGGAGGAATGATGCTCTTCATTGCATGCTATAAATCTTGGTACACTTATTTATTGCCACACACACACGCGCACACACAGGCAGGCAGTTAGGCCGGATCGGGTGCAAGGTGCGGCGTGATTATATCCACGCGTGTAACTGATGGGACTGGCGGCTTCAATCAATGCTCGCTGTATGATGACTAATTGGCGTCGTTACTGCTGCCCCCGTTTATTAGGGATGGCTTCTAAGCGAGGCCGGACAAACCCTCTGCTGGAGCACATCATTTTGTGTTCGGAACTGGGGGACGCTTCCTCTGGGGAGACCATGACGGAAGGGTTATCAGCGTTCCTTATCTGAAACCAACTTCTAGTAGAATGATGTGAACACTACCTTAGATTTTCATAAAACTGGGAATTGTGCCGGTGTGTGTGTGTCTTTCAGGTCTTCTAGGTATGGTGGCCCACATGATGTACACACAAGTGTTTCAGATCACAGTCAGTCTGGGTCCTGAAGACTGGAGGCCTCACAGCTGGGACTATGGATGGTCCTTCTGGTACGTTCACACAGCCAGAATCCATCCCCCTACCGCACGTCCTCGAGCACACTCGATAGAAAGCTAAAATCCCAGTCCACTGACCAGCGCCTCTTAAAGCTTCAGGTTATCCGTTCTACCCCGTCCATCCATCTTCCTCCGCTTACCTAGGGCTACAGTCACCCTGCAGGATCTGATACCCAATTGGGATATTTTTATGTGGTCATTCAAAAAATCAGTGTGAACGCAAAGCTCACCATCACACGCGTTTCTGAGTTTACGCATTCTGAAGTCTTCCCAGGCCAGATTGAGAGACATAGTCTCTTCAATGTGTCCTGGGTCTTCCCAGAGGCCTCCTACCGGTTTTGACGTGCCCTGAACACCAACACCTCCCCTCGGAGGCGTCCAGGAGACATCCTGACCAGATGCCAGAGCAATCCCGTCTGGCTCCTCTCAGTGTGGAGGGTCAGCAGCTCAACTCCGAGCTACTCAAGCTACCAGTAAGGGAGAGCCCAGCCAGCCTCATTTCGGTGGCTTTTATCCGCAATCTCGTCACATGTTGGTACACTTGCCCCTTCAAACTTCCCACTCAACCGGGTCACGGCACCAGTGTCAGTGGAGATTAGCTGACGTGTAGAAGCTTCCAGTAACACGATGTCTTCTTCTCCGAGCAGCATGGCGTGGGGTTCCTTCACTTGCTGCATGGCCGCCTCAGTCACCACGCTCAACTCCTACACCAAAACGGTCATCGAGTTCCGCCACAAGCGCAAACTGTTCGAGCAGGGCCTCCGTGAGGAGCAGAACTTCCTGGACCAGGAGGCCTTCCACTACTTCCGGGACCGATCCCTGCAGTCCATCTCCGGCGGCCTGGACGTGTACCCCGGCCACGGAGGCATGGCCGGTCCCGGTCCCGACCCCGGGGCGGGTCGCGGAAAGATAAGAGCGGCCTCCGTAGACCTGGGCGAGAACACAGACTCGCTGGGGGAGGAGCAGTGCTGAGTCTCCTGGGCCAGAAGTCTGGCGGGGTTCGGACCACGTTCAGATGTGAACGTGCAGCCGCCTTTAATTTGATATCATCAAGAAACCCGGTAAAAGAGAGAGAGTTGGTGAAACATAACACTGTTCATACTGTGCAACCAATAACCAGTTAGGAAGACAATATAACAATTCATCACGCAACAATCGATACGTTGATTTTTGCTTTGTTTATTGAAGGAAGCTTTTTCTAGCGCCAGTCAAGATGCTATGTGTACAATTTGAACGTCACGACTTGACTTTCGTCCATTTGATGACCAGCGTACTTTATTTTGTACTTACGTTCACGTAAAAGTAACAAGATTTCAGTTTTGGTACTTGGAAGTACCTCACGTGTTCACGCAGATGAGTTATATCCCAGCAGTTACTTCCCGTTTAACGAGGCCTCGGGCTGACTCATAGATGGATGCTCATCATCTCATGGTGATCATTAGGAGACTTTATTTGCAGGCAGTTCAGTGACACTGTATGTAAACACGTAACCGCGGTTGTGTTCCATGAAAACCATCTTCTACTTCTCTGTGTTTTGGATTTGCACCAGGCCTGGGTATGAACCTGAACTACAAACAATAACGATACGGACATTTATTCATAGGTCATTGGAAGGGGGTTATTTCAGCGTCTGTTAGTTTCGCTGTCACGAAGGTGTCGTCGTCGCCACGCGTACGAACCAAACACCTCTTGCTGTTAGACCAATCTCCGTGGCGTGGTTATCTATTCTAGTCTTGAATGTTTGGAATGATTATGCACATGAATAAACATGACAGTAAGACGATATTGTACAGGTGTGTTGCATGAAGTCCATCATTTTGGTCCAATTTCCGTGTGTTAGTTTCATTATGATACTTTCCGCTGCCGTGGGCTCTTAGGCCGGGACGAAGATGAATTCATTCATTCGTCACGTAATAAACTGAAATGAACTGGATCGAGCTCAGTGTACATTGCCATGCGCGTGCGTGTTTTCCTCGTCCCTCGCCTCCAAGCAGGCATTGGTTTCAGCACCTCGGCGTGTTTGTTCCACAGAACTGCATGAACGGAGTGAGACCTTTGGTCAGTCACGGTCTCATCGAGGCCGCTAGCACACACACAGAGTGCTGAAGAGTGAAGCCTCGTGAGGAGCAATGCAAGGTGACGTGGTAGAAATGAATCTAGTAGAAAAAAATAGCCTCAAATCTCTCTGGGACATTTGATCACGATGAACCCTTAGGTCACAAGGCCAAGCCTCTCTGAACGTTAATTAGCTCGGCCTCCTTGCAGAACCAAGTCCTTGAACCTCTGGATGCTACGCAGACCTCTTTGGCCTTTTGCAAAATGAACTGCATAAATGTTCCACATATGAGGCTCGATGGGACGTACGGAGAATATAAATCCTGCACTGGGAAATCAAAAGGAACGGGGGTGGGGGTGGGAGCAGCTGTCGTGGATTCTTCTGGGAAATTCCAAAGTGAGTCCGACTCTAACAACCCATTCCTTTGCCCGCACCTTCATCCAGATGTTGTGCACCACTGTCCTGTCACGTGGTGGTGTTTGTTGCAAGTACTCCCCGTGCGTGTCTGCTCCGTGTCCTTGGGTGCGCGGAACGGCGCCATAAATCAAACAGATGATTATTGTTGTTACGATACGTAGCCGGCTTTTTCGCTGGGGCGGAGCGCGTAGGTTGAGATTTAAACCGAAAATCCTCCGGCAGTGAAAGTTTTACAGCTTGAAATCAATCAGCGAGGCCCACGTTGATGTGGACGGCAGTAAAGTGGCATTCAAGTTGAACTGCAGCGCTGAAAGTGATGATTAAAGTCAGTGTCAGTGGAAAACCACCCAACAAAACCCACCAGGTTATCAAAACCTTGTTAAGGTCGTCGTGGTGTTGACTTGCTTTTTTTGCCCCAATTAATGGAAGCGGGCATCACAAAGACCACAATGAGCATGCAATGACATCACTGGGAGAGAGTGTGTGTGTGTGTGTGTGCGTGTGTTGCAGCTTTAGTGTGTTACATAAGGCTGGCAGATTGTAAACAGCCGGGATTAAATTGGTTCTGAGGTTTTGGGAAGGTTCGGGAGGACGTAATTCCAACACAACTTTTAAAGCCTGCATGGAGGAGAAGCCTGAGGGGTGGAGTAAAGGAGAGGAATGAAGGTTAGCCACAGCAGGATGGAGTACATGTGTGTGAATGAGAGGGACCCGAGTGCAAGAGTGAGGTCACACGGGGAAGAGATAAAGAAGGTGGAGGCTTTGAAGAACTTAGGGTCAACAGTCCAGAGCAATGGAGAGTGTGGAAAAGAGTGCGGGCCAAACAGCGACGTTGTTTGGTCTACAGACAGTCCCGCTGAGGATAGGAAAGCAGGCATAGCTGGAGGTGGCAAAGATGAAGATGCTGAGGTTCCCTTCGGGTGTGACCAAGATGGACAGGATCAGGAATGAGTACCTCAGAGGGACAGCACATGTTAGAGGTTTTGGAGATAAAGTCAGAGAGCCCAGACGGAGATGGTTCGGACGTGGCTGGAGGAAAGATAATGAATATATTGGTAGAAGATAATGATAATGATTAGAAGCTTTTTAGAAGCAAACACTTAATGTGTTACAAGAAAAATAAGCAAAAGTATATTCTTCAGCTGAGCCATTTAGATTGACAGCAAACTTTTAAGCCCACGTCATAACCGGTTGTGGGATTTTTGGAGCTGCCTTTTTTTTTGTTCCTGGAGAAGGTAGTCGTGGTGACCATGAAGGAGTAAGATCTCGACACGCACGCAGGAGGAACGAAATATCTGAACGTGCCTTGGCCGCACTAATTACGTGGGGTGCACGTGTGGCGCACCACACACGCAGGAGAGCGCACGTGCGACATTTTGCCCAAACGTGACACCCGCCAAACCTACCAAAGACACACGTCGGCCGTACGGGCGACGCACGAAGGCGTGCGTTAGGTCCGCCCTGCAGCCTTAACCGTACAGGAGCCCGTACGGCCGATGGTGACCTACATTATCTGTCTTCCATTGTCATCCCAATTATGAATAATTAACTGGAAACAAACGTCGCCAGAGACACGGCCTCCCTTGCAATTCCCGTTCAGAAACACGCTCCGATGCGAGTATTAACACTGAGATGGCGTCACGCGGAGACGCACGAAGGAGCGCGTCAGTAAATCAAACGTCCACGCTCCCATCTCGCCCCGTTTCCAGAAACTGCCCAGGTTGAAGAAGAGTGCCGTTACGGATGTCTTACCGCGCCATCCTTCACCAGGACGGTCGGATCCGCTCTGATCCATCGCGTCTCGGCAGACGCAGACGATGGATGCTCTCTGTGAGGCGCGGTGGCCGTCAGAGAATCCGCCAGCAGGTAAAGCTTGACTCGGACTGCATCGTCTGGGAGATGAAGCACCTCTGTGAGCGCCTGGGAAACGGATGGACACACGGAGGCCTCGCGGGCACCAGAAACTGAGGCGGTAATCAATTCGTTAGCGCTGAAGACTTCATTCAGCATGAAGCGGGGTTAGCTAGCTCGTTATCCTCTCTTAAGCTAACTTTTACTGGACTCAACTTTTCTTTTTCCTGCCTCCTGCTGGGGGGTGGGGGGTGGGGGGGCTCTCTGCTCCATCCCAACGCTCCCTTCATGATGCAATCCTCGGCAACGACTTTGCAAGTGAAATAAAAAGTGGAACAAATGGCAGAGTGAAAGAGTCAGTCTGATCACGACAAGGACGTGGACATGAAAGCGGATACATGAGGAGGAGGAGGAGGATGACGAAGCCTCATGCTTGTCGTGAAGGAGCTCCGGCAGCGTCCCAGCATCGTTTAAATGATTCACCGCATGCTGGAGTCACATTGTTGTGGAGGTAATGCTTCAGCGCAGGGCTTGGAGGGAACACGACTTCTACAGGTGCACGCAGCAGAGGTCACATGACTTCTACAAGTACACCTGCAGCGAGGGTCACATGACTTCTACAAGTAATATACCTGCAGCAAGGGTCACAGGACTTCTACAGCAACACTTTCATGTTAGACTCTAGTGTCCAATAGCAGATTTGTCAGTATCTGAATGCAAAGTCGGGACGACAAGGTTTCCTTATTTGTCTAATATGGTTTTTTTTCTTTCTCATTATTTTGAACAAGCTCCACTCACAGACAGTCCCATTATAATGTGTTACATAGTAAGTTTTTAAACCAGCGAGGCCCACACGGTGACAACTGAGGATGCAAATTTGATATTTTGTATATAGAAGGTATATCATGTACAGTATCTCTCAACAAAAGCTCCAGACCTGACTGCAATAAATCCATTTCTGTAAGAAAGGAGTCATTGATAAGAAATGGAAGAGCGTAGAAAACCTAATTATGATTAAATACCGGTTTTACAACACTATTAGAAACCTGTAGGCATGAAATAACACCCCTATAGTTACCTTTGCGTTCCAACTGTTCTTTGTTTACGGCAAAATTGCAAATGCAGGGACTCCAGACGGCCGCTAGCTAGCAAGCTAACCAGTTAGCCTCAAATTCATTTCTTCAGTTGTTTCTGGTTAAATTCTATTTTTAGAATGCGCTGCGGGCCACACTCTGGACACCCCCTGTGTTACGTGAACGAGGGTGAAGTTGCCACCGATGAATGACAGTACTGGAAAAGCCATCTTGGCGTTACCGGGCCCATTCTCGCTTCATTTTCCAGTCCTTCAACCGTCGAGTCCACCATTATTCACCGCGCGCAGGACACAGCAGGCGCTCAGCAGTCCAGCGTTCCGGGGAAATGGCCACCAGGCTTGGGCGTGTTGGCGGCGAAGGACGTGTCAAAGTCAGAGTGCGTCCACGTTCTTGAAAGGCGGCACTTTTAACGAGGCCGCCGCGCCATAAAACGGCCGCGTCGCTTTTACAGGCGGCGGCCCTCAGGAACACGGCGTTTGTGTCGCTGGGATTTGTGGCCACGTCTCTTGGCCACCATTGAGCCGTGCATCCGTTGTCCCGTGTAAACATCCTCGGCGGATGCCAGCTCTGATTCAGCCCCCCAGGTGGTCCCCTTACGAGTAACACGCTTTCAACGAGCACCTGTCAGTCCAAAGCCTGCGTGGCCCTCCACTGTCCGTGCAGAACTCCGGACCGGGCGGCTCCGAGTGGACTATTGCTGCGGTCTTGCATCATGGAGGGCTGCAGTCATTCATTCATTAGGATGAATTAGCCGCACACCAGCAGCAACGCTCAGACAGAGCAACACGATCATGACGAACGCGTGCAGAGTACTCCATGGAAATTCTCCACATTCTCAGTACTCCACCGCCGGTGAAATGCCACAAGCGGACGCCGTGGTAACAGCCTCACGTAAAAGCTTCTCGCAGAAGTGGAGTGCGTGTTTCCCCGACCCTCCTTACTTCTCCGCTCTTTCACATCTCACCTGAACGTGAGCCACTCTGCATTCGTCTGCTCAGGCCTGGCGGGAAACATCAGCAGTGAAATATTAAGAGCATATTCCGCCCTCCTAACTCCATCTAAGTTCATCTCTCACGCAGCAAACAGCTGCTGCACCGATGTGAATATTGATATGAGTATTAGGCGGTTGCGCCCCCGGGAGCACACAGGTGGAGCTGAGATACCGGCAAGCTAACTGGAGATGTTGGATTCATTTAGCTGAAGACACGTGATGGAGGTGCTCATGGAGAAGGCAGATAAGCAAAAAACACGACTGTTTTTACGTTAACCTCCAGCAGCAACACATCGCACATAGCAGTATTTCATCACATGGCACTTTGGACTGTTTTAATCTTTAAATTTGCGTCACTGCATCTTCCATCCTGCTGAGTTGAGATTTCTGTAATCATTTAACCCTTTCCGAAATTGCCCTGGATGTGTAGCATAATCTGAATGTTTGCTACAATAATTATTGCGCCGATACGAGGGAGTTATGACATCATACCAATAAATCCCATGACTTTAAATCAACGCTTCAATGAGGCAAGATTACTGTGTGGCTGAGCAAATCAAACCTGAGCACACAAAAAAACCTCATCAGCCACTTGAAACGCCAGCACTGCGGTGTTGGAAAAGCGCAAAAGGTTTGCCAGAGACCTCCGTGGCGTCACCCCGGCTGCTCGGAGCGTGTGCCCGAATACAGTACACCCTGCTCACACAGCAGGTGGTTCCCACCGCTCTATACTCTGGTTCTCCTGGTAGTAGTGATATTTGATTAGGCCAAAATGTCACTCATACAGAATGATGAACCGATGCGTCGTGATGCTCCACCAAGTCAACTGTGGGAGCTTTTTCAGGCTGCTGATCGGCCAAAAATGCGCACGACTGCCGTGCTTTTATGTGGCGCCTTAAGAAGCAGAGTTACGAGGCCATCTACTGTATTTTTTATTTTACAAATACTTGATTTTGCAATTTCAACTTTCACAGGCAAATATGTCATTAAGCTCCAGGTAACAAAATGAAGGCAATCACCTGCAGGAAATGCACGTTGTGTCGGAGAACCAACAAGCTCCGCAAAGCATGTGTGAGGAATTCAGGGCATATTTGGACGTTTTCCACGCCGTCAGTGCCTTCCTATCAGCGGATCGGTCCACACTGTCATCTGCATGGAAAATGGCTCAGATGCTTTTGTTTATGATCCGGTGCTGAGCCTTCAAGTGAATCCAGCGCCAACTTTGGGCTGGTGGAGGACTTTCACAGGGGAATTAGGATCGGGATTAATGAGGATTGGATCAGTTAAAGCGAGATAACAGACGTGGGCTCCTTCTGTTTGGAAAAGCCAACAGTCGGTCTTCACTTGTCCTATTATGGGAAGCAAATGCCCCCACAAGTGGCGTAGTGCTGCTTTCTCTCGGGGAAGTATCACCGGGAAATGGACTCTTAGGGTCCCAGCTAACGCCATTGCTGTCATGTGGTGCACACTGGCTTTCAAACTATCCCAGCACATGATAGAAGGGAGAGTATCTATGATGTGAGGCGTAGGTGAGATGTTTACTCGCCAGCTAAGCATGAAGAATCAGACTTACCACAGCTAGTATGTATACTAAAACACTGAATTATATGTATAATGTTCCCTTTTCCATGATTCTACCATTCAAACGCTATTAGGTGTGTGTGTGTGTGTGTGTGTGCCCGTCTCAAGTGTTTAAGGCGCCTCGGTCGCCCCCTGCTGGCTACTTTTCATTTCGCATCCTGTCTGTCATTGTGCCTTCCAAAGCATATATTTGCACGTGTCACCACATCACCTGGACTGGTGTGGCGTGGTGCATTCACGGGCCCTAACCTGTGTCGTTCATTCCAGTTGTCTGACCAGCTCCTTGTCAATGTCCAACTCGCAGGTGTTCTCTTTGGACACGTTGTCTTTGGGGGGTTTGGGCCGGAAGGCCGCTGACAGGAGCTCCTTCTGGATCCTCTGCTCCCGCTGCCTTCTGAGCAGAGCCAGCGTCTCCTTCCTCTGGGCGGCCATGGACATGTACCTCCTCCGCTCCTCCTGCCGCTGCTGCGCGGCGAACGGGTTCGGCGGCTCCGGGCGGGGAGGCTCCGAGCGGACGTGTCGCTCCGGCCGGGACACCGGTAACCTCTGCGGGATGTCCGCCGACACCAGGCGGGACTCCAGCGGGGGCACCATGCACAGGGAGCTCCAGAGTTTCCGCGCGTGGGACACGTCCTCCGGGCACGAGCCGCTGAAGACGGTGAGGAGGTTGCCGGGGGGCTCCGGGGGGGCGGCCATGACGCCGCACACACTAAAACCGAACACGAAACGCTGCTCCGTTGGTGGCAACGGTCGCCACGGCAACGACGCCGGACGCGGAAGAAGATGAGCCCGCCTGTTTAGGGTTCGAAGGAAATGAACTTCCGGGTCGGGTCAAGTCGGGCGGAAGTCGATCAGGTGGACTTACAGGAAAGCTGAACTATTCAGACGGTCGAATCCGGATTTTCAGAATAAGGTGACAGCAGTGTGTCGTTCATTTAGAAAAAAGAATTGACACACTTAAAAGCTCTGGCGCGGCTTTGTCTGAACTTGAAAAGGTTTCAAAAAGGTGCGTTAGGTCAGAAGGATGAAATCTTCAAACTTAACCACCCTACACTGCAGGCTTAGGCTTTTAATTTGAAAGTGTAGTCCTTATGCTTGTCCTTTTGCTCTGATTGGCTGGGTGGACTTGGCCTTGTGTTGCTGCCAAATTTGGAATAAATAGGCTGGTCTGCTGACCCAGGTATCCTCATCCTCAGCAGTGTTGCTACCTGCCATGAGAACCTCCGCACTTTGGACCTCATCCTCCATCCTGCACTGACACGAGCGAGAAGAGTGAGTATGTTGATGTTCTACCTTCTTTAGACTTGTCAGCTTCCCTTCAGGTATTTTTTGGTTGTTCCATTTGAAGATGATTTCAGGCCAAGTGAAGTGGATTCTGTCACTTACGCTAAATGCGATGAGGGATGCTGAATTTTCCTTGGGGTTGTTTTTGGGGAGCAAATGTTTTTCCGGAGTTTGCTTGGGTTACTTAGAGACGTGGAACTTGTGTGGGTCACCCTCGGGTGCCCCGGGTGACATGTCAGCGTTTTGGTGTCAACGCCAAGCTTGGCTGGGCACGGAGGCTGCACCTTATAAGGTAGTCTGCGGTGCGTTCAGGTGCCTAACATCGCTGCGTGTGCCAGCGGGGCAGCGGGAGCAAAGGGTTAGCCAAACATGGGCATTCCCGTGTGGCAGCTTAGTGTGATCGCCGGGATTCTTTCTGGGATCTTTTTTATGATTTATTGGCGGGTTTTTTACGGGGGGTCAAAGCGGGCGGCGGTTCGGCGTGGCTTCCATGCAGGATCAGTGTCAGGGAGGATGCGTGAGTAAGTGAGCGGCATATGGAATGTGGGCCGATGAAAACCAAGCATCAGATGTTCACGAACTCAGTGATGCTCCTGTTCTACGCTCCATGACAGGCCAGAGATCCACCCGACTCTCCTCGACCCACCACAGTCCAGCACAGCGTCCAGCGACCGTCTCGACTCCAGCCAGGAGCTCATCGACTCGGACATTTCCAACATGGCGGACCCGGCGGCGGATGACAACAAGTTCCTGTTCCTGCAGAACGACTTTCGCAACAGCGGCCTGGCGCAGGCCGACTGGGCGGCCAAGAAGATGGTGTGGGTGCCGTCAGAGCGGGAGGGCTTTGAGGCGGCCAGCGTCAAGGAGGAGAAGGGCGATGAGGTAACGATGCACCTGCGAATCCCGAGATTCCATCCGAAAGACGGTACGGTTGTGATCCCCAGGTTCTGGTGGAGCTGTCGAACGGCCGTAAGGCCACGGTGAACAAGGAGGACATCCAGAAGATGAATCCGCCCAAGTTCAGCAAGGTGGAGGACATGGCCGCCCTCACCTTCCTCAACGAGGCCTCCGTCCTTCAAAACCTGCGGGAGAGATACTTCTCCAGCCTCATCTATGTGAGCATCCGTGAAACGGAATGAACGACATCCATGTCTAAAAAGGCACGGGAGTCAAATTTAAACCTGATCTTGTCCCATGAAGAGCACAGGAGGTGAAGACCTCCCTCCGGCCCTGATATGAACACATCCTTTCTGATTGTCTCCTTGTGCTTTATCTTCTCACAATTCCACTCTTCTTCACTCTTTTGACTTTTAATATCGTCATCATGTGTCCTCGCCAGACCTACTCTGGTCTCTTCTGCGTGGTGGTGAACCCCTACAAGATGCTGCCCATCTACTCGGAGAAGATCATCGAGATGTACAAGGGCAAGAAGCGTCACGAGGTGCCGCCGCACATCTACTCCATCACCGACAACGCCTACAGGAACATGATGCAAGGTACGGAAGTGCCTAGCGTGACCTCAGAGCAAAGCGCTGCTGGGGCTCCACAATGACCTTACATGGAGCAGCTGGTGGAGATGGAGTCCACCTGCTATTTTTGGATGACAGCCGCCTTTTGCGGCTAATCTCTCCTTCCCGTGTTCTCGCTGCTCATCTTTGGTCTGTTCTGCTTGACTTCCACCCAAGAGGTCATCTCAGTTAACTTTACTTCCCTCCCTCCTTCTCTGTGCCTCCACAGACCGTGAGGATCAGTCCATTCTCTGCACGTGAGTCAAACCCCCCCCCCCCAATATGGACCCAAGCAGTGGGACGCGCATCACTTAACAAACCTATCAGATGTTGCGGTAAAGTCTCATAAGCTGAATTCCTCATTTTAGCGAGACATTCTGGACAAACGCATGTTTCCAACAACAGCAAGGTCCTTAACCGCATGCTTGGAGGAGTTCGGTGCAGAAGAACGAGCTCGTCAGTCACAATCCTAACTAACATTCCCACCAACACACTCCCTTCTTTTCACTTGCTGTGGGTGTCCCGATGCTTGTGTCCCAAAAAACCCATCTATCTATCTAGCTATCGAAACGTAAACGTTCAAATCATCTCTCCGGCACCACCTAGAGGAGAATCTGGAGCGGGGAAAACGGAGAACACCAAGAAGGTGATCCAGTACCTGGCCCTGGTGGCCTCCTCGCACAAAGGAAAGAAGGAAGCAAATCCCGTGAGTGTCTGAAGAAAGTTTCATCTTCCTCTCTACCCTTCAACCGATGTTCGTTTCTCCACATTTGACCGCTCCTGCGCCTAATTCCACTTCCTTTTCTTTGAAGAGTCTGCCTTACGCTTGGGATATCCGTTCTCTTCTTCCTGCGCACTCTTCCACACTTGTGGGACCGCATTCATAAGCACCAAACGTCTTAACACAAATTGCCGCGACACGAAACGTTTAACGCCGAACGTCCCGACGCGAACTGACTCAAAAGGGAACGTTAACGTGGAATGCCGTTAAAGGGAGCATCTTGACACAGAACTTGGTAAGACGGAACGGCGCAACACGGAACGTATTAACACAAGACATTGTAACGCAAAAGCTTCCAACACGGAACGTCGTAACACGGAATGTCTTAACGTGAAACTGTGACGTGAATCTTCGTAACCCGCAAAGTCGGAAGTAAGGCGAAACGCCACCGCACGGAACGCCGTAAACTTTGGAAAATGGAACGCTGTACAATCGGAATGTCGCGGCACGAGGGCCGCCGGTACATGAATTTATGTATTTTACAGTACGTGTCATCTTAAATGACTGTATTGATCGTAGAGGACCGAGAAGTCAGCCCTGTGGTGCGCCACCTTCATTTTCATATGTGCAAGAGAAACTGATGTGTGGTTTTTTGTGTGGTTGTTTTCTGTAGCCACCGCAGCAGCAACAACAGCAACAACAACAAGCGGGATCGCTGGCTTACGTGAGTATGGGTGCTGCGCTGCGCACGCATGCGGCTCACGCGTTCCTCTGACGCGCACTTCTGGCCGCGTCCTGCAGGGGGAGCTGGAGAAGCAGCTGCTGCAGGCGAACCCCATCCTGGAGGCCTTCGGCAACGCCAAGACCATCAAGAATGACAACTCGTCACGATTTGTAAATTTTCCATCAGTTCGTAAGTCGACACTCGTCGCCATTTTGACGAGGCGTTCCCTCGGTAATTAAGGGTGTCATGTGACCACCTGTGCCGGCAGGGCAAGTTCATCAAGCTGAACTTTGACGTGACCGGCTACCTAGTCGGGGCAAACATTGACACCTGTATCCTTTTGTTTAGGAGTGCTTTGGGTCATTTTTATTCTGTAGGTGCATAGAGACCTTAATGTTCTCCTGACCTGGTCAGACCTTTTGGAGAAGTCTCGTTGTATCCGTCAGGGCAACACGGAGAGAGCCTTCCACATCTTCTACTACATGGTGGCAGGGGCCAAAGACAAGATCAGAGGTGAGCAGCCAGGATGTACAAACTCGTCTAAAAGGCCATCAGCCGCTTTCCACGCTCGGTCCTCTCAGCTCTCCTACAAATAGCAGAAGCTGTCCTCTGGGGAGATGCTACATGTGCTCCTTTACTCCCTCAGAGGAACTGCTGCTGGAGGACTTCAGCAGCTATCGTTTCCTGGTGGCGGGACACGTGGAGGTTTCTGGTCTGCAGGACGATGAGCTCTTTGAAGAGACCCTGGAGGCCATGGAGATCATGGGCTTCACAGAGGAGGAGAGAATAGGTACAGGCGCAATAAAGGTTTGTTCTGTAAGACCGGTCGGCCATTAAAATAAAGGTTCAGGGTTCAGGTTCCCCCAGGGAAGATTCAATGGTTCTGGGAACTGTGGAACCATGAATGCCAGTAGAGCAAAAATGCAGACGCAGCTGATGATCGCCGGTGTTGAATGTCCTTCCAGTGAAGCTGAGAAGGTTTTCCAGGTGCTCATGCATGGGATGTGTCTTTGCCGTCCCTCTGCAGGGATGTTAAAGGTGGTCTCCACCGTTCTCCAGCTGGGCAACATGAAGTTTGAGAAGGAGAGGAACAACGAGCAGGCCACCATGCCGGACAACACGGGTACAGCAAAACACCTCACATGACAGCTTTTTGTTGGCATGGAGATGGAAAAACAACTTCTTTGTTGGTGCCAGCTGCCCAGAAGGTTTGTCACCTTCAAGGCATCAACGTGACCGACTTCACCCGCGCCTTCCTCACTCCCAGAATCAAAGTGGGCCGCGAGGTGGTGCAGAAGGCTCAGACCAAGCAGCAGGTGAGAACCAAGCGGAAACCTGGCTTGTCATTGTTCTCCAAACCTTGAAGAATGACCTTCTTGTTCATCCACCAGGCTGATTTTGCGGTGGAGGCGCTGGCTAAGGCCATGTACGAGCGTCTGTTCCGCTGGATCCTGGCCCGGGTCAACAAGACTCTGGACAAGAGCAAGAGGCAGTCTTCCTCCTTCCTGGGAATCTTGGACATCGCCGGCTTTGAGATTTTCGAGGTGGTGGATCGCGGAGATCTTGGAAACGTGCAGCTGGATGTTTCTGATTGTTTGCGTTCCCCAGGACAACTCCTTTGAGCAGCTGTGCATCAATTACACCAACGAGCGCCTGCAGCAGCTCTTCAACCACACCATGTTCATCCTGGAGCAGGAGGAGTACAAGCGCGAGGGCATCGAGTGGAACTTCATCGACTTCGGCCTGGACCTGCAGCCCTGCATCGAGCTCATCGAGAGGCCGGTGAGGACCACAAACGTCCAAAATGTGATCTTCATATGCACATTTTCCCGTCCTGTCACGCCGCGTAGAACAACCCCCCGGGCATCTTGGCCCTGCTGGACGAGGAGTGCTGGTTCCCCAAAGCGACGGACGTCTCCTTCGTGGACAAGTTGCTGAACACCCACACGGGTCACGTCAAATTCTCCAAACCCAAACAGCACAAAGAAAAGCTGATGTTCACTGTTCTGCACTACGCTGGTAAGGTGAGCATCAGGTAAACCCCCACCTTTGATTGGCGACCAGACCTGGGCGGCCATTGCTTTATGTCAAACAATCGCTTATGCACGTCACCTGAGCGCTAGATGGGAGTTGCTTGACCCCCTCATCTTTGCAGCGCCCCCTAGAGAATGCCGCCGTGGACCAAGTGGCCTCTAAAACTGCCACACACAGTCTCTCGTTTATAGTGCTTAATTGGGTCCAGACCCGACTGCCGAGATGAATTTCCACGATATAGGATTGAATGTTAATAAATGGAATATTTTGGTCGTTTGAGCATAGAAAACCCGTTTATGATTTCTCCCATAGTCACCTTTACACTCCTATTTGGTTGCGACACATTGCGCAACTCTTCAAGCTGGCGGGCTAACAAGAGGGCAAGCTAGTGAGCTAACCAGTCAAATGTACAGATTTCTTCTAAACTTACCACTTCCACACGGAATGGGAGGAGATCTTTTTTTTTTTTTTTTTTTTTACTCCATGTGCGACACGCCATGGCTGACTTCATGTTTCGGTGTTTGGTGTCGATACCGCCGCCTAGTGACCACAACACTACATACCACTTGTATTTCTCTAGGTTTGGACTTATACTAGGTCATAGTCTCCCACCAAACAGCCATCATTCATTTCGTACGAGGGACGGCCGTACAGACTTTTCCCTTCAGCTAAGGAGTATCTTGCCTCCCAGGTGGACTACAACGCCGCCAGCTGGCTGACCAAGAACATGGACCCTCTGAATGACAACGTGACGGCGCTGCTCAGCAACTCGTCCAGCAACTTCATCCAGGACCTCTGGAAGGACGGTCGGGTTTCAGACGTCTCCTTCAAGGGAAGAAGCTCTGAGCTGACATTCTAAATCCTTCTGCGCCCTTTTTCCTTGTCAGCGGATCGAGTGGTCGGCCTGGAGACCATGGCCAAGATGTCCGACAGCTCCATGCCCACCTCCACCAAATCCAAGAAGGGGATGTTCCGCACGGTGGGCCAGCTGTACAAGGAGTCTCTGGGCAAGCTGATGACCACGCTGCACAACACGCAGCCTAACTTTGTGCGCTGCATCATCCCCAACCACGAGAAGAGGGTACCCCCTCCACTGTTACGCTGCCGTGTTGTCAGCCCGAAAACCAGGGTTCTCATTCGGTGTGTGTGTTCGCTGCCCTGCAACAGGCGGGCAAGATGGACGCCAACCTGGTGCTGGAGCAGCTGCGGTGCAACGGCGTGCTGGAGGGCATCCGCATCTGCAGACAGGGATTCCCAAACCGCATTGTGTTCCAGGAGTTCAGGCAGAGGTGCTACGCCCCGGCCTGGATTCACACTGTAAATATTCCCACTTTTCACGTCGCTTTGAACTGAATGTCCTGCCTGTGCAGGTACGAGATCCTGGCCGCCAACGCCATCCCAAAAGGCTTCATGGATGGGAAGCAGGCGTGCTGCTTGATGGTGAGATGGCTGGAGCAAAGACACTCAGGCCTCTATTGCTGATACACACGATTACGCTTGTGCTACAATGCAGGCCGTTATTAAAGGCATGCTGGAGATGAGCAAACGTAGTGAAAAATGTAGGGATGCAACTCGTTGCCACGGTGATGTTTTGGTGGAGATATGCTAAGAAAATATTTAAAAACTGCATCTGGGCTTTGATAAACCTGGAAAAGCCTACAATTAGTATCAACTTTGGTCTGTTTCTTTCCCAGTTGTGCTGTTTCTTCAAACTGTCATTCTTCACCTTAAATCCTGTTTTGAAATTTCTCTTCATAAGATTATAACTTTTTCACCAACCTAATTTTCCAACAACTACCGCTTTATTTTGTTAGTTTCCCATAACATTAGGATTTGGGAAAAAAGAATGTCTTTTTATTTTAATTGTTTAATGTATTTAGGGTGTCAACTCCCCAGCACTAAAATGACATTATTTTCCTCATGTTACACATACAAACTATTTCTCATTATAATGCAACTTTTTTCTCTTAATATTTCGACTTTGTTCCCATACATTTACAGCTCTTTCTTCCATTTTTACATTTTTTTTAAATTTTGAATTTAAAAAGCTTTTCACTTTCTTCCTGTAAATTTGAGGGGCTGGGGTGCGCCCTGCCTCTCTCCTGACGTCAGCTGGGATAGGCTCCAGCAGACCCCGCCGCCCTAATTTGGCAGCACAGAAGATGAATGATGAAAATATTTGAGTTTATTTGATTGCAACTTTGTTTGTAGTTTTGTTTGTTTCTCATAATATTCCAACATGAAAAGAAATAACATTAAAAACTGTCCTTATTTTTCCTCCTGCTATTAAGACGTAATTCCGGTCACTTTTTCTCATTAGACTGCAACTTATTTCACGTAAGAATTTGACTTTATTTGTACCAAAATACTCGCCATCTTATTATTATATTGTAGACACGGGGGGCTCATCGTGCCACCAAGATGTTCACTGCTTGTATTGTAATGTTTGTATAAAGTAGACTCGCGACCCAGGTGGGACTTGAACCCACAATCCCCAGCTCCGGAGGCTGATGCCTTATCCATTAGGCCACTGGGCCTGCAGAATGCCAACGGTGATCTGCCTCCTTCAGGTGAAGCACCTGGATCTGGACCCCAACCTGTATCGCATCGGCCAGAGTAAGATGTTCTTCAGGACGGGGGTCCTGGCTCAGCTGGAGGAGGAGCGGGACATCAAGCTCACTGTCGTCATCATCTCCTTCCAGGCGCAAGCGAGGGGCTTCCTGGCCCGCAAGTACGACACATCTGCCTCCACTTTGGGGTGATGGGGTATCTGATGAACGTCTCTGTCGTCCCCTTCAGGGCTTTCAGTAAACGTCAGCAGCAGCTGAGCGCCATGAAGGTCATCCAGAGGAACTGCGCCTGTTACCTCAAACTGAAGAACTGGCAGTGGTGGAGGCTTTTTACCAAGGTTGGACTGACTTGCCCATTGCTTCACCGATGCTAAAGAAACTTCACACGCTGAAGAGCGTTTTGCTGTCTGTACGTTGCAGGTGAAGCCCCTGCTGCAGGTGACCAGACAGGAGGAGGAAATGGGCCAGAAGGATGAGGAACTCAAGGCGGCCAAAGAAGTAGCGGCCAAGAAGGAGGCTGAACTAAAGGACATCACACAGAAACACACACAGGTGACAACACACTTGCACACTCCAAATAACACAATCAGGACGTGTGTGTGTGTGTGTTTGGTCCTGTAGCTAATGGAGGAACGAGCCCAGCTGGAGTCCAAACTGCACGCGGAGACGGAGCTGTACGCCGAGGCCGAGGAGATGAGGGTGCGCCTGGAGGCCAAGAAGCAGGAGCTGGAGGAGGTTCTGCACGAGATGGAGGCCAGGCTGGAGGAGGAGGAGGAGCGCAGCAACTCCCTGCAGCAGGAGAGGAAGGACATGGAGCAGCAGCTGCAGGTACATCGCAAGTTCTTGAACGTACACATCCAATGTGTCAATTCCTGACGCCTGGACAAGGAGTTGCCAGCTCGGGCTTTCAGCTCCTCGGCTTGTGCGGACCGTGGACCGGGTTCCGGCCCCGGCAGCTGCAGGGCCGGATTGTGTTGACGTCATAGGTGTTCATATCCGTAGCCCTCATGCCTTCGTTTCACCTAACTAGAGTATGGAGGCCCACTTAGTGGAAGAAGAGGACGCTCGGCAGAAGCTGCAGCTGGAGAAGGTGGCCGTGGAGGGAAAGGTGAAGAAACTGGAGGAGGATGTTCTCCTGATGGAGGACCAGAACAACAAACTGCAGAAGGTATGAACGTTTTAGTCTCACTTGATGAAGGAGTTTGCAAATCTTAACGGTCTCGTGCTTGTAGGAGCGAAAGCTTCTGGAGGAGAGGATGGCGGACTTAAACTCCAACCTGGCCGAGGAAGAAGAGAAGTCCAAGAACCTGACCAAACTGAAGAGCAAGCATGAATCCATGATCTCCGACTTGGAGGGTCAGTTTGCCTCTTGAACAAGTCTTCTCTCAAAGCGCTACAAGCGTGCTTGAACACGTGTGTACTTTGTGTCCAGTACGATTCAAGAAGGAAGAGAAGGGTCGTCTGGACATGGAGAAGGCCAAGAGGAAGGTGGAGGCCGAGGTGGCTGAGCTCCACGAACAGCTGGCTGACCTGCAGGCCCAACTAGCCGAGCTCCGAGCTCAGCTGGCTGCCAAGGAAGAGGAGCTGCTGGCCACGCAGGCCCGGTAAGAAGGCAGGAAATGTCGCTCTATCGGTATCGTAGGACAACATTTCAGCCCCTGCGGACCACCGTCACGTCTCCAAACATGATGTCCGCAGTTTGGACGAGGAGAGTAACCAACGCGGGGCGGCTGTGAAGAAGGTTCGGGAGCTGGAGGCCCTCCTCTCTGAGGTGCAGGAGGACCTGGAGGCAGAGAGAGCAGCCCGGGCGAAGGTGGAGGCGGCCCGTCGGGACCTGGGGGAGGAGCTTAACGCCCTGCGGTCTGAGCTGGAGGACAGCCTGGACACCACCGCCGCCCAGCAGGAGCTTCGGTCAGACTGCGTGGTCGCTGTGGAGCCTGAAACCACACCAAGACGAGCAGCAGTGTTGATGCTTGTGATGATCTTTTGTGTGCGTCTGTGGTGGCTGCAGGGCCAAGCGTGAGCAGGAGGTGGCCATGTTGAAGAAAGCCATGGAGGAGGAGGGGCGGAGTCATGAGGCCCAGATCCAAGATCTGAGGCAGAAACACTGTCAGGCTGTGGAGGAGCTCTCTGAGCAGCTGGAGCAGGCCAAGAGAGTAAACACCAACACATTCACTTGGGATAAACATCTTCTAGCAGAACCTCAACAAATGCCTGACTTGGCTCCTGCAGGTGAGAGCAGGTCTGGAGAAAGCCAAGCAGGCTCTGGAGAAGGAGTCTGCCGATCTCAGCGCTGACCTTCGATCCCTCGCCAGCGCCAAGCAGGACGTGGAGCACAAGAAGAAGAAAGTGGAGGGTCAGCTCAACGACCTCAACTCGCGCTTCAGCGAGAGTGAGCGGCAGAAGGTCGAGCTGGGCGAGCGAGTCTCCAAGATGACTGTAGGTCCTCAAAACACGACATGGACTTGATGCTGCTTGTTGGACGCTTTACAAGTACAACACGTTCTCTTTCTGGTTCCTTCTGTTGTTCTCTGCCAGATGGAACTCGACAACCTCAGCAGTCTTCTGAATGAAGCTGAGGGGAAGAACATCAAGCTTAGTAAAGATGTTTCTGGTTTGTCCTCGCAGCTCCAGGACACACAGGTGACTGGAGACATGTTGAAGAGTTGGTCGTCCAAGAACAGAATGTGCATGTGAGGAAGAACTTCTCATATGCTTGGCCGTCATTTTGCAGGAGCTGCTGTCAGAGGAGACTCGTCAGAAGCTGAACGTGGCGGGACGTCTGCGTCAGATGGAGGAGGACAAGATCAGTCTGGTGGAGCAGCTGGAGGAGGAGAGCGAGGCCAAGCAAGCCTTGGAGAGGCAGGTGTCCAGCCTCAACGTGCAGGTCAGGAACGTCACACAGTTTCATAGCAGAACCTCCCCAGAATATTCAACGAGCTGGTCTCCTGTCATCAGCTGTCGGACTGCAAGAAGAAGCTGGACGAGACGCTGGGCTCTGTGGAGATGCTGGAGGAGGGAAAGAAGCGTCTACAACGCGACTTGGAGGCGGCCAACAACGAGTACGAGGAGAAGGCCTCGGCCTACGACAAGCTGGACAAGAGTCGCGGCCGAATGCAGCAGGAGCTGGAGGACGTCCTCATGGACCTGGACAGCCAGCGGCAGCTTGTCTCCAACCTGGAAAAGAAGCAGAAGAAGTTTGATCAGGTGGGCTTGAGCCTTGACGAGTCACCAAGGTTAAGAACTCCCACTGACGTGTTTTCTTAGATGCTGGCGGAGGAGCGAGCCGTGTCCAGTAAGTTTGCTGAGGAGCGGGATAGAGCGGAGGCCGAGGCGAGGGACAAGGAGACCAAAGTATTGGCTTTGTCAAGAGCACTGTATGAGAACCGTGAGGCTCTGGAGGAGGCGGAGAAGACCGTGAAAGGCCTCCGAGCTGAGATGGAGGACCTGGTCAGCTCCAAAGACGATGTGGGAAGAAGTGTAAGCCACAGAAACGTCCTTTTCTGCACCTCTTCTACCTGCTTTTGCAGGATCTCAGTGTAAGAGAAGGCTTAAAGAAGTGTACTGACTGCTGCTTATCTTCTCCACTTCAGGTCCATGATCTGGAGAAGGCAAAGCGTGCCCTGGAGGGCGTCATAGAGGAGATGAAGGCCCACATGGAGGAGCTGGAGGATGAGCTGCAGGTCGCTGAGGATGCCAAGCTGCGTCTGGAGGTCAACAGTCAGGCCCTCAAAGCCCAGCATGAGAGGGAGATGCAGGCTCGTGAGGAGATCGGCGAGGAGAAGAGGAAGCAGCTCCTCAAGCAGGTGCTGAGTTGATCTCACACACGTTTGTAGGGATTGAAAACAGTCAGACATGAAAGAAGATTGCTTGAGCCCAGTGGCACGCCAAGCTGAATTCAACTGATAGAAGAAGTTCATCTGCAGATCCATTTGTGTGGATTTGTGACTCAAGTCGAGAATCCCTCTGGTCCATCAGGTGCGTGAGCTGGAGGCCGAGCTGGAGGAGGAGAAAAAGCAGCGAGGTCAGGCCTCAGGCAGCAAGAAGAAGCTGGAGGGCGAGCTGAAGGACATGGAGGACCAGCTGGAAGCCACAAACAGGGGGCGCGATGAGGCCGTCAAGCAGCTGCGCAAAATCCAGGCGAGTATGCAAAACGTTCAACATCTTCCTTAAGTAATCTTCTGGCCTGACGGTCTTGTCCTTGTCCTGCCTTCTCAGGGTCAGATGAAGGATCTCCAACGGGAGCTTGAGGATTCCCGTGCGGCCCAGAAGGATGTGGTGGCCTCAGCGAGGGAGGCTGAGCGGAAATCCAAGAGTATGGAGGCTGACATTGTGCAGCTACATGAGGTACCTGTCACTATTCAATCAGGGGGGCCAACCGCGCCCTCTGCTGGTGACATTCATGATGGTTGTCAAATTCTGCACCCTAAAAATAACCTTAGAAAGTACATCTGAACCTCTTGTGACTTCCCTTTTTTTATACACTGTAGATGCTGGCGGCAGCCGAGCGAGCGCGAAAGCAGACGGAGGCGGAGAGAGACGAACTGGCTGAGGAACTCGCCAGTAACTCCTCTGGGAAGTGAGTAGATACCTGCCATATCTGAGGCACCCCTAAAAATAGCTATTTTGACGCACTGTGAAATAAACACTCACACACTAATATGCATGCAGAACAATACTATTTTACAATCAAGTGTAACCCGCAAAGCATGCTGGGTAACTCCATTATGGGGAAGCGTGCATCTGGACTTCCTAGCATGCCTTGCGGGTTACACATGAGTATAAACTAGTATTGTTTTGCATACATATTAGTGTGTAAGCATCTGAGACAAGTTTTCTTCCACTAAACTGCCTAATGATGGAGATTATAATAACAAAATGGTGGATCTTCTCACAAATAAAAAATGGTATTTGGAGTCCAACCTAAATCATCTTGTGAGCTCATACAAAATCACGGGAGACTTGAGCTCAGCGAGCATCGACAGGACTAACTCCACTCCGCCCTCGTCCTCTCAGGACCATGCTGTCTGATGAGAAGCGTCGCCTGGATGCGAAGATCAGCCAGCTGGAGGAGGAGCTGGAGGAACAGCAGACCAACATGGAGAGCTTCAATGAGCGTCTGAGGAAGAGCCAGCAGCTTGTGCGTGGACAGGATGCTGCTAAAGTACATCTCACAGAGTCGGGCGCTCCTTTAAACGCGAGCTACGTCCGCGTGTGCAGGTGGAGCAGCTGGGGGCGGAGCTGACTGCGGAGAAGTCGACTTCACAGAGCAAGGAGGCGTCCAGGCAGCAGCTGGAGAGGCAGAACCGCGAGCTGAAGGCCAAACTACAGGAGATGGAGGGCCAGGGCCGCTCCAAACTCAAGTCCTCCGTCACCACCCTGGAGAACAAGCTGAAGGAGGTGGAGGAGCAGCTGGAGGTGGAGAGCAGGTCTGGAGCACGTTGAAGATCACCTCCTGGTTCCTGTTAGCTATAGACAAACGGGGCGGTGATGATGATGTGTTTGTGCGCAGAGAGCGTCAGGCGGCCGCCAAGAATCTCCGACAGAAGGAGAAGAAGCTGAAGGACCTGATGCTCCAGATGGAGGATGAGAGGAAGCAGGCGCAGCAGTACAAAGACCAGGTGACGTCAGGACAGCCAAAGGTGTTCCAACGTAACATGGTGACATCCCCCTCGTCCTTCTCTGCAGGCTGAGAAGAGCAACGTGCGCGTGAAGCAGCTGAAGCATCAGCTGGAGGAGGCGGAAGAGGAGGCGCAGCGCGTGGTGGCCGCCCGCAGGAAGCTGCAGCGGGAGCTGGACGAGGCGGCCGAGGCCAACGACGCCCTCGGCAGGGAGGTGACTTCGCTGAAGGGCAAACTGAGGTACCGACAGCTGTTGATGGTTCTTGTAAACATCTCAGAGACTTTTTGTCCATCTTGAACTTTTCCTCCTGTGGTGCATCTACTCCTGCTTCACACTCAGACACTAAGCCGCCGCACACTATCCTCCTCAACCTCCTCCTTTGCTCCTCACATGTCAGGAGCATCTCACTTTTCACCTCCCGCTCTCCTGCATCTGATCCTCCTCTTCCTCCCTTTTCTCTTCCTCCCGATGTGTGGGCTGCTCCAGGCGTGGCGGGGAGGCGGGCTTTAGCGGCACCAGCCCTCGTAGCAGCAGCAGCGGTGGAAGTGGAGGAGGCGGTGGAGCAGCCATGAGGAGCTTGGGGCTGATGGGAGGGAGCACCGGCCGTAGGAGCACCATTGTGGAGAACTCAGTGGAGATCCCGGAGGAGGAGCCTCGCTCGCCGTCTCCCCCCGCCCGCAGCCCCCCACTGGAGGCTGGTGAGGAGGTGAACGACTGCCCCCCTGATGAGTAGACGCAGAAGTCCTCACGCATCCAAATACACAACACATCACACGCATTTAAAAAAGCCGCGCGATTAACTGTGATTAATTGCGATTAACTGTGTTCATTATCATCACAGCGTGTGAATGCAGCCCCCACTCTTTATTAATATCACTGCCACTCTAAGGTAGTTGTGGCTTTTAGTAGTACTTCAGTATTATTTCATTTAGTAGTAGTACTTAGTAATACGTCAAGTATTCCAAGCACTAGCGTGATACGCACTTTCTGCTTTGCGGGGCCCGCAACTATCCTTGTTTCAACATTGTCCACAAAAGATGGTTTTCCTTCCTCCCAGAAATGCACCAGAAGCCTAAGACTGTCATACTGGGAAGAAATGCTCATACATGCCCGATTTGACAGAAAACATGGCAGTAATTGAGAGGCCCTGCCATAGAGGGTGTGTTGTCTGGCAGTGCTGTGCAGTGCTGCCCCCTCCGGTAAGCCGCAGTACTGCCACATCTCGGCTGGTGTTTGGAGGAGGAGCCAGACAGAAAGATTTTAAAATAATAAACACCACCATGTAATGCGCAATAACCCCTTTTCAAATTAAAGCCACCTCGATTTTACTCATGTAACAATCACGGTATTTTATGAACACGTTTTGATTTGTATTTGTCTGCATATATATTTATTTTCACTTTTGGTTGTTCTAAAAAAAAAAAAAAAACATTTTTAAAACTGCACGTACCCTAACAAATATGTTGTGATTTTTCAGTTAATGACAATAAACCACAATTGAACCACTTCCACGTGTGAAAGTTATATTTTCATCTCATTTGTGCCACAGCAGCAGGATGGAGGTTTCATGTCAAAGCTTGTGTTGGAGGTGACCACCCACTTTGATGCTAAATATTCATTGTTCCCCTAAAACACAGGGTGATGTTAGATAGTAAAAGGCTGGCCAAAGCCAAACTAGAGAAACAAGTCAATTCTTTATTCAGAGTGAAAAAACAAACAAATCCGTGCAGACGGAAGCAAAGCTACAAGTTAAAAGGCTCAACATTCATCTTCAAAAACAAACGCACACGTTGCAGTAAGGAAGGCAGTACCACAAGTGGCCACAAGGTGTCGAGGCAACAGGCCTGGAAAAAGTGCATTTCTTCTCTCAAAGGCAGAAATAGTCCCAATGTCACTTTTCCTTTTCAAAAAAAGAAAATAGGGGACACGTCTCGGCCGGTCAGTCGGTAGAAGGTAAGTGCGAGTGCTGACAAGTTCTTGTTGCCGAGAGCGAGCTGCTAGCAGAAATACACCAGCGCTCCTGCCCGACAAAGCAGCAGAGAGTCCGACGTGGATAAGGAAACTGGGCAAGAACAAACATGCAGCAGAAGAGGACAAACAATCATGTCACAACAATTAAGTCTAAATGTTGAAAGAAAAAAGTGATCATTTTAAATCATATGAAGAGAAATGGATTTTAGGCGCATAAAGCTGAAATATTGGAGACAAAAATGACTAACTCCTAATATGAGAAAGCAAAGTTAGTAATAATTCGGTTGTGGAAAAAGCTATAGTTCCACGAATAATGTCATAGGTGGAAATTTGAAAAAAGCAATTTTACAACATTACAAGAAAGAAAAACCATAAAATGCAATTTTACATGAATAAAACTTGTCAGAGGAGGACAAATCCTTTCAGTATCCTCCATCAAATATGAACATAACTTCATGAAAACCACAGCTGCAATTTTTCACAAATGAGGAAAAAGTCAGAACAAGACAAAGAATACTTGCAAAAATGATTAAGTTAATATTTTATAGAAGTGGATTTACACAAGCGGTGCGGACGTCACCAAGAGTCACGCTTACCAACCTTGTGGTGGGGGGCGCCGGTGGGCGGAGTCTCGGGGTTAGTTGTGGCCCGCTGCGGGACCCTGTCCGTTGCCGACGTGGATTCTACGGCCGAACGGCTGATCGTGGACGTAATCTCTGCACGACGCCAGCTTGGACTCCAGATTCTGCTCAGGGCAGGAAATTCTGTTAGACCCGATTTAGCAAAATGGCCCACGGGGCAAACGAAAATGATCCTAAATCCAAAACCACACAAAGACCATAAAAACACACGCAGATCCAACCAGGGGATGAAAAACCAACACAACCGGAACATGCTGCAAAAACAAATAAAAAAATGCTCGCATGGGAGAAATGCTGCATGTTCACCAATCACAATGGTTGTTAGCCGGGCTAGCAGAGGTGCCTGACCTGATTAAAAGGTACCTTTTTATTTATATCTTCGTTAAACACGGAATAATACCGTCAATCATGACATCTGACAAGTCTTTAAAGACTGATGTTCCTCAGGTGTGATGCCCCTGATAGTTTTGTCCCGTGAATTTGCAGCATTTCGCTCCCTCACGGCGTCGTGTTTGCCATTTGCAGCACTTCGCTCCCTCGCGGCGTCGTGTTCGCCATTTGCAGCACTTCGCTCCCTCGCGGCGTCGTGTTCGCCATTTGCAGCACTTCGCTCCCTCGCGGCGTCGTGTTCGGCATTTGCAGAAATTTTCTTTTGCAATTGTTTCAGATCCAGCAGCGTTTACGTTAAAGCAGCATTTTCCCAGGTTTTGGATCATTCCTGCTTGCAGGTTTTGGGTGGCATAAGTGGTTGGGATTCGCCGCTTTTCAGCGTACGCTTACCCCGACTTTCCTGAGCAGCTCGCCGACGATGTTGAGTGCCGAGATCCTGGCTGAGGTGGTGAGAGGACTTTCACCTGAAAACAAACAAAGCGGATACTTGGTGATGCTACAGCGTCGCGGCGCCCACATAAGCCGCGCCGGCTCACTCCACCACCCCTAAACCCTCCGGCAGAGCCTGGCGCGCACCTCCAAAAACTATGTTTGGTCATCATTTGTAGTTTTTAGTAAATACTGTACGTACTTTCCTGTTTTTGCCCCTCCTGAGAAAGCGCTGTTTTTAAATCCACCAAAGCAAAAACCAATGGAGCAAATTGGGGGGCATCTTAAATATCAGCACAGGTAGGAAGGAAACCGAACAAAAACGGAAAAAAATCAGTAATTCTACAAGAATAAAGTCAAAAATATTAAGAGAAAATCTTTTCCTTTCGGCTTATCCCTACAGGGGGCGCCACAGCAAATCTCTGATTGGCATGTTTTAATTTGGAAGCAGTTTTACGTCAGATGCCCTTCCTGTATGAGGGACATGCGCTCCTCTGATGATGCCTTGCGTTTATTTCAATTACAGTGCAGGTTGGACTGCATTTTGGCCGCGAACACAAGATGGCAGCCAAGCACACCGACGTCCGTGCACGGATGCTGCACTAAAAGCGCTCAAAACGGCGGGTGTGCGGCGATGGACACTCGCCGCCCTCAATAGTCGCCATCTTGGATTAACAATACCGGAAAATAGTAATCCAACAAGTCAGAATAACAAAATGAGGAGAAATAATATTTACAACAATAACAAGTTATGTAAACATAAGACACAAACAAATAGTAATTTAGGTTGTGGGGAAAGTTATTACAAGAATAAAGACAAAATAGGGATAAAGTCCTATTAAAAGTTGAAATCATTGAGTCAAACAGAAATGGAACCTTTATGAGGATAAATGAAAAAAGATATTCTCACACCAACAAAGAATAAACGGCAAGAGGAGGATTTAAGTCTGAACATTATGAGAGACAAAGCAAACATGAAGTTTGTGGAAAAAATTGATTATGGGACACTCAAACAGCAAAAGAATTAGCAACAATGAGCGAAGAAGAAGGTGGAAATAGAAGTTAGCGTCACCGAGCATCAAACTTCAAACGCATCTCAGACTCACCTCGCCTGCTGGGCGCCTGCTCAGCAGGCGTGCTTGGCGCTCTGGCGGCCATGGCTGGAGGCGTGAGGGGCGGGGTGGGGTAAGGAGCAGTGGTGGAGGAGGTTGATGATGATGGCAGGCCGTTGAGGGGGGGTCTGAGCCTGTCGTGCGGCTGCTGCTTCTGCTGCACCGCCAGCTCCTGCTTCAAGTCTGCAACAAACCTTTGTGTTCTTCAAAAAGATCATCATCATCATGAGACTCCGCCCACCTCGAGCCTCGTCCTTCAGCCTCTGGACCGACTCCAGAAGATTCTCCTTCTCGTCCAGCTCGCTCTCCAGGAAGGCGTTCCTCTCGATGACCTGGTTCATCCTCAGCTCGAAGTCATCCAGCGACATGATGGTCGCCCTGACGCAACAAACATTCCTCTTTCAGCCTTCTCCAAACATTGGGACGGGTACGAGCGTCCGCCGGGCAGACCTCTTGGCCCTCTCCAGGTCGTCGTTGGCCTGCTCCAGCTCCCGGATGTACTTGTGGAGCCGGTCACCGACCGACGTGGCCTCGGCCAGCTCGCCCTCCAGGACCGAGATGTGACGGCAGGCCTCCGAGTGCTGCGTCCCGTACTTCTCCTGGCGGGGAAAGAGCGTCCATCCGTGATGCTGCCTTAGCCACACGCTCCGGTATACTACTGCACCAACTACATTCCGTTTTTCACAACAAGCGGAAAAACTGGCAACTTTCTCTGGTTTTACTGGTCACCAACATGAAATCACGTATGGTTACGCTCAAACGGGAACCTCGAGCACTTCAGACCGAGACAGACGCAGGAGGCATCCGCCCACCACTTCTCCATGACCTTTGCCCCACTTGTCATATTTCCTGGGCGGAGGAAGACATTTCTAGCAACATGCTAGCTCTGCACCTTATTTGTCTGCTCTTTGCATAGACAGCCAGGCCGTGTGACGTGCACAGCAGGAAGAGGCGGAGCTTACGGCCTCGTGAGCGCGTGACATAACAGGACGTGTCATGTGGTTGCTACGACATCTCCTCCAGGGCGTCATCAGCTGCCTCCTCATGGCCACAATCAGCCGTCTGTGTGTCTCATACTGAGGGTGACACTAATTCTGTTCATTGTGGATCTGCACGGATCAACGCTGCATTGTTTGCTTTAACATCTCCAATTAGATGGCCCGGAAGTGAAAAAGAAAAACCCGTTCCCCACAATCTCAGCCCATCAACGAATCTCTCAACTTGTTTTCTGGTACAAGAAGTTACAGAATGTTCCGCCGGGCCTCACGCCGTCCTCTCCCCCCCCACACCCCGCCCCGCCCGGAGGAGGACGCCGCTGTACGTGAAGCGAGGCCGGAGGAGCAGCGTGCTCGTTACCTTGCAGCCTTCCAGGTCGGCGAGGAGGCGGTTGTTGGCGGAGACGAGCTCCCGGTTTCGCGTCTCGCACACTTTCAGCTCGGCTTCCAGCTCGGCTTCGTAGTCGCGACTCATCTGCTGAAACTCCCGCAGCTCCTCGCGGGCCTCCTCCGCGCTGAGCAAACACACACGCGGGGGTCAAAGGTCTTGTCATTGTGTGCTGCACACACATTTCATTAGAAACCATACGCAGTTCAAAGACAAACCGTCTGCTCCCCCCCCAAATTCCACAAACAGCTTCCTTTTTTAAGCAAGGGGCCAACATCAGCACACATCCTTTTTCATCTCCTCATAGTCTATCGGGTCTTCTCATCGCTTCAATGCGCCATGAAAACCCAAACCTCTGCTGGTGCCTGGCAGCCTGCTCCCTCCAGTAGTCCACTTCTTCCTTCAGGGACCCAAACTCAGGAGTGTCCGGATCCCCCATCCCTGCAGAATGCAGGTTCCAGACCACCAGACAGGCTCTGATGGATCAGCAGGCACGCCTTTTCTTCGACCTGGAATGGAACCCCGTTGGGAAAATGGTCAATTTGAGTCGGATTTATCCCGTTTTGACGGGACGTCGTTTTGAGGAGGAAAAAAATGAAACGAAATGTCTCGCCAGGACACTTTCTCACATTCGGCCCAAAACCTGACGGCCAAACATCACTTTGTCCAGCACTACTGAGCCCATTGATGAGAAATCCCCACAAAAGGGAGACAAACATTCGAGGTACGCACGTAAGCGAATGCAGACAATATTGGAGATCGGTAACTCCGTACAAAGATAGCGGATCTTTCCGGCCTTCCCTCTGGAGCTCCAACTTCCCAATACAAAGGAGAAGAGGAGGGTGAATGGAATCTGCTCGCCTTCCAAACGCAAACAAGTTAGCTGGACGTGCTAAGCGAGTTAACCTTTTAAAATCCCAGCCGACGTAAACACGCCACATCTCGTGGGGGGTAAAAGTGTCGTAAAAGGCGACAAACACACAAAGCGTCCGCCCAACGGCGCCCGAGCTTACCGACTGGATCTCGAACTCCGGGATGTTTAAAAGAGACTTTTAGCTGCGACCCAAACTTGCGTCCACTGTGTGAGGACGTCGAACAATAAACCCTGCCGTTCATATTGTCCCGAAGAATCCGCCAATCACAAGTTACGTCTCCCGCCTCGCTGACGCTTTGTATTCGCCAATTGGCTTGTCAATCAACGTCTGCCGGGTGGAATTTTACGTGTAATTATCCAATCAGAGAGGAGAGGCGTATCTGCATGTTGTTGCGGGTCTAGAAGTGATGACGGATTAGTAATGGCCATGGTGCCTTCGCGTGCTGTCGGAAATTGAAGACCAGCTCACCTCGTTGAGGAATATGAGTTTGTATACTTTACCTAAAATATATATTTTTAATCTTTCCCCCTTTGTTCAAATATGGCATTGATAAAAATACAAAAATGATTCATTATGTGAGGTTTGGTGGTACCGCAGCCTCTCAAAGGCAACTATGTTTAAAGTCCATTTAGTGGGAAGCACCTGACAGCTTCCTTAACCCTGATTGAGGATTTTTATTCCCAGTTAGCAGGGTCAGAGGTCATCCTGGGTCAACTGTGTCCTTTGGAGAGGGATTAAAGCGGCCTATCCGATCCTGGTTAATCCACACGCACCATCGCTGCAGCACAAAGCTGATTCACACACCAGGTCCTCGCCTCAGGTTCAGCATTTTCATTCCCTGACTTATGTGAATGTAGCAGGGATGAACTGAGCTCACCCTCATTCCAACTCTGTGCTTGTGTTTGTAATTGGGTGCCCTTATTGACCTAGAAACATGCCCGAAAAAGCAGCAATACAACAAAAGTGAGCCTTTCCTGTTTTATTTTGGACCAACAAGCAAAATATCCCACGTATAAAGACTGCGTTCGTGAGTTAAAGTCTTCCGTACAGTACTAAATGTCACCAATAAGACAACACAGTCAGACAGAAGGTTTATTTAGCTCCAGTACATGATAAGGTATCTCGGCTGTGATGTACTTCAAGTATGATAGGACAGGGTGGAGATGTCTGCTTCCAGCTTCCAGACACGCCACACTTGTAGCAATACTATACTGGTGCTTATGGAGGTTTTCCAGCTATTTAAAGGTTACTGGAAGCATTAGTTCCCCAAAAAGCAAAGTAAAGATCACAGTTGTGGGCATTGTTGATGCGGCCTGCGTGAGAGTCTCGTTACGCCGCCGTCTCTTCCGGGAAAGGACATTCTTGTTTCCAAAACACCCGCTGCATAGCTGTCGTCCAGACGCCGCTTTGTGCAGAATGCGGAGGTAGAAAACACCAGAAACAGTCAAACGGGTTCCCTCGTGCGAGGCCAGTCAGCCAGCCGTGCACCAAAGGTCACTAAGATAAGGCACAAGGTGGTGTACCCTAGAACTGTCTGAGGAGCTGTGTGGTAGGTTCAGGCAGGGGATGCTAAAACATCCACACCTGGGACGTGGGCCTAGCAGCCTGCAGGAGCTCTTCTCATCTGGTGGCGCTTGTTGTGTTTAACTCCAATCAAATCCGTCCTAGTCGTGCATTTGTTTGGCACCGTCTTTCGGGTAGCAGCTTCATTTTGTCGTGCAAAGCTAACAAATCCGCCGACATAAACAAAAGAAACATGCTAGCTGCTTGGCCTCGGAGAAGCTTGCGTGCAGCTGCAGTATTTTTTAAAGCATCTTTCCCCTTTTGGCAGCATGACACTCAACTTGTAGATCCCCGAATGACTGACTGTTTGGAAAAACAAATAACAACAATAGTGAGTTTTGCTTTTTGGCTGTGTTTCATATCGTATGCAAGATGGATATTCATGAGCTTTGGGGTTCCAGTAGTAACTTTTTATATGGACATGGCTTTTGTACCAACAGGTGCATCTAGTAGCGCCCCACTCGTAGAGCGCCTCTGGTGGCAGCAAAGGGTATTGCACCCACGCACACGTTGAAAACCTGCAGCACTACTTCTCCCTGTCCGTCCTTTTCCTCTTCCGGGCCAGGCGGGCCTCGCGCATGTCCTCCAGGGTCCCACGGGGGTCCATGATGAAGGCCAGGGCCACGGTGGCCGTGCCGTCGCCGTCCTGGCGGGAGAAGCACAGGAAGGTGGCCCAAAGGAAGGCGCAGCAGCCCATGAAGGCCGTCCGCATGTGCAGTGGCATCAGCGCAAAGTTTAGGAGCTGTGGACACACAATAGTCATGCATGCTGACTTACATGAGCCACAAAAGCATGTACTGTAGATAGTAGACAGGTAGATGTGTAGATACCTGCATGAAAGGCCAGTACATGAGTCCAGTCTGAAGGAGAAAAGTCAAAAAGAGTTTTTCTTAATTTGCTTCTGGAGCACAGGCGTGTGAATTGGGTTCATTTGGCACCGGGCAAGCCTGGAACTTTAATCTGGGTTAATCTGAAGGTGACTTTCCCTCTTCACTCACCTTCCACGTGTTGAAGAACTTCTCCCGCCAGTCCTCAAAGATGTCCTCTTTGCCCTCCAGGAAGCTGACCCCTGAAGGTTAGAGGGCACACTGATGTCCGGGCAGTTGCGTTTAGCTTCACATGTCTCCATCTGTGTCTCTTACCGGTGTAGAAGACACTGGTGGCCAGCGGCGACGCAAAGCTTTGGTCCAGCAGCAGTTTGCGGAACAGCATCCCGGCAGACTTCCCGGGGAAGCGTCGCTCCAGGGCCCTCATCCAGAAGTAATTGAAGTTCCCGTGGAAGGTGATGGCCACCGCCGCCACGTTGCGCGTGTGCTGCCAGTCCAGGCGCTCCTTGTGCGCCATCAGCTGGTGCGCCAGGTCCCCGCCAGCAAACAGGCAGCCGTAAAGGGTGACATTGGCCAGCCAGGGGAAGCGCTTGGCGGCCTCCCGCAGCACGGCCCTCTTCATCCTGGACACTCCCACTTTCTCCTGCCTTGAAGCGATGCCCGGCTCGCTGCTCACTCCAAATCCATGTGGATTAAAGTGTCGCTGTCACACGCTATGTCTCACAGCGTGGAATCAGCACCATGGACACACATCTGTCAGCTGACAGCAGCAACTGTTCCAGAGGAAGCTCAAAGTAGAACATGACGCCTAATGATTGCCTCCACTTGTGTCTGAGTCTGCGCCAGTCAGGTGGCAGGACAGCCTCCAATCCTGCACTAATCTGCAATGGTGTCTGTGCGTGTGTGTGTGTGTGTGTGTGTGTGTGCAAAAGGGTGACTGACGTGCACGCTTTCGTCAGATGAGTGCAGCAGCTGTGTCCTTCCTGCATAAGAGTGTGGCACACACACACACACGCACGCACTCACACACACGCGCTTTGACCAAAACATCAAGGTCAACGTCACCTACCAGAAAACAAAAACCAAAACCAAAACAACAAACAAAAACAAGTCCACGTCAGATGCCATTCTTTGTTTCTAAGACAAAGAACATAAAGTTAATGGGGAAAAAAGATAACACGCGTACATGTAATAACCTCTCATGGCCGCTAGAGGGAGGCAAAGGCCCACCAGGTCAAGAAAGGTGACTCATTCACATAAAGTAGTCTCATTAATAACGCACGTATATGTTTCAGTGTCCATTATCTGGTGAATCCTCACCTCAAACATTACCGTTTACTTATACATAACTCTGTGATAACGTTTACTTATACATAACTCTATGTGACGTTTCCTCCACGTCATTAGCACACAAGCTAATGCTACTAATGACCAAACCACCGCCATTCCCTAACTAGAAATCTGTATCGATGTATGCTTGCCTTGTTAGTTGACGTGTTAGCAGGCACAAAGCACCGCTTCTTGGCCGTTTAATTAAAGGACTGTGAAAGTCTCCAAGCATTTATTACATACAGTCCACAACCGACGCGCAGCACCCGCACTCAGACGACCAGGGACCCGAAAGGAGGCGGATCCTTGGATTGGTTTAGTAAACTGTCAGTCAAAGTCGTCTTCTCTGCCATTGGCTGCTGCGCTTGAAGCCCACACGAGTGTCATGAGTGGACTCGCTAAACTTCAAATCCCTGCAGCTAGCGGTGCTGTGGTTGCCGACGTGCTCCATCGGGACTTTGACAAGCAAATGAAGGACAGAAAACGTTAAAAGAGGTACATTCGACGTGATTTAGGCATCCGGCGACGCTTCCCATGTTGTTGCTAGCTTACAGCGAGCGTCGTGTTGTCTTTGAGCCACTAGCTAACTTAGCCGCAACTGTCCGGTGGCTTTTCGAGCCTTTTAACTGACAAGCTCTTGTAAAACGGCCGCTCTTTCGCCTCCTCAACAATGGGCGACTTCCTAACACACCCTCAGCCGGAGCTGTCAAATAACTCCTCCCGGTTCTCGGCTGGAATGGTCGGGCTAGTTCGCCTGTCATTGTGTTGCCGTGGAATCCCGTTCAAGTTGTCTAAAAACGCTCTTCGGGTGCACAAAGACATGGCCGATGTTAGCCGAACATGCGGCCTATTAAAGCGAGTCTTGATTTGTCTGCTCTTCCCCGCCTTGTGGTGCACTCTCTTGGGGAAGTGGCAAAAACGTGACGTTTTCTAACGGAGTCCGGCGCAAAGGCGGCTGAAAGTGTAAGGGAACGCGTGGTGATGATGACGCAACGGGCGGCTGGATGAAAATAAGTACAAGAACACGGACGCTGTTGCAACAAGTGTGGACATGTCTGTTGTTTTGTCAGCTCAGCGGTGATAATTATGCGGTTTTGCTGCTCGACTTCTTCCATTACTTTCCCGTGTGTCCCAGCATCGTAATGCTGGTGTGGTTCCCCCGAACTATTCCTTCACTTGGGCCAAGTAGTGAGGGAATGTGAGCCTGTGTGCTGACATGCTTGTCTCTGCAAAGGATATTTTCATTTAAAAAACATGCTCTACTTGTCATGACCTGCTTACACACACACACACACACACACACACAGAGTCACATGCATGCTGACCCCAATCCTCCCAAAAAGCACAAAACGCTTGTTTACTCCTCAAATGAAAGAGAAGTAGTTGCTTTCTACAGCCACACCCTCGTCGGGCAATAGGATGAGACCTTTTGGTGCAGCTGAATGTTGCCTTGGCCAAATTCTTCCCCCCCAAAAAGATCACACACACGAGGATTAATGACCTCAGACGTTTGCTCTAAAAGAAAGAATGAAAGGCTGAAGAGTAGGTGGAACAAGAGACGCGTGAGAGAGAAGAGGACCATTGTTATGGTGGATGCCTGCATAATTAGACCGTGCACGCTAATGGGCTCCAGTGTGTAAACACACATGTTGATTTGTGCACTTTTGTTTGGTGGAACAGTACATCGAGTATGTGATGGCCATGTTCAGCCGGTACATTGTCCTCCTCATGAGTCGTCGTTGCTTCCAGGGGAGACTAGATTTTAGGTGAAAGGACAACTGTTTCACAGTCTCCAAAGTGAGACTTCTGCTAGCTGCCTTCCGCAAACTTCCTCTTTCGACGAGGCAACGGAAACGTGGTTGACCGCAGCGAGAGAGAGCGCTCGATGACGTTTGACAAATCTTGCCCATCTGCTGTGTGAGGCCACCTGCTCTCCATAACAAAAGCAGCAACACTGCAGCATCCTTAGCTGTCATGCGTGTGTACGAAGAAGATAAGGACGGGTATTAGTAGCGGCTAATCCGATCCGATTGTTGGGACAACAAAAATGGCTCATTTGGGTTTCATTTAGGAGCTAATATGGCACGGTAATGCCACCAAATGAAACCCTTATGAGTAGGGGTGTGACAAAACACTCGACGATACACAAGATTGGACCTACCAGACGGGAATTTAACATTACAGTTAAAAGAAGAAATATCGGTAATCTATGATAGTACGCTCTATCGCAATGTGCATCACGCGAGGCTCTACTCTTCTGCGTTCTGTGTGTACGCTACCGACAAAGACTGTATGACGGACGGGCTCACTTCCTTCATGCCGTTGTTCTATGGAACAAAGATGCTGAAAGCAATGCACAGGCTGAACCCTCTTCCTGCCGGTTTGGAGGAAGAGGGGGAAAAATAGACGCACGTGGACATGGCTACGTATTGAGGAGTGTCGGGATCGGATCGGGTGGGGAAAAAACACGGGTTGGTGCATCCCACCTTCACGGTAACATGAACAAACAATACAAATTTGATGACCAGCGACAACGTCTTTGTGGTTCTCACTGCCTTTTGGGCTCCTCCGTGTTGTACTTGGTGACGCTGTGGTTTCATTTGGCGGAGGTTTCACATGTTTAAGATGTTTCTGCAACCTAATCTGATGTTGTCATTCATCACATTTGTCGAGTGCAATGTGAGCTACGTGTCCTAACTTCCTCTGCCGTGTGTGTGTCTGTCAGACAGGAGGCGGGAGGATGTCGGCGGAGGTGGACGTGTTGCTGCAGGAGGCCAAGGAGAGCATCGAGGCAGCGCAGAACTACCGCAGTGAGCTCCAGCAGCGCCTTCATGGCCTCAACCAGGCCCGCAAACAGGTTACCAACCCTTCTCTCGACATGCAAAGCCTTTCACACGCTTATTTAAATTCCAGAAGGCGCCTGTAGAAAGTCACATGACTCTGGAGAATACTTTCTCTCCCTCACCCTGGCTCTGCTATCTTTTCCTTCCTGCTGCTGTCTTCACTCACCCAAGCAGCTGCTTGCAGTAAACAATGCTGCTATTTCCTGTCGCGATGGACACGCACCACTGGCTTGGAGGACAGATCCCAAAGGGCCCGCTTTTTGCCCAGAAAAATTCCCTGCAAACCACCACTGACAAGAAACACAGTATTTACTAGTTTGGCCTCACCACGGGATGCCGCTCAAGCGAATGTTGGTTAATACATCTCAGCATATCATAGCAATCCCCATACAAGGATGCTCTGTGTAGTCTCATGCATAGCAAAGGCATGGGCTGCTATGATCTTCACAGTAGCAGTAGTAGTAGTAGACGACGATACAGTTGTCCCCCGCTACATGTAGTAGTAGTAGTAGTAGTAGACGACGATACAGTTGTCCCCCGCTACATGTAGTAGTAGTAGTAGTAGACGACGATACAGTTGTCCCCCGCTACATGTAGTAGTAGTAGTAGTAG